>OX459023.1:630000-1143610 GCA_949774965.1 Diarsia brunnea | reverse complement strand
AGAAACCACAGAACGCAGTGGTGTTCTGTGGTTTCGTAGCAAGTGTGCTACGATCCTTACATACTCCTTTTGCCTCGTCCACATTAATTCTGGTCGCCGGTTACGAGTACTACGCACCTGTCCTTTCTGAAGAACGGCTCCAATAGGATCAGTGTATGTGATTCTAGGGCGTCCCCTCCCGGCGTTACCACTCACATCTGCCTTGTAAATACCTTTTGTTAATCGACTTTCATTCATCCTCTCCACATGGCCGAACCACCTTAGCATACTCTTTTCAATTCATAATACTATAATCTTCATGGTCCTGGGTTCGATTCCCGGGACGTTAAAAGTGTTGTTGGATTTTTATTAGGAATTTCTCAGTACCAGCCACGGAATCTGTATTTGTGCCCGGTTGATGGCAATAAGCTCGCCCCCTATTACATTTGAAATTTAAAAATTAAACAAAACTGGTGAATTGTGAGTGTATAGGTACACCTCTGTCTAACCCTTCGGGGATTACAAGGGTGATGTTATGTTTATGTGTGTAAATTAATTTAACAGGTTTAAAAAAAATACCACTATTTATATCAAAACATTTATTAAACCTATAAATGCAAATTAAATGCCCTCCATTAATAAATTAAATTGATAAATGCATTTTTTTTTTAATTACATTTTTATAATAGTTAAAAGCGCCACATTTTATTACGAAAATTAATGAAAAAGTTAACACATTCACTGCTTAACATAAATACCAGCGCCTCTAGTGACACATTTTTGAACTAGATACGTTTTCAGCCATCTTGAATTATTTGACAGCTGTCAAAATTGTAACAGCAGTGAATTTGCTAACACATGGATCTCTCAGGTTGTTTTAAAACAACTAGAAGATGTTTGAAAACATTATTTTCTTACAATCGAGTATTAAGAGCCTTTACTTAAAACACTTTAAAAAAAAAAACCTATTGAGAACAACAAAAAAAAAATACTCGTTGAATAACGATCAAAAGTAAAAATTACATTTTGACAATCTACAAACAAAATATTTTAAATTCTTAATGACAATCTTGAAACAGAATAAAAACAAAAGTATTTTCCCTGGTTTGCTAAGTACTTCTACTTAAAAAAAACTAACCATTTCAATTTTTTACAATCATAGCGATAAAGTTGAAATCTATTGAAGAATTTTGCCAGATTATAAAGTAGCTTGATGTACTGGATACATTCCAATAACTTTTACAAACCTACTTTCTAGGATAACAGTTATTCAGTACGTTATAGCTAATTCTGTAACCTGATTCAGGGATATCATCGTTGATTAAATCATCACTATGGAAGTACACGTAGAGGGGACCAGGTGGTGTTGCTGTAAAAAAAAAGATTGAATTAGAAAGATTATCATCATTAAAATTTGTAAAATGGTCCACTCATCAGCCTATGAAACTCCACGGATATATACACGTATCAAATAGGGTAGTTGACAAAAAAAAATGACTATCAGATAGATTTCCAAAAAATATTGGACACATATTTTTCTTTTTTCACGTAAAACAAAAAATGCAGACAATACAGTGCTCCAAAAAGTCGTGGGACGTCAACGTTTGGTACATTTTTTACCAGAATGTGACGTCACAAACCCCCACTCATGATCTTTGACACGTTTTCAAAAGCATATAACTTCAACTATTAGACCATTACAGGTACTTTTTAATGCCAAAAAACAAAGAAAGTGAAGCATCAGTATAATTACAGTATCAATGCATAATAACTTTTGAAAAAGTACTGTAGTTGACCATCCTTGAGCGCAGATCTCTATAATAAAAAAAAAATTCGCTGTAGTAAAGCAATTTTTGTAGTTTTTAAAATGCGACAAGCCAGCCACACTATTCCCTAACCACTCTAACTCCTGTAAGCCAGAATTAACAGTGGCGACCACCAGAAAAGCGCCGAAACAATGACGCTCGACGAAGTCCCAGAGATACGAATTAACTGTCTTGGGCACAAAATTAATCAGAAAATAATAGCGAAGGGGTAGGAAAACATAATTTA
Source organism: Diarsia brunnea (assembly GCA_949774965.1). Classification (NCBI taxonomy): domain Eukaryota; kingdom Metazoa; phylum Arthropoda; class Insecta; order Lepidoptera; family Noctuidae; genus Diarsia; species Diarsia brunnea. The sequence goes on along the minus strand of OX459023.1, from coordinate 1,141,579 downwards.
GAACAGAACAAGGCCAATAGGCACATAGGGCCGTATACAACTAATGTAAAGCTAAACTTATTTTTATTACCGAGTGCAATGGGGCACCACACAATTTTTTGAAATACTCACAAGCAATAATCTGAGACGAAGCACTGCCCCCGCAGAACTTGGATCCTCTCAATCCATCAGCAGTTTCCGCTTCAGGGATGAACAGAAAGTCCTCAGACTGCGGAAGTCCTCGTGTAACCGGGTTTACTTCACAGTCTGTATCCAGGTATAAGTTGTCCTCTCTGCGGTAAGCTAGGTTGAAACTTGCGGCTGTATATCTGCAAAGAAATAATAAACTGTGAGTGAATGGAAAGGGAGAGGAAGGCCAACGAAAATGGTGAAGATGAATGGATTTTGTGAAGAATTATTATTATGAAAGAGTCTTTTCTAAGCCGAAGTGAACTAGTCCACGATCGGCTCTCTTCGGATGCGGTCGTAAATTTTATTAAAAGCTTTATTTATGTTCTTAATACCTCGAAAATACCACGCCGCTTATACAAGGTTACGTTAACGAACAGACTACATCGATTCTTTGTATGGCGAACGCGTCGAGCAAATGTTCGGACGACCGTATCTTTAGTTTTTATATCAATGGCCGTGATGTATTGCGGCGATACTGCAACATTGCATCGAATTGTCCTTCGGGTGAGTCTGCACTCAGGTAGCAACAAATTTAGAAGAAATAACACAAAAAAACTGGCCAAGTGCAAGTCTGACTTGCACATGAACGGTTCTCGTACCTTTGTAGTAGATATTGAGAGAATTTCCATGTTAGCACCATAGACTTACAGGTTTTCCTGTACTAATTTCTGTATTTTTTTCAAAATTTTTGCCTCGGTAGTTTTGGAGATAAGAGGGGGGAGGAATGGTCGGACGGACAGACAAACAGACAGACACACGAGTGATCCTATAAGGATTCCGTTTTTTCCTTATGAGGTACGGAACCAAAATAAAACAAAGAACACTTACTTGACACCACAAACATCAGAGCTCCTCTTGAAGCACGTGGCATATTTCATGTTGGCTATGTACGGGCCAGCTCCTCTGTTGTAGTTAAATGATTCGAAGGCACCACTGCGGTCAGGGAAATATTGGAGACAACCAGCTGGTGCTGGAGGGAATACAGATGAAATTGATCAGTCTGTTAGAGCTACGGAATACAAGTGTGTTTTACATGAAGCGACTACCTATCCCAATCGTACGGTGTCTGACGTAAGGAATAGCATAATCCCGTATCTTCCCGTGTGTGTCGTAAGAGGCGGCTAAGGGACTTGTCAGAGAATGGGCAGCAGCGTTCTCTGTGCTTTCGTAACAACCATACCAAGCGTGGCGATTATGGCAAATGCCCCCCATCTGGGGGAGGCCGGGAGGCCTACGTCCAGTAGTGGACGTCTTATGGCTGAAATTATGATGATGATGATGACTACCTATCTGAGCTCCACAACCCAGATAGTACTGGTTAATAGGATACCTCTTGGTAAAACTAGTACCTACTCTTGGTAAGTATAATGGACAGAACGATTTGTTACTAAGTGGAGTAACAAGTATTGGATTACGATTTGTTTCGTCTGGTCCTATGTCCTATGTCTGGGCCAGTTGAAAACCAGCGTCGGGCACTAGCTGCTCGGCAGTTTGCTGAACTGGTTCTATTTGGCGCAGCCGTAAGATGCACACACTCTTTTTTTTCTGTTATTTTTTTAGATTCTTTTCATTTTTTATTGTTTGTTGGGTGTACTTGTGGCATGTGCTGAATAAATATGTTTTCTTCTTCTTTTTATATATAAATATCATCATCAGCCAGCCTTTTCTCAACTATATTAAGGTCAACTTCTATTCTAACAGGATCCAGCTGAGTACTAGTATTTAAACAACTGCCTATCTGACTCTGCACAACCCAGTTAATACTGGCTAAAGGCTGGTTGTCAGGCGTTTGGGCAATAAATGGAATACCATAAACGGCTGTTTGACTAAATACAAAACTAGAATCACACACCACCCTAATGTACTTGCAAGGCATATAGTGAAGGAAGTGCAAACGCCACGAAGGCTCAACCGCAGAAACCCACAACATCTGTTATTGTGACTGCAAAATTGATGAAGCGCTATTGTTAGTTAACAATCTCGAACATGACCCACAAAATAATACCAACCTAATGCTGAATATCACTACATAGATTGCATTATTAAAAAAAAAACGGCTGTCAAAGAGCTGAGACCAATGGTTTAGCAAGCTTTCCGAGGCACGGAGGAAACTTGATATGTGGTGGAACTCGGTGGCCATCCATCCACGAAACCAAGGCAAGCGCGGATGAACGTAAAGATAGATCCGAGTGGATAGTATTATTTAACCACGAGCTCTTCATACAGTCAGCTATGAAATACACAGAAAACCATACTACACTATGAAAGGTCACGTTGGTTATATTAAAGGCATAAAATCAAAATCAAAAGTCATTCATCCAAACTAGGCTGATAGTCAGCACTTTTCGAACGTCAAAATTTATTTACAAGAGACAGTCCCCCAAAAAGCCCAACCTTCGACACTTCCTAGTGTTTTATCTGGGAAGAAGAAGTGGCGGAGCAAACTCCCCAGCAACACAGCTGTCTGTTAGGTTAGTAAGGTGTAAGTAAATATTACGATTTACTAAGGTCACTCACCAATAAGGTACTCGTCCCTGTCTGCTGAAGAGGTGAATGGTGTTGATGGCAGAGACACTGTGAGGGCTTCTAGAAAACCGTCCCGGTATTTACTGAGGGCAAAAAATACAAATTCGGTTAGTGACAACATTAAAAAGAAATAAGTCTTTGACTTAAGAAGCCCTCGAAATATGTATGAAAGAGCTGTGCAAATGGCTTAACGTGGCAACCTGCACGATACAAGTGGTTTTTTTGAGCAAAGCGGTAGGGAGTGTCAGACTTCTACTGGCTAAAAACAACCCAAGTTCCTTCGTAGCCCTTTGTGCCGAGGCCGTGGTATACCTTTCGAACAACCCGCAGCCCTGACGGGACAAGTGGTTACCTACGTTGGTGGATTGTGACTTACTTCCTCTAGCAGAAATGACTTGAATTCCTGGGTGGGAACTTTATTCTTTGATAAACAATGATAGCCTAGCGGTGTGATATACTTGTTAGATGTTTCTCGACGGCATATGGAGCCAAGGTGGTTTAAAAACTCTAACAACTGAAGAAGTGCCTACTTCGTATTCACCAACTACTGATTAATGCTATATCCTTGTAACTTACCCAAGAGTATTAAAGCACTCCAGCTGTGTGACCTTGATCTTCCATGTCGCCTGGGGCAGGTTCGGCTGCGAGTTGCGATCAGCGATCTTGAAGTTGATGCGAATGGAACGGCTGTTCGTTGAGGCATTCACGCGGACGTATACTGCGAAGATGAAAACATTCATTTATAATATAATCATTATCAGGTTCTCTTTTTTTGTCCTAATCTTCATTTGTCTGAATGATAACTTCCCCGATCTGAAAATTGAAATCCCTAAATATAATATGTTCTAAATCCGTTTCTTGCCCTCGCTTTTTTCTTACATACCTACTCCTCTGTCATTCTATCATTTCATCATCTGCCTAGCCTTTTCCTAACTATGTTAGGGTCGGCTTCCAGTCTAACCGGATGCAGCTGAGTACCAGTATTTTACATGGAGCGACTGCCTATCTGACCTCCACAACCCAGTTAATACTAGGTAATACGATACTCTTTGGTAAGACTGGATGTCAGAATTTCAGGTCACTGACTACCTGTAACGATTGCCAAAGTTCTATAAATGGCAGCCGGGACCAACAGCTTAACGTGCTTTCCGAGGCACGGAGGAAACTCAGTATGTCGGGCGGTCACCCATCCACATACCGACCTAGGCAAGCACAGCTTTACCTAAAGATCGACCCGAGTGGCAGTTCTTATTAAGCCACTCTATCATTTACTAGGTGAGAAAACATCGATAAAAGGAATATTGTGGACTTGTGGAGCTTGAGATATGGAAAATAAATGTTGCCCCTATTGCAAGAGTGTTTTACTACTAGATTAGCTAACGTGCCTGCCAGCAGCCACCGCGGTGTCTGCGAACCATTTGGTGCTGTCAATCATGTATATCAGTGGTAATAATCATCATCTGCCTCGCCGTTCCCCAACTTTATCGGGATCGGCTTCTAGTCTCTATCAGTAGTGGCCCTGGATTGTAAATGTGGTGTTGCCTCGCAAACAAAAAGTCCGTCATTCGTCATCGCACACTAAGAAGACCATAGTAGTAACAATGGCATTACGAAGATCAATTCTACTGCTACGAGTAAAAAGCACTTTTAATGACACATTGTTGCCATTGATATCTGACTGACGCTTTAAGGTTTTCTTCACGGCTTCGGACGATTCGATTTGCGTTTTTTTCATGGTAGGTGTGTAGTTCGTGGTCAAGTAGGTGCAAAGAACAGGCTACTCACTATGCTGTCCATTGTTGTCTCCACAGAGGGGTGGCATGAAATCCGAATTAGCTTGGAGGTTGGTCACTTGGAAGATGTCATTTCTACAGGAGTAACCTGGACGCTGCGTCACGTTTTCTACAGGATCCACCTGGAAACACCACGATATTTAGTAAAGAAATATGGAAAAGCGACACCTCACTTGAGGTCTGTTGGAACAAGGGTTCGGAGTTACTACTGTTTATTTCAAAGGATCTTTATACATAGTTCAAACAATTTTTAAAGTAAACGTGCGTGGAGTTTTCTTGTTTCAAAAAAATACCTTTTGTCTTTAGTAGACTTATATCGAGGTTGGAAAGGCAATGGCACAGAGGCAAGTATTAATGTACAATGAGATTCAAGAGAGCCAGGCCCTTTTGACTCTGAGGTGCTCTAGGTCTTTTGGATTCAGATTGATCACCAAGACCAAAAACGATGAGGAACACATAAATGTTTTTCTTAGTGCTTCAGCAACACGTCGTGTCTGTTATAGTTAATATAAAAAAATAAAAATAAACAAATTGTTTCATAAATTACAGAATTATGCGGAAACAAATATACTTACACAAAAAAACATACAGAAGAATTGATACCCTCCTCCTTTTTGGAAGTCGGTTAAAAATAACGATTGAGCCTTGAGTCTAGCTTTAGAGTCGCATAATTATTATGATGTGTGTGGCATCTCGCGGTAATAAGCAAATGGGAGTAATTTGGTTACAGCGCCATCTAGTGTTGAGTAGTAAAACTCTTTGTTGATAGCTCGATTTGATTGTCAAACGGAAAAAAAATATTCTCAAATGTTTTTTATATCATTTTAAATAGGAATATTTAAAAATGTATTTAATCATCTGCCTAGCCTTTTTCCCAACTATGTTGGGGTCGGCTTCCAGTCTAACCGGATGCAGCTGAGTACTAGTATTTAACATGGAGCGACTGCCTATCTGACCTCCACAACCCAGTTAATACTAGGTAATACGATACTCTTTGGTAAGACTGGATGTCAGAATTTCAGGTCACTGACTACCTGTAACGACTGCCAAAGATCTATATATGGCAGCCGGGACCAACAGCTATAGTATTTATTGAGATTTATACTTACACTTTTACTAATCATCCTCATCTTTCATAGAATGTCCTTTTTACGTCTCATTTCGCGCCTTGGCGACAACTATTTTTGTTGGCAGTCTTATAATCGATCTTATTCGATTTATTAACGTTGTTTTTACTATTTTAAATTATTAAATCTTATAATTTTTCATTGTTTACTTTTCGTGTGACATAACGTCAGTTGTCAATATGTCATTTACTTTTTCTTTTAATTTGTGTCATAGTTTTTCTTAGTGGTTAGAACTATGAAGGTTACATTTGATTTATATAATTTAATTTATTTTTATTAATATATTAGCTTAAATGATGTAATTTATTGATAATTTCTATTTACTGTAACTTATCTCACGCTTATAAAATTAATTAACACGCTCACAGAAATTCTTTGAGGAAGTTTTTGACTGAATAATACAGGCCGTTTTAAATACAGGCAACTCACAATTTTTGATTTCAAGAACTTAAATTCTGGAAAGAATTAAAAGACAATTGGGTGGAAAAAACGGAGAGATGGTTTTATAAAAAGGGATTTCTGAAGGATGCCCTCCAGTTGAGATCTGGTTTCTGAAGAGGAAAGATTACGTCTACAAGTTATTATCTGAGTTCTTAAGAAGAACCATCACGAAGTACCTCCAACGTATCCTCCGGGCCTCCCTAAAGGACTCGCCCGTGATCCTCGCGACGCGAAGTACCTCCAACGTATCCTCCGGGCCTCCCTAAAGGAGTCGCCCGTGATCCTCGCGACGCAAAGTACCTCCAACGTATTCTCCGGGCCTCCCTAAAGGACTTGCCCGTAATCTGCTGGCCAGCCTTCGAGATTTACCTGCCCTGGAGCTGTTCTATTCTGTGCAAAGCGTGAGTTAGGAAGGTTCGTGTTTTTATAGATTTATTTGTATTTTTTACCTCTTACCTCTAAATTAAATTCAATTGTTAAATTACTTACCCTCTTTTACTTGTTAGGGGTAAGTAACACGACACAGCTTAACGTGCTATCCGAGGCACGGAGGAAACTCGGTATGTCGGGTGGTCACCCATCCACAGACCGACCTAGGCAAGCACAGCTTAACCTAAAGATCGACCCGAGTGGCAGTTCTTATTAAGCCACGAGCTCAAAAATGTATTTAATATGTAGAGAAATGAATAAAGGAATGACATTCTGCTCAAACTCTATCACCGCGCACTAATTGGTCAAATCAAATAGCACGCGCTTCCTCGTTTTTCTGATGTTACACAGTTTCGTCCCATACCACGAAATTACTCACGCAGATTTCAGGTAAGCATCCGTTGTATTTTTCAACCAACTTCCAAAAAGAAAGGTGGTTCTTAATTCGTCTGTATGTTTTGTTTACGGATATCTCCGTCATTAACGAACCGATTTTCAAAATTATTTTTTATATTACAGCACCATGCTGTCAGTACAGTCATACAGTCCTTTACACACAGGACATGTTTCCTTTCTTTCCTTCAAAGCAAGAGGATGTTCCACATCAAAAAGAAGATGAAGACCACACTTCTAATCGGCAGCATTACATGAGACCCTGACACATGCACACACTCATACACAACACGCACACACACACCATACCACACACACTTCCACCACACATACACACCCACTTCAATTATCCTTGTGATACAGGAACTCCTAGTACAAGAGCCAGGGCTACACTGATGATGATTAAATAAATAAAATAATAAATAATAAATAAATAATAAAATCTTTATTGACAAATTATTACTCTCAAACATCAGTGTAGCTCTGGCTCCTGTACTAGGAGTTCCTGTATCACAAGAGCCAGGCCTCTCAATTTACAGAGAACATAATAAGTAGGCGATAGACAAAAATGTGATACATTATAGGTTATAAGCATGCATTTAATTAAACAATTAAATGCATGCTTGTGAGTAATAACTTGTTAATAAATATTTATTATAACAATTATTCAAAATCAAAATCAAAGACATTAATTCAAACTAGGCTCATAATCAGCACTTTTCGAACGTCAAAAATTACTTTACTTTACTTTATTCATTTACAAGTGACAGTCCCCCAAAACGCCCACCCTTCGACACTTCCTAGTGTTTTTTGCTGGAAAGAAGAAGTGGCGGAACAAACTCCCCAGCAACACATCTGTCTGTTTGGTTAGAAGAACCAGACTCGATACAATAGAATTATTACTTACAGTAGTAGGAGGAGCAAGGTTGAAGGTCTCAAAGTCAATCCTCATCTGGCAGACATTGTTGTTGTTGATCTCAACGTTGTAGGAGCATTCCAGGCCGGAGGACTCTCTGTTCAGAGGAGGGTTGATGAAGACCGCAACCTTCGTGTTTGTGCGGACGTCACAGGCGTTCACTGGAAAGAGCAGGATTTTTAGTATGAACTGCTTTCAAAAGTTTCGTTAGTGGAATGGCCACTGTCTTCAAATGACGTTACAGCTGCAATCTTTAGTCGACTATCTATAGGTAGTTTACCAAACCGTAGACCGACATTTTCGTGACAGGGCTGCGGGACTGTTTGAAAGAGATACCGCAGCCCCGGAACACAAAGGGCTAAAAAGGAACATGGCTGCGTTTTAGTCAGTACAAGCCTGACACTCCCTTCCGCTCCACCAAGAGCGAGAAGGGTTATTTTATGATAGCTCGCCGTCCGTCCGTCTTATGATGACGACAGGCCGTGTCGACGGCGCGTTCGTGTTCCACGCACGCCTCAAAGAGATGCCAGCAACATGGAAGGGGCCCGCAAGGGCCGACGCCCGTCTGGATTGCGGGTTGTTCGCATGAGATACCGCGGCCTCGACATGAAGGGCTAAGAAGGAACATGGGTGGTTTTTAGTCAGTAGAAGTTTGACACTCCCTTTCGCTCGGCCCAAGAGCGGGAGGGGTTATTCGATGATTTTCCACCCACCATAAAAAAAGGGTTTTGATTTGAAGTTCTTTTCCGTAAAGCTTCGCCATTCGTTATTTCTGTAATCTGTTCCTTATAACCGTTTGCAATCTACTGTATTTTTATAAAGGTCGATTTCATCATCATTTGCCAATGCTATTTTCTCGACTAGTTTTGGTCGCCAGTTAGTATTGGCTAATTCAATACTCCTTGGCTTACCAAGGAGTATCGAAAGTCCGAGAACCAGTCTTAACTGGTTCTCGGACTTTCGGGTAACAACTGTTACGACTTTCAAAGACGTGCTTTCCGACGCACGGAGGAAACTCGGTATGTAATCGGTGCTCACCCATCCACAGGCTAACATACCATAATATAACATAACATCACGCCTGTAATCCCCGAAGAGTTCGGCAGATGTGTACCTAATAGTACACCCACATTTCGCCAGTTATGTTTAAGTCCCATGTAATAGAGGGCGAGCCTATTGCCATCAACCGGGCACAAATCCAGACTACGTAGCTGTTACTGATAAATTCCTGACGGAAAAAGCCAATAAAACTTTGCGCGACCCGGGAATCGAACCCAGGACCTCATGCTCAGCAGTTTCGCTTGCGACCACTAGAGGCAACGACCAACGAGGCAGTCCATCCACAGACTAATCATACTTAGCTTAACCTAACGATCATCGACCTGAGTGGCTCTGATAATTCAACCACGAGCTCCATAAAAGTCTGTTTAGATACTTACAAGAACAGCAAGTAGCGAAGACTCCACAAAAGCCGATAGCCTTGCCTCCCTGGGTGTTACACTGGTTCCTGGAGAGGCACACGCCGCCGGTAGACCTGTCGTTACCCAGACATTGCTCTCCGTTGCCCACCGTGAAGATACTGGCTGGAGATTGACGGCCAGCTATTGGGAAAGAAATACAACAATAAGTAACCCCAGTGTTAAGGTGTTTTTCACCAGAGATGTGCTATGCTACGTGGCTATGGATGCGTTTGATATCCACCAATCGTATTCATTGGTGCACATAGCTTATCACTGGTGGAAATAGATTCAACTAAGATATTATTACGTTTTTTTTAATATGGAAGGATGCGTGCTATGGATGGTCGCGAGGGGTGTAGCTATGTGCAGACCAGAGTATCTACAATAGACCCGCGTTTGTCGCTGAAAGTAGCGCACCTACTTTGCGGCGGCGTATCTTTATAACACTTCTTACTCGCACCGCTACACAGCTTAGTATCAGTGGAAACGGTCACATAGTTTCAAAGCTTAGCTATTACATTCTCGCAGCAAAGTCAAAGTCAAAGCATTTATTTCAATTAAACCATTACTAGGTACTTTTGAATGTCAGAAGAACAATTCATAAAACTAAACTACGAGTGCAATACGTCATCCCGAAAGCCACCACGCCGAATCACACGCCGCCGAATGCCCGCAACAACGAACACTGCGAGCACAAAAGAACAACAACGAACGCAGCATAGCACATCTTTGGTGGAAAAGCAGCCGTATGCCACGCAGTGTGTACAGTCTGCGAAATTGCATACAATTAATTATCATCATCGTCATTACAGCCATGAGACGTCCACTGCTGGACATAGGCCTCCCCGAAAAAGGGGGATTTGCCATAATCGCCACGCTTGGCAAGCGGGTTGGCGATCGCAATATGGTTGTGACGAAGGCACAGAGAACTCTGCTGCCCATTCTCTGGTAAGTCCCTTAGTAATTTTTTCAAGAGAACTGTAGCCTCTTTATCACTTTTATTTCAATTCTCTGATTCAGTCTCTTTCGACCGGATCAAGCCGTCATCTTCAGTCTAATCGTAGGAACTCCCCTACGGTCAGACAAATGGACGTCGAAACGATTCAAAGTTAATGCATTTATTTCAATTGGGCTATTACAGGCACTATTGAATGTGAGAAAACCAATTAAAGCAAAGCTACAGTCATAAGCATTGACTTATATATTACTGCGTATTAATTTATATATCAATTAATTATTAATTTTTATATCAATGGTCATAAGGCATAATAACTTGTGAAAGTCCTATAGTTGCCCGTTCCAAAGCGTAGATCTCTATGGAGAAGAATGTGCAAAAAATTTTTGACTTACTTCTATAATTATGTCCGTCGTCTATTATGGAAGCGCTGGTATAACTGACAGCGCATATAAGTACCACGCCGAGTAGCCTGTGTAACGCCATCTTGGATTTCCTGGAACAAAGATAAAATACAAATAAGTAATCATTATACAGGGTGTAAACGAACCCTTCACGCATCTGTCAACCAAGCATTCTGTACATCAAACTAAGTACCCCTACGCAAAAAATTTTGCTGGGAAATGACTTTTTTTTTTTAGATTCAAAAATCACATTTTACGGTAAAACTCAATGTAGCACTGTTAAAACATTGTGCTAGTGGATGCTTTGAATAGTAAACGGTTCATGGAGGTAATTTAAGTAAAGTTAAAACCTGAAATACTAGTATTTACAAAAACAGCTGTGAAAAATTTGGAACTTTGACCCCCAATATCTCCGTAACTAGGAGGTATTGTCTAGATTTCTAGAATAAGAAAATGATCGCAGTGGTGGGGAGAACAAGTGCCCTTCGTTTGCGTTAAGGGTACTTTTACACCCTAGGTATATAGGAAGTCATATAAAAATGATAGCGATGTGTTTAGCGCTTGATCGGCTTACAAAACAATGTTAATACTAAGTACATCTTTTTTTTTGTCAGACAACTACTGGCTAAAAACAACCCATGTTCCTTCTTAGCCCTTTGTGTCGTGGCCGCGGTATTTCTTTCGAACAACCCGCAGCAAGCTGTTACAGCTTAATCTGCTTTATGAGGTACGAAACAAACTCGATAATGTAATTGATGATGTATGAAAATATTCCTAAGTCTACAATAACTGTTTTAAATCATTTTGGGACAAACGCAAAAACACTTTTTCGACCAGGAGCTCAAAAGTTGCGATCTTAAAAAATACAAAAAAATTAACCACTTTAAATTCGAAATTACAAAAAATAACTGTTACAAATTCCTACGTAGCCTCAACGTTATTGGGTCACAGTTAATAAAAAAAGTATTTAAGATTCACAAGTTGAACCTAACCTGCACAAAAAACAAGATCATTTAAAAGTACCGTAATCTTTACTTGACATTTATTTGGTGCATTTTAACGGATAAAAGTGGATTTTATGTGCATCGTAACTGTAAACCTCGAAGAGTTAGCGTACCAATTACTACACCACATTATGGCAATTAAAAAAGCACCAGTATGGCAGTTATGGTAAAAAAGGACGTGTCTCATGAGATGACGAGAAATAGAGAAGTATGGAAGAGGAAGACATGCTGCGCCGACCTCAAATGAATTGGGATAAGGGCAAGAGAATGATGATTATAGTTTTATGTTTAAGTCCCACGTAATAGAGGGCGAGCTTATTGCCATCAACCGGGCACAAATCCAGAATCCGTGGCTACTACTCAGAAATTTCTGATAGAAAACCACCAGCACTTTGCTCGACCAGAACAATATTTTTACAAAAAAATCAAAATATTGATGTTTGGAATGTGAAAGAGGAAGCCCTTCCCCAGGGCACACCTCGGACACTCCATACAACGCTCGCAAAATAATTGCCTATTACTACTACATAATCAAATAACGTGTGTGCACACTGTGCACGTGCAAATGTGTGCGTAAACTCTAGTAGGGTTGTCGTAGCGTAAAAAATGGCGCGGAAAGTGCAACGGTTTGCGTCGCGAAAACCGAATGAGTTCTTACGATTGCGAGCGCCCTTGCACAAGAGTCGGCGACGAATACCTCGAAGTGCGGGGTGAGGTACGGTATTTAATACTTATGAGTGCGGGGAAGGGAGTGTCCCTTCTGTACGTAGTACTATTATGTATTCTGTGATTACGTGGTGCACAAAAGTTATATAAAACGTACCACGAAAACGACACACAAAAATCAACTTCTATCAACGTTTATTAAGTCCCGTTTACTACATTTAAAAAAATATATAAGTACCATGGAGAACCCACACACGATTGCCAAAGGGCTTTTAAAACCAATTCAAAAACAACCGTTAGAAAACCAATAACTAATAAGTTCAACGACCTACCGACCGGTTCGCTCCAAGATTCTAATCACAGGCCACATGGAGGAAAATTGATGTCAGTTGCAAATAGCACCCATTAATACTTTAACTAGCATTTTGCCTGCGACTTCCTCCGCGTGTATTTTGAAAATATAATATAGCCTTTGTTACTCGGTAAAGATGTAGCTTTCTAATGGAGAAGGAATTTTTTAAATCGGCTTAGTAGTTTTTGAGCTGTTTTTAAGCTTTTTCGAGAGAGGAGCCTTATAAGGCTCCTCTCTCGAAAAAGCTTAAAAACAGCGTCCAGATGAAGCAGTTTTTCACCGGCACTTACAGAGAAATTACATCTGAAAAAAAATTGTTAGTAATCTACATGATATGACACGTAATTTGGTTTAGCCATAATTTTTGTATCGGTATCACATAATAAGAAAAAAAATCCACAAAATCACCTCCAAATCGTTGAATGGAACCATTTTACTCCTTTATTTTTTAACAAAATAATATATAAACAATATCTACTGCTTTGAAATACAAAGGAAAATAATTTGGTTTTGTTACTTTTTAAAAACATGTATTTTTTTAATTTTAATAAATGAAAAATGCGTCCGTTTAAAGTCCGTATCTACGACCGAGAGGGGTAGTTTGTATGCACAAGGTCATTGGCGTGAATACAAGCCTTAAATAGTAAGTCGTAACAAACAAACAAGCAAAAAATCAAATCTTTCCTCTTTGTAATATTAGTTTAGATAGTTTACGTAGGCTAAGTACTTATATTTACATTGCTAACGAGGTTGTCATGGCTGTAGAAATGTTTGCTGTCACAGGTTTGAAGATGGTCATCTTGAGGGAATTATTTGACAAGAAAACTGTTAAGTAACATGAACGTGGATAGTTTTATACCTATGGCGTTTCGTGTTCGAGCTTTTAACCGTGGAAGAGTTCTCTCATGAGGAGGAGATCCTGCAAGATCAAGTAATGTCTCTTAAAAATTGTAATGTCACCAGAGCTAAAGCTATGTGTAAAATTTCAGCTTAATCATTTGGGGGCAACACGTTTGAAATTCAGTTGTCAGACATAAGCAATATAAACTAGCTTACCAGCCAACTGACTATGACTAACAAGGCAAGTGAAATAAAGGTTCCACGTTTCCAGTCCTGGGCATCTAAAATGGCCTCTTTAGAAGATCATAATATGAACTGCGTTAAAAAGCGTAAAATGAACCTTCCATAACAGTAAAGCCTTATTTACGGACACGCGGGGCGTCGCGCGGCGCGTTGTCCGTTTTTAATTCAAACACATGGCGATGTATGAAAACGTTAACGATTTCAAACGTCGATTTTACGAGAAGCGATTTTTCGCTCGTTAGTTTAAAATGCAGCGTTCATTGCGGTGGACGCGCCTCTCAGTAAATAAATAAAAAAAGCTCGAGACGAGCTTTCTGCACGCGCCGCGCGACGCTCCGCGTCTCCGTAAACGAGCCCTAACTGTATCTATGACCATTTTACGAATTCATATTATTTTCCTATTATGATCTATTTTCCTAAATGGTCACAGACATCATCATCTGCCTAGCCTTTTCCTAACTATGTTGGGGTCGGCTTCCAGTCTGACCGGATTCAGCTGAATACCAGTATTCTACATGAAGCGACTGCCTATCTGACCTCCACAACCCAGTTAACACTAGGTAATACGATACCCTTTGGTAAGACTGGATGTCAGACTTTCAGGTCACTGACTACCTGTAACGACTGTCAAAGATCTACATATGGCAGCCGGGACCAACAGCTTAACGTGCTTTCCGAGGCACGGAGGAAATTCGATATGTCGGGCGGTCACCCATCCACAGACCAGCCTAGGCACTATGGTCACAGACGCAGTTACTATTATGGAAGGTTCATTTTACGCTTTTTAACGCAATTCATAAATCATCTGCTAAAGTGGCCATTTTAGACGCCCTGTTCAAGACAATTTTTGAACGGTTAGGCAGAATTTTACCAAGTAGTACACATTCACATTTCCCCATTAACGCTTCAGTTGCATGTATTAGGGGGCGACCCAATTGCTGGAAAATTCCTGATCAAAAACTAATAACTCTATGCCCGACATGGAAATCAAACCTAGAACCTCATGTTTAGCAGACTTACAACCACTAGACCATAAAGGCAGTTCAACAATATTAATATCAGCAATTATGTAATTCAAGAAATAAATAAAAAAATACCTTTTAAACATTACGGTCACCGTTTAACGTTGCGTCAGATTTACTGTATATGTGATTATAGTGCGTTGAGAAACCTCATAGCTTATATTATAACTTTACCGTTTAAAGAACCGGCTTAGGATAGTAGTGATGGACGCAAAAAAGGTCTCCAGAGATTAGATTGGACGTCACTCATAGAAGATTAACTAATGGTAGGTCGTATGTTAATAAAACTAACTGTTATTGGTTGATAGAACTCGTAGGAGCATAATAAAAGGCGTAAACGAACCCTTTACGAAGTCGTACATAAAACAATCATTTCTGTACGGATACAGTGTGTAAATTAAGACATTCTACTTATAATTATGTTTTTTAGCTGCGTATGACCTTAATTGTAAATGAACCCTTCATGAAAAACCCAAACTAAGACGTACCACAACCCCGTCGGGGCTGTGGGTTGTTCGAAAGAGAAACCGCGGCCTCGGTACAAGGACTAAGAAGGTACATGGGTGGTTTTTAGTCAGTAGAAGTCTGACACTCCCTACCGAGGAGTAATTAGATGATTTCCAACCCCACAAAAAAGACGTACCACAACAACAATTAAATATTTGGGGTGAAAAATCACGTTTTACGGTAAAACTCAATGTAGCACACTAAAAACATGGTGCTGATAAATGCATTGAGTATGAAGTGTAGAGGTCGTGAAGGTTAATTAAAAAATAAAGTTATAACAATTAAAATAAATAATAATATATTGCATTTTATATTGACCCTGTTCCTGATATTATATTTTTCATATTATTAAATGATTTTTCGATATTTAAAAAAAAAAAATGTGAAAATATAAATAATATCTATAATATATAAAATTTAATGAACGAAATCAAACATTGTATTAAAACAGAGAACTTGTGAAAAAGTCTAGTATTTTTCCCAATTATTCTAGGATCTCAATATTCTACATGGAACGCCTATCTGACCTCCACAACCCAGTTATCACTGGGTATTGCGATACCCCTTAAGGCTGCTCTCTCGAAAAAGCTTAAAACAGCGTGCAGATGAAGCAGCTTTTCACCGGCACTTACAGAGAAATTAAATCTGAGAAAAATTGTCAGTAATCTACATGATATGACACGTAATTTGGTTTAGCCATATTTTTTCTATCGGTATCACTTAATAAGAAAAAATATCCACAAAATCACCTCCAAATCGTTGATTTGAACCATTTTACTACTTCATTTTTTAATAAAACAATATAAAAAAAATATCTACTGCTTTGAAATACAAAGGAAAATAATTTGGTTTTGTTACTTTTTAAAAACATGTATTATTTTAATTATAATAAATGAAAAATGCGTCCGTTTAAAGTCCGTATCTACGACCGAGAGGGGTAGTTTGTATGCACAAGGTCATTGGCGTGAATACAAGCCTTAAGATTTTCGGGCCACAGAATACTTGTAACGATTGCCAAAGATTAACAAATGACGGCCGGGGCTTTCTGAGACACGATTATTTATCACTAGCGGACGTCACGCGGTTTCACCCGCGTAGTTCCCGTTCCCGTGGGAATACAGAGATAGAAAATAGCCTATGTCACCCGCGGATAGTGTAGCTTCCCAACGGTGAAAGAACTTTTGAAATCGGTTCAGTAGTTTTGGAGCCTATTCGTTATAAACAAACAAACAAATCTTTCCTCTTTATAATATTAGTGTAGATAATCACATTCAAATAACCTACTATATTCATGTCTTTAGGAAACTCCTTTGCGTTTAGTCAGTAACTCGTTTTAATTGCGAAAGAGATAACCAGACGCTAATTTGCATAAGATAAATCTATGTATCAGTTAAAAATAGCGTCAAAATAAACAAGATTCTGGACCGGTAGCTTTAAATAAAATCGAGAGATAAAAATACATATAAACCAGTCTATCTACTAAAGAAAAGTAGGTCTAATATTATGTCAGGATTTTTTTTTTAACTGTAATTTCTCCGAAGATATTCATTAAAATCAATTGATGTAAGGGTAATTATTATAAAAAATAATTCTTGTGATGAATAAAGCAGCCCCGACGGGATAGCATAAAAACGTCGTTAAGCTCAACTCAACCAACGCCTAGAATTCAACCTAGGTTGAAATTTAGCACCATAGTCATGTCACCTAACAGTTCTCCAGACTCACAGTTAGGCACGTTTCCAGACAATAGCGCATACAATTTAGAAATCTATAAAGTTTTATATGTTTAGAGCTAAAGGCTAGCGGGCTAGCGGGAAATGTAATTGAAGACGACAGTTAAAGGTAGAGCTTAGATGTAAACCCAGTTTAAAAGCTTCGGTTATAGCTTGAACGATGTGTAAAATTAATAATGTCCAATTTTTAATCTCCACACTCCAGACAGATTATTTTCGAATTTTAATTATTATAGTATTCGTTTGGAAGACATTAATTATTGGACACTGAAACGGAATATGTATATTGTATGTGTATTTGCTTGAGTTCGCGATATTTCGGCGCTTTACCCTAGTTCGTACCAAGTTAGTTTGGAAACTAATATTTCGGATTTATCGGATGAAATTGCAAGATAATATTCTCAAAAGACTAGAGGTTGAGAAATTGTATGCATATTAGAGAAAATCGGAAAATGGCACCGGTAAAAAGTTGTGAGGAGAATTAACTCCCACGGAATGTGCAGAGAAATGAGGAAAATGTCGTGGAGAAAGTTATGTGTATGAATGTGAATAGCTATTAGATTTAGACGTATAACGGTCTTTGAAATAGGAAATCGCGAGAAGAGATACCGCGGCCTCGACATGAAGGGCTAAGAAGGAACATGGGTGGTTTTTAGTCAATAGAAGTCTGACACTCCCTTTAGCTCTGCCCAAGAGCGGGAGGGGTTATTTGATGATTTTCCACCCGCCAAAAAAAAAACGTAGCAATGACAGGTGGACTAAGGCTGTCACAAAATGGCGTCCAAGGACAGGGAAAAGAAAGGGTTGTCCGGTAGTGAGATGGGCAGACGACATAGTTACCATTGGGAGTTAAACCTGAATGAGGTTGGCACAGGACCATGTAGAATGACAGCAGAAAAGAGAGGCCTATGTACCATATAAGTACACTGTCAGTTTAAGTCCCACGTTATAGGGCGCGAACCTATTGCCATCAACCGGGCACAGATACAAAGTCTTGACTACTACTGTTTAAATTATAATTTCCTGCTAGAAAAACCCAATAGAACTTTGTCTAGATTTACAACTCTATAGACAAAGTACTTTAGAAAGAATGAACTGTCATAAAAAGTAGCCATTTAAAATCAGATTAATGGATAATTATTATACCATTGTGTGTTAATTATAATTTCCGTTGCACCATTGATTTGTAGCCTTGCATTAAATATGACGTTTTTAAGTGTTATGGCCATTCTAAGCCAGTTGCACGCAGGCACGGTAAAAGATATTTGGGAAGCCTAAAAGTCTATAAATTGCATTTTGCACAAAAATGAATCCCGGCTGTCTGTTACATTGTAGATCTTTGGCAATCATTACAGATAGATTATTCGGAAGAGATACCGCAGGATCGGACACAAAGGGCTAAGAAGGAACATGGGTGGTTTTTAGTCAGAAGAAGTCTGACACTCCCTACCGCTCTGCTTAGATCGGGAAGAATCATTTGATGATTTCCCACCCTCAAAAAAAAAGGTGGGGTTCTTAATTGACTCAGAAGAGAACCTTAATAATGGACAACACGGTTGGCGCAGTGGCGGAGCGGTTGGACTGTTGCGCTGCGTGTCGCGGGTTCGATCGCCGCACGGAACAAATATTTGTAAGGCCTAACAGATAGTTGTTTCGGGTCTGGGTATTTGCATATGTGAGTTTAAATGTTTGTAAACGCACCCACGACAGAACGAGGAGGCCTATACCCATCAGTAAATGATTCCGGGTTTTAATGAAGTGGGACATAAATGACCTTAAACCGAAAACAATATTATTAATAAATTAAACATTATTATTACAAAAACAAAAGAAAGTAATCTGTATGTTCCTGAACTTGACCACACAACTGTGCCTGTAATCCCCGGAGGCTTAGGCATGGGGCTGCGGGTTGTTCGAAACAGATACCACGGCCTCGACACAAAGGGCTAAGAAGGAACGTGAGTGGTTTTTAATCAGTAGAAGTCTGACACTCGCTACCGCTCTGCCCAGAGCGGGAGGAGTCATTTAATGATTTCCCGACCTCCAATAAAAATAAAACAGAGATGTACCCATTACTACACCAATAACACAACTAGGCTTCTAAAAATTATAAAGAAATAAAGATAAAGCAAATAGGTACGTACGTGTGAGGTCCAGCGGCGTGTTTGCGGAAGTGTCGAGATTATGCAACGTAGCGGCTTATATAGAGGACCGAGATGACCGCTACACGGACAGATTGCGACATTAAGGGCTGTCGCGTACAGAGTTATATGCGGTTTTAAAGCTTTAAGATAATACGTAGAAAAGTCTTTATTTTTCCTTAACACAAATGAAATTAAGAAGAAAAGAGGAGAAGTGGATGCTAAGGTGGTTCGGTCATGTGGAGAGGATGAATGAAAGTCGATTAACAAAAGGTATTTACAAGGCAGATGTGAGTGGTAACGCCGGGAGGGGACGCCCTAGAAAGATATACACAGATCTTATTGGTGGCGTTCTTCAGAAAGGACAGGTGCGTAGTACTCGTAACCGGCGTGCGTGTATGACCAGATGTATGAATGTGGACGAGGCAAAAGGAGTATGTAAGGATCGTAGCAAGTGGTGTTCTGTGGTTTCTGCCTACCCATTACCCCATCAATTATGGGTATATTTTTGTGTGTTAATGGTTTGTGTGTTCGTGTATTTCAACCTGTGTTTTTCCATCAGGAATTTCTCATCTTTTCTGCTGACATGACGAGAAATAGAGAAGTATGGAAGAAGAGAATTTGGGATAAGGGCAGGAGAATGATGATGAATTTCTCGGTAGTAGTCACATAGTCTTGATTTGTACCCGGTTGATGGCAATAGGCTCGCCCCCTATTACATGGGACTTAAACATAACTGGCGAAATGTGGGTGTACTATTAGGTACAACTCTGCCTTACACTTCGGGGATTACAGGCGTGATGTTATGCGGTCGGGGCTGCGGGTTGTTCGCAAGAGATACCGCGGCCTCGACATGAAGGGCTAAGAAGGAACACGGGTGGTTTTTAGTCAGTAGAAGTCTGACACTCCCTTTCGCTCTGCCCAAGAGCGGGAGGGGGTTATTTGATGATTTTCCACCCGCCAAAAAAAAAAAAGGCGTGATGTTATGTTATGTTCATACTTAGAGCAGCTTACCATATCCTGCTGGACAAGCCCGCCACACTATTCCCAAACCACTGTCTGCCTGTCTGTCCTGCTGGATGCCTAAACGCCGCTCTCACAGCTAAGGGAACCTTCCGCAGCTTCGCCTGCACTGGAGACTCACCCTTAACTATCTCCAACACTTAACTATCCATATGCGTTTATACACAAGTGCATAATCTAACATCGGAAGAAAAACAAAATGTCTTCGTTCATCCCACACAAGAAGATATATCTTTATGAAGAGATGTTTTCTTTACTTCTTGAAGACTACGAAGGATTAAGTGGAGTCCCGTCGGGGCTGCGGGTTGTTCGCAAGAGATAACGCGGCCTCGACATGAAGGGCTTAGAAGGAACATGGGTGGTTTTTAGTCAGTAGAAGTCTGACACTCCCTTTCGCTCTGCCAAAGTGCGGGTTCGGGTGCGGGCTCTGCAAAAAAAAGGGTTAAGTGGAGTTGTACCTACTAGTACGCCAACATTTCACAAGTTATGTTAAACTCCCATATAACAGAGGGCGAGCCTTTTGCCATCAACCAGACACAAATCCAGACTCCGTGGCAGCTACTGAGAAATTCCTGATAAAAAGGAGAAATATAATAACAATATGACCGACCCGGGAATCGATCAAAGGACCTCTTAGTCAGCATTAATGCTGGCGTAACATTAGACCAACGAGGTAGTCGGTATTCTTGAGATGTTGATTGTATAGCGTGTAGTGTCCAAAAGGTTCAAAGAGAAGAGAAAGAGCTCTTGGCTAAATAAGCCATGCTTAATGGCCTAGGTTGGTCTGAGGATGAGTGATCACCTGTTTCAAAAACAAAAGTAATTTATTCAAATAAGGCTGGTAAAAAAGGAGGTGTCTCGTGAGATGACGAGAAACAGAGAACTATGGAAGAGGAAGACATGCTGCGCCGACCACAAATGAATTGGGATCAGGGCAAGAGAATGATTATGATGATGATGAAGGTAGCCTGGTAATTTATAATCGGCACTTTTTGAGTTTACAAGAGATATGCCCCAAAACGCCTATCCTTCGATATTTCCTCTTTGTTTAGCTGGGTAGAAGAAGTGGCGGAACAAACTCCCCATCAACACATCTGTCTGTTAGGTTAGAAGAACCATTCTATACAATCGTGTGTAAGATAATTAATAACAAAGAATCCATTACATTCAATTATTGACGCATCTCAGCTAGCACACACCATTGCAGGTACTCAGTGACCTGTAAATCTGGTAATGAGTCTTACCAAAAGGTATTCTATTAGCCAGTACTACTGGGTTGTGGAGGTCCATGTCCATGTAAAGATTAGCTAAAAGCCGACCCCAACAAAGTTGCGAAAAAGGCTAATCTCAACAGGGCTAATTACACTGTTACTGTTTTAACCTTTCACGGTTTATATCAAATCGTTTCATCCTGAAATCATGACGCTTGCAAAAGCTTCTAAATATCGGGAGCTTTTAATGATGAATAACCACGAGATATCTAGATAAGTTTACACTGTAATTTATGAAATCTTAAGTTCAATGGATTTTCAAGGTTAAGCAGCACTACTGCGGTCAAAATTAGATGGGTAACCGATGTTTAAACAATAAGAGGTCAAGACACCTTTTAAGCGCCAGTTTCTATTTACTGAGCGCTATGTACAAATAGTTTATTTTCTAATGAACTATACTACATACGAGTACATAACCGCTTAAGTGCTCTTGGAAACAACAGTTCCCGTAATTTTCGGTGCTTTAAAATAGGGTAGTTAACTAAAAAAATCTAATTAAGTATATATATTCCAAAATATATTGGACACGTATTTTTTCTTTTTTCACGTAAACAAAGAATGAAGACGATACAGTGCTTTGAAAACTCGTGTGACGTCATACTCTAAGGCACTACTAGGAGATTCTTTACCGGTGAGTGACGTCACGCACGACCCCCCACTCAAATCTTTGACGCGATTTATCTTCGTCAATCTACACTAATCTACACTAATATTATAAAGAGGAAAGATTTGTTTATTTGTTTGTAACGAATAGGCTCCGAAACTACTGAACTGACTAAACGAACATTTATCCCAGATGCGTAAAGAAACACCAACTGAGGAGCTCGTGGCTTAATAAGAACTGCCACTCGGGTCGATCTTTAGGTAAAGCTGTGCTTGCCTAGGTCGGTCTGTGGATGGGTGACCGCCCGACATACTGAGTTTCCTCCGTGCCTCGGAAAGCACGTTAAGCTGTTGGTCCCGGCTGTCATATATAGATCTTTGGCAGTCGTTACAGGTAGTCAGTGACCTGAAATTCTGACATCCAGTCTTACCAAAGAGTATCGTATTACCTAGTATTAACTGGGTTGTGGAGGTCAGATAGGCAGTCGCTCCATGTAAAATACCGGTACTCAGCTGCATCCGGTTAGACTGGAAGCCGACCCTAACATAGTTGGGAAAAGGCTAGGCAGATGATGATGATGCGTAAAGAAACACCAACTACTGACAAAATAATGAAAATTGAACTGTCTTGAATCCAGCAACGAAATTAATCAGAAAAGTGTAACTGATGATAAATTGTTATTAGGTTTATCTTGTACTGTCTGCATGTTGTGTCCTGTACTGTTTTTAACCGACTTCTCAAAAAGGAGGAGATCCTAAATTCGATTGGTATGTTTTTTGGTTTCGTGAGAGTCGCGGGCAACCGGTGGATGCAAACGGCAGGTTGCCGTTCGTTATGGCGTTCTATGGGGGAGGCCTTTGTCCAGCAGTGGACCTCTTACGGCTGATGATGATGATGAGGTTTATCCAGTCAGAGATTCCTCCGTGCCTCGGAAAGCTTGTGAAGCTGTTGGTCCCAGCTGTTATTAGTAGATCCTTAATAATCGTTAGTTTTTTTTTCAGTGGCCCGCATATATATATTTTCGGGACACATTACCTGTCATCTGCCTAGCCTTTTCCCAACTATGTTGGGGTCGGCTTCCAGTCTAACCGGATGCAGCTGAATACCAGTATTTTACATGGAGCGACTGCCTATCTGACCTCCACAACCCAGTTAATACTAGGTAATACGATACCCTTTGGTAAGACTGGATGTCAGAATTTCAGGTCACTGACTACCTGTAACGACTGCCAAAGATCTATATATGGCAGCCGGGACCAGCTTAACGTGCTTTCCGAGGCACGGAGGAAACTCGGTATGTCGGGCGGTCACCCATCCACAGACCGACCTAGGCAAGCACAGCTTTACCTAAAGATCGACCCGAGTGGCAGTTCTTATTGAGCCACGATTTCCTCTACTGATTACTTGTAACGACTAAAAAAAATTGCCAGTTTGAGGCCGAGGTCAGATAGGCAGTCGCTCCATGTAAAATACTGGTATTCAGCTGGATCCGGTTAGACTGGAACCCGACCTCAACATAGTTATTTTATTTCCATGCAATTATTAGATAGTTTATCAACCGGGAACAAATCCTTAGTTCCGTCCTCTTCTGAAATATTCGTATTTGTAAAATAGGAACACTTTATCCGACCAGGGAATCGAACTCAGGAACTCATACTTCAGTAGTCCTTGCGGCCACTAGACCATCATCATCATTTCAGCCATAAGACGTCCACTGCTGGACATAGGCCTCCCCCAGATGGGAGGGATTTGCCATAATCGCCACGCTTGGCCGGCGGGTTGGCGATCGCAGTATAGTTGTTACGAAGGCTCAGAGAACGCTGCTGCCCATTCTCTGGTAAGTCGCCTCTTACGACACCCACGGGAAGATATGGGATGGTGCTATTCTTTACATCCGACACCATACGGAACCATATTATAATATGTTACTAGACCAACAGGACACTTAAACATACCTAACTGACGAGTGTGCGTGTTACACCTCTGCCTAAACCATCACTGTAAACAAGCTTGAAGTTAAGTTACATCAAGTTATCGACAATGAACTTGAACTCAACTACTTAGCGAAGGTTCAAATCGCCGAGTCACGTTTAACAAACATTTTTTACTAAGTTAATTGATATCGGTAGACTTAATATTGAACTGGTTTGCGTTAACGGTTCTTCAATGACGTAAACATAGTTGTTACGACATTGGACGTAGGAAATTAAGTTAATTGGTTTAGCTGGGTATTCATTTTGTGAGTTATCTTTTCCCATTGAAGAAGTTAGAGATTATAGAAGTGAATAAAAAATTAAATATTTGGTTTTACAGACCCAAAACGTCGAGAAAAGGTGCCATTTAGGTTGATCGTTTCCTATGGAAAAGAACCGGCATGAAACTCTTTTAAAATGATTTGGCTTCACAAATGTTTTCATGTTACAGCATTAGTTCTTAGATAAAATATGGGGAGATTACGTAGGCCCAACAATAAGTCGTAGGGTACTAATTGTCGGGCCTATGCACAAGACCAAAAAAAAATGTAGAACAATCCAGAAAGTTAACAAGCATCTAGGAATATCTACAGGGCCAATGTTCACACATTCACAAAACAATCAGTAAAAAAATTATCTACACAAAGGCACCTTTGACACGTTAGTACATTTTGATACAAGTGCGGATAGTTTGTTAGTAAGTGCGAAAAGAGGGTCTTCATGGGGTCGAAAAATGCAGTAACAAATTCTCACGTGTATCAAACGACGTTCTTCAATACACTTTCGAAGAAATTAACTAATAACAATACTTAAGTACTTTTGTCATCAATTTTTAGGAGACTATGATTTCATTTGCTTTTTTAAAAAAGGTGGCGCAGCCTCATAGAAAAAATATAAAATTCAATTTTTTTTTAAATTAAGAACACAAACAAATGTTAACTTGCTCATAAAAGTAAGTCTTGTATTCTTTTTACAAACACAATTTAATATTCAAAAAATATTTATGCTGTAAAGACGCAAATCAAAATGACGAAATTAAAAAAAAACACTGCCGACTTTATATTCGGTGGTGATTTTTTTTTAAACCTATGTTTTAATCAATTTGGACATAATATAAGGTACCTGTAGTTATCTATGGTAATTTTCTTTCCCGCCCTTGGTTGCGGAAAAATAAGATTACCGCACGCGTGCGAAATATGTTGCATTTCGAACCTAATCGTAGTGCAATAAGAGCTAGTTTACAAGGAAGTGTATTGAAAAATAAATTAGTTGACGTTCTGTGTGGCAACGAAAGTTTGAAGTTACTTATATTTTATAGGCCTGTGTGGAGACTTCCAGCCTTATTCATAAAAAATCCTTAATTGAGGTTTGAAGGGTCTGTTAGTTAACAGACTGATTAAGCTTGTTTGACGGTTGTCAAGAAGTATGATTCATAAACGCTTGCTAGCAGTCTGATAACTAATGAGCTGCTGATAGACGGATTAGACGCGTTATGTTGGCTATCTTGACAAATCAAAGACAAAAATTGGCCTCCTCGAGAATTTAAAAAAAAATCGACAGCAGTGACAGCAAATTAGCGGGAAAACGCAAATTAAAGACACGAGAGCTTAGTAATTTCTTGTGATTTTAAAAATGAATACCACAAAAAAAAGGGGTGATAATTGGACAGCGGAGGATAAAGTAAGAAAAGCAATTCATTTACCTTTGTTTCGTATTATGTGTGAAGTGGATCATTGCTTACCTACGTTCCTATTGAATCTATACACTGAACGTCTTTTTCAGATGTTACTTCAAGAACTCGTCAGAGAGAGAGTTGGAGTAATTGAAAATAAAAACACTGACACGAACACTAACAGCCGCAAGGTCGCTGCGTGGGCGGACCTTCTTAAAAGGTAGGTTATCAGCCCATCAAATCGTTGGTAGTATTATTTTTTATTATACCTACATAAGTTACACCTTTTTTCCAATGAGAGTTCATAAAGTTACAAGTACTTAGTTAAATTACTGTCATTCCAAACACAGTGTCGTTAATACATACAGCTATTACCTATTCCTCTTCGGTTTTAGTTTCAATATCATGCGGAACGGGGCGGAACGAACGGCCGCTCAATTAAAAAATCAGTGGGGGACAATTAAATCCGCCGAGAAAAGAAAAGTTAGTGCTGAAAAAAAAGAAAGGCTTAGGACCGGAGGAGGCCCGCCCCCGCGAGAAGACCCCACTGATTACAGCGCCATACGAGCCTGGTTGCCGCAGGAGTTTGAGACTGATGTTAATGAGTTCGATTCGGATTCAATCAATCAGGTTGGTACGATTTGGAGTTTATAATATTTTTTTATACCTATTTTACTTTTGTTATAATTCTGTAAATGTCCACAAGTTTTAGTTTGAAATACCTAGCTATAGCTTGGACTATCATCAATAGCATGAATGATATAATTCAGGGACTCAGGGTCGTACTAAATGAAAATTGTATTGCAATTATTTCTGAACGTTCAAAGGTGAAAAAATGGTTGACGTTGACACTTGATTTGATGTTTTAAATCTAAATAGTAAAGTATGATAAAAGACGATCTGATAACAACGAACAATATCCTAATTATAAATAAAAGTTTATAATAAAACGACTTTCTAGCGTATCAAGGAGTTGGGTGTGTGTGTGGTTATCGAGCGACTGCAAGTTAAAGTACTGTTGTCTATAATTTTCTTGCTGTGAATCAGTTTTAACTTAGAAGTTAATGCTACTCGATCATAATCCTTATAAACAGCCGTACCTACCTACCTAAATCCTACTGAGGAAGGGCTGTACATGAAGATAATGTTGGTAGGTTAGTATTTAAAATCATGTGAATAAGTCAATATGATATATTGTGTGTGCGTGTAAACATATTTGTCCGAGGTTGGTTACCTGTCTAAAAGGTACCTAAACTAATCGGTATTTTCATATCCATGACCCATGTTTTCTTGTGCAAAGTGCCTAAGATTTCCTGCAGGGAAAACATTACCTACAAGTATTTAACAGAACAAAACAAATATGTTATTTACTTTGTCCTGATAGGTAGCTTTTGATTAGATTGTCCCAAAACAATACCTATCCCACTATAATACACAGTCACATTAGTACCCATAACTAATGCGGCTTTAAGTAAAAAATAAAAGTATGTCAGTTCAAAAAATATTTTAATTAAACATTGCTTTTTTTTCAGATACCAATTATTGTAGAATCTGCAAATTCTGCAGCTTCTGCTACTGCTACCAGTGTAGTATTTGAAGTACTGGAAGCTCTGCCAGAAGAGCAAGAAGCACCACAACCTGCCCTGGGAGTTTCACCAGCCCCACAAGCTCCACCTACTCGGGAAGTACGGGCACCCAAGCGAATGGTCTCAACAGGGCAATCAAGCCTAAGAATAAAGAAAAGAAAAGTAGGTTACTTTAATTTTAGTTATGATATTTTAGGCCTGTAGATAGATAAGTTTATATTTATGGTTTTTTTTTTTTTCAGATTTCTCAGCCTTCTGCAGCAGATATTGCAGCCAACGAAATAGAGTGTCGCAAGGAGCTGCACAAAATACAATTAGAAAATGAAGAGAGAAAAAAAAGAATTCTGGAGTTAAAAGAACAATTACTTTTAACCAAAATAGAATATTTTAAAAGTAAAATTAATAAATAGATTAGTTAAATTTGGTTGAAGTTCTGACTCCAGAATTATTTTTCCTTTTCTCTCTCTTCATTTTCTCTTTAATTTTTTTTGGATTTTGTAAATTATATGGAAGAATTCATAAAACATATTTGAATAATATTTATAACTTGCAAATACCATTGAAAAACCATAATTCCTTTGAAAATTTATTATAAATACAAGACAATTATGAACAACTGTTCCACTAGGTAGAGGTACTTTAAAGTATATTTTCCAATTGAAATTATACAAGAAATTGTTAGAAGCAAACAGGATTAAGATAATATCTTTGTGCAACATACGGATTGCCTCCATGACAAAAAATAAGATATTTTTAAGCCAACTATGTCATAGGTATTAATTAATATTATTAGCTTCAACAGTCCTACAAATTAAGGATAAGTAGCTAAGATAGTAGTTTTTTTTTAGTAATAAACAGATTTTTTTTTACAAAATAAAACTATTTTGATATGTCATGATGTTTTTTTTATAATTAATAATGTTATTTTCTCTGGCAACTTGAGCAACTGTTTTTCATTAGTAATAAACATTATTCATCTCAAAATAATGATGTAGTCGGATGGTTTAGAAAAAAAAAACATGTTTTGCTTGCAGAGATGATGCCAAAAATGTGCGGTTACAGGTACGGAGGAACCCATTTTTCTTCTTAATAATGAAATAAGAAGTAAAATTGTACCTATACATCTTTAACGTCAACTTTACACTTTTGTATACATTATTTTGTTTTGTTTGGAGATCTGTTACTTAAATGATTGCCCTAGAGGGTTTACACCATACAAGACGCACCACATTTTTGACTCAAGTAAGGTAACCGGTTGTGTCCAGGTTGGTGGAAATCTTATTGATAACTTTATTTATTGGAAGTGTCGATGAATAAAAGCGCGAAGATGTGCATTGTTTGCCGCCCTGCTGGCTGCCGCAACAACCACTTCCTCGTCAGCCTCTTCTTCATCTGCACCATCTTCATCAGCTTCTGAAAAAAATACCTACCTACTTATTTATAATGTCAACAATCATTACCCACGAACCTACAAAAATACATTCAATATATAGGAAATAAAGGTTGAGTTGAATAAAGGTTAGTAATTTGGTTCTGATTATTTGATTAAATGATTAGTTTTATAATTTTATAAATGTGTGTTTTTTTACCTACTTATATTAGAATAATGTCGTGCTATGTGAATGTGAGCAAATGATAAGAGATGTTAAAATGAAATACTTAAGAATCATTGTGGCTATTCTATGTAGGATATTATTACCTGGGAGCAAGTCGTTGTGCTCGATGGCAATGTTGTGGAGTACTGCCAGGGCGATAACTGCAGTTTTTACATTCTGCAGCTTTACCGTCATGCCTTGCAGCAGGCACCGAAAGCGCGCTTTCCAGACTCCGAAGCAGCGCTCTACGGTATTGCGCGTTGCTATATGGGCCGTGTTGTAGCGCTCTTCGGAGGCAGATTGAGCCCTCAAAACAGGGGTCAAAAGGTAGGGTTCCAATTTATACCCAGAGTCTCCCAGCAGCCTCTTCCCTCTGAACTCCCCTGCCTCAAACCGCTCCTTCAGCGAGCACTCGTTGAAGATACGGGCATCGTGCGTGCTTCCGCGCCACCTGGCCACAATGTCCTGGATTTTGAGGTCAGCGTCACATGTAACCTGATAATAATTCAAAACGTCATTAGTGTTAGCAGAAGGTACCCATGTTAAATGGTATTTAAAAAAATTACATTAGGTACCTACCTAAGTAAGGACTTTGTAATATTTATTCTTTGTGTATTTACCTGGACATTCAAAGAATAGTATCCTTTGCGGTTTATGTAATATTGGGCTGCATTGCCGCCGTATTTTTTAATTTTAATATGGGTGCAATCAATGCACCCAATAATTGTCGGAAACGCCCGCAGCGCGTAAAATCGCCGACAGGTCTCTTCCCTCTCGGCCGCGTTACTGGGCATTTTTATATAGTGAGCAGAGTGATTCGCCAGTGCTCGCGCCACCGCTGCACACACCCTGCTTACCGTCGGCTGCGAGAGCCCGTGAAGCTCTGCAGTATCATCTTGGACCTAAAATGTATGGTTTTATCAGCATGTAAAGTTAGGTCCTCGGCACAGGTTATTTATTAACATAATCGGGTGACATCGTAAGAGATCTTAAAAAAAAAATAAGTTTTATGGCAGATAGTAAATAGGTAATGCTGGATATGCTTACTTCGTTGCGCCCCCAACATCTTATTGCAGTAAGAACCTGCAGCTCTGGTGTCAGGCTGGCGCCTCTTCGGTCCTTGGTGAGGTCCGCCCTCACCAATTGAACAATAAATTGGACAGTCCCCTTGTCAAACCGGTACCGTCGCCGAAATTCTATATCGGGCAGATCCTCTATAGGATCTGCCCTTTGATTATACACCTTGCGACGCCGCGGTTGTGGTTGTAAATTAACAACTTCCATAGCCCGAATTGCCTGGATAGCTTGCATTGTCACGAAAAGATAAAATTTGACGATACAACCCCAAGATCAACTTTAAAAAAAAAGTGAAATGTTTGTTTTCCCGCCATTTCCGATCCGCATGTATAAGTTGTAGTGCAAAAAGCCGTAATTATGTTATTCATCCTAATTTTATTTTTTTCATATTCATTGTTATTACACGTATCATCTTAAATACATAATTAAGAGGATTTTTAAATACAAATGCCTGAAAATAAATTTTCCTGGATTTTTTTAAATCTTTGCGTAACTCTCCCTTCACTAAAATTATCTTCGTTATGGTTTTTTGCTCTTGTCAAAGTCAGCTGTTCAAATTTGTGGCGGCCATTTTGTGACTTAGCAGGGAGATAAAGGAGGGTCAACAGTCCTCTAACTTTAGCAGAGCCTTGAGGGACTGATTAGCGTTAACAGACGTTTATGAATCATGTTTTTTAGCATCAGTCCTTCAAGGAGCCTTCAAGGAGGCTCTAACTTTTTATGAATAAGGCTGTTCATGTATAACAGCAGGACAACGCCTTTGAAGAGAGAAGTTTGCAGATTTAATTTAAAGCCACCATTAGCTATTGATACCGTATATAATGTCGTCAATGGTGTTCTAAAATGTCTGTTTTGTACTCGGCTTTTTTTTCTTAAAGTTGGAAATTCTAGCACTTGAGTGAGAGTATATAAAAGAGCATTATGTACAGCAAAACTCTCTACAGCCACCCTAAACAGCGATCGAATGCAGAAACAATTGAATGGGATCATGAACAATTGAATGGGGCAACTACTATTCATTTCGTTTTACCAAATGTATGTCTACAGCTGGACTTAGGCCTCTTCAATCGTACGCCACTCAACTTTTCGTCGCTCCACCGAGCCTGAGGGCCATGCCTTGTGATAATTGCCGACGTCCATGTGGACGAAGCTGGGGCCAAAACATAGTATTACACGAAGCAACTTTTAAAAGTGATTTTCTGTTTTCACGATTAAAAAAAGCCATATTTTTACGAAATAGGTCTTATAAGACAATTTTCGTAAAACTATGGCTATCTCAAAGTAATATACAAACCGTTAATCATAATCATTTCAACCTTACGACGTCCACTGCTGGACATAGGCCTCCCACATAGGCCTCCCTCAATAATAATAATCGCCATAATCGCCACGCTTGGCAGGTGGGTTGGCGATCGCAGTATGGTTGTTACGAAGGCACAGAGAACGCTGCTGCCCATTCTCTGGTAAGTCCCTTGGTCGCTTCTTACGACACCCACGGGAAGCTATGGGATGGTGCTATTCTTTACGTCCGACACCATACGGAACACAAACAAACCGTTATTTCATAGAAAATAGCCTTTAAATGGTACAATGTATATTCTAAAAGGCGAACCCAACGCAGTCGAGAAAATCAGCAGGCAGATCAGCATCATTCTCCTGACCTTATCTCAATGTATTAGGGATCCGCGCGGCATGTCTTCTTCATCCATACTCTCCTAATACACGTCATCTCAGCACCCACCTCCTTTCTAGCCATATCATCCTTCACACAGTTCATCCATCGTATCTTCTAGGCAGGTGATTATAATACATATTTTACTCTTGGCTGTACACGTGGTAAGGTCCTTAAACCTTCAAAACATTCAATGATGACCAATAGGTACATTTAAATAGCCTATTTACCTCCTCAGGCCTCTGACCCCTAATATTATTTACTGCTATATAAAAAAGGCATCCATTAGTATCAGAGATTATAACAAACAGACATACCATCACAGAAAAAATATGAGCGGTGTAATTTATCATAAATACATAGAAACTCGTTTGTGACGAATATTATTAAACGTTATAAAACTTAAAAGCTTTTAAACGTTGACCGAACTATTATTAAACCGATTTCTGCCTCCAACTACACTTGGGAGCAAATAAATCGAGCCACTACCTTTTTTCACGTAAAATGGTAAATATTTTTGGTAATATGGAACGTATCAATTCGAACTATATATCGCCTAAAAGTTTAGTTAATAACCTTTACAATGAGGGTAAATTATTGAATAATAACCTTATTGAATGATAAATTATTGGCTCTGCAAGAAAAATGGTAATTTTGATAGAAAATTTAGTAGGGCTAAAACAGTCCATAAAAACAATAAAAAACAAAATTATTGCAAAAAAAATATTCTTAATAACTGGTATTACCCCCCCGTGCCCTGATACATTCTTGTAGCCTATTAGTCATCGATCTGATCAGCGTTACGATGACATATTGTGGTATGTTCTCCCACTCTTCAAGCACAGCGACTTTAAGCTCGGGAATGGATGAAACAGCGGGAACCCTGGCTCGGACTCTCCGTTTTAGCTCGTCCCATAGGTGTTCGATCGGGTTCAAATCGGGACTTCGTGCTGGCCATACCATTTGTTGAATCCCGATCGCAGACAAGTATTCCGTAACGATCTGCGCGGTATGAGGTCTCGCATTGTCATGCATAAACAAGAAATTTTCTCCGACAAAACCAGCATACGGCATTACGTGGTTTTCAAGAATGTCAGTTATGTATCGGTCAGCTGTTAATCCACGTCTACCACTGCCATCGTTGGCGGGGTCGACGAAGACAAGTTCCGTTTTTCCGTCTATTATAGAGAAATTCCTCCCCACACCATACAAGAACCACCACCAAAACTCACAGTTTCTCGAATGCAACATTGGGCAAATCTTTCACCAGGACGTCTATACACTCGGTTTCTCCGGTCATTGCTAAAAAGACAGATTCTTGACTCGTCAGAAAACAAAACTGACCTCCAGTCTTCTAACGTCCAATTAATGTGTTCTCGAGCAAACTCCAAGCGAGATCGGCGATGAGCTACAGTCAATTTTGGGCCAGTTGCTGGTTTGTGTGATGTTAAATTTCGTTCTTTTAGTCTTCGTCTCACTGTCCACCTACTGATTGAGACTCCTCGAACGTCACGTAACGCTTGCTGTAGCTGAACAGCATTAAGTCCACGGTCGCGCAACGAATTGGTTGCAATAAAGCGGTCGTCACGTTCTGTTGTTGCCCGTGGTCGGCCAGTTCCAGGTCGCCGAACAAAAGCACCAGTCTCCAGATACCTGCGGTATACCCGCTGTACCTTTGAACGACTCAAATGAAGTCTGCGTGCCACTTCACGTTGTCCGTGTCCAACCTCAAGTAAAGCTACAACTTGGGCAGCTTCCGTCGGTGTAGTATCCATTTTATCAGGTTATTTTGATTACACAGACACAGATAAAGACAACAATAACAAGTAATATGGGTATGATTAACAAAAACCTCAAATTTAATCTTTTCTTAACAGAGTACAATAAAAATGTCATAAGCAAATTAAATGCGATAATTTTATTCTACCCTTTAAACTTTAATTTAAATAAAAAAAAAATGAAATTTTGACAACTAACTACCCTCTTTGTAAAGGTTATTAAATACCCTTTTAGGCGATATATGTTTCGAATCGATGCGTTCCATAATACCAAAAATAATTACCATAATGCGTGAAAAAGGAAGTGGCTCGATTTATTTGCTCCCAAGTGTAGTTTGTGAAGAAATACTACACGGTTGGCGCACTGGTTGAGCTGCTGCGCTGCGTCTAGCGGGTTCGATCCCCGAACGAAACAAATATTTGTATGGCCTACAGGTAGCTGTCCCGGGTCTGGCTATTTGCGCATGTGCGTTTAAATGTTTGTAAACGCACCCACGATACAGGAGAATTTCTTAGAGTGTAAATAATGGTTGAGAGGGGACGCCCTAGATTGCCCTGGATTCCCTAGAAGAACATACTGTATACCTACTTAACAACATAATTTATGCTTGCTTTCTGGAGAACCTCACTAATGAGAGTAGCATTTTATTTGTGATTTTCTTTAGGTACATAATTATGTAGTAAATAATGAAATTCCCCAAACATAAAACTTATGTTTTGGGTGGGGAGATTTCGTTCCTATGCGGGTTCCACTTGAACTTGACTGGTTTCTTTTTTTAACAACAATAAGTAGGTACATATTCATGGTGTAAATCAACCCATCACACAGCCGTCAACCAAGCATTCTGTACATCAAACTAAGTACCCCTACGCAACAATTTTTGCTGGGAAACGACTTTTTTTTGGGGTTAAAATTCACATTTCACGGTAAAACTCTATGAAGCACTCTTAAAACATTGTGCTAGTGGATGCTTTGAATAGTAAACGGGTCATGGAGGTAATTTAAGTAAAGTTAAAACCTGAAATACTAGTATTTACAAAAACAGCTGTGAAAAATTTGGAACTTTGACCCCCAATATCTCCGTAACTAGGGGGTTCCCAGGTATGGTCTAGAACAAAAAAAACCGGCCAAGAGCGTGTCGGGCCACGCTCAGTGTAGGGTTCCGTAGTTTCCCGTCCGTCACAATAAGTGTTCCCACTTATGAGTTTAAAGGTGGGTATCCATACTATCCATTATGTTTGCGATCCAGCAGATTTAATAATTATTTTTTTGTTTGAAAAAAGATACGTTCAGGATAATAAAATATTATGTAAACGAAGTTAAAAAAAAAATACGGGCAAATGAAACTTGACCTCTGGATTGTATAGGCGCTCATACGATTCAGGGACCAAATTATATTGGTTAACTGCAGTTTCCATCTGTTGTTTCCATCCAAGTTCAAAATAATTTTCCTAGAAAGTCCTTATAAAGTTCTACTTTTCAGATTTTTTTCGTATTTTCTAAACTTATGGTTCAAAAGTTAGAGGGGACGCTTTGTTTTTTACTTTTGGAGCGATTATTTCCGAAATTATTGACATTATCAAAAAATGATTTTAGTAAACCCCTATTCATTTTTAAATACCTTTCCAACAATATATCACACAGAAGGGTTAAAATTAAAAAAAAAAACACTTCCCACTTTACATATAGGGGGGCTACCCTAATAAAACATTTTTTTCCAATTTTTATTTTAGCACTTTGTCGGCGTGATTGATACACATATTGGTCCCAAATTTCAGCTTTCTAGTGCTAACGGTCACAGAGATTAAGCGAGGACGGACAGACGGACAGACAGACAGACAGACAGACAGACAGACATGGCGAAACTATAAGGGTTCCTAGTTGACTACGGAACCCTAAAAATGATCGCAGTGGTGGGGAGAACAAATGCCCTTCGTTTGCGTTAAGGGTACTTTTACACCCTATATATTCTACATCGCACCTGTAAACCCCTATAGATTAAGCAGAATTGTGGCCATTAGTACCCACATTTCGGCAGTTATGTTTAAGTCCTATGTTACAGAGGGCGAGCCTATTATCATCAATGGGGCACAAATCCAGAAAACGTGTCTGCTACTGAGAAATTCTTGATGAATAAACTCAATAATACTTTGCCTGGCTTAATAAGAACTGCCACTCGGGTCGATCTTTAGGTAAAGCTGTGCTTGCCTAGGTCGGTCTGTGAATAGGTGACCACCCGTCATACCGAGTTTCCTCCGTGCCTCGGAAAGCACGTTAAGCTGTTGGTCCCGGCTGCCATATATAGATCTTTGGCAGTCGTTACAGGTAGTCAGTGCCCTGAAATTACGACATCCAGTCTTACCAAAGAGTATCGTATTACCTAGTATTAACTAGCTTGTGGAGGTCAGATAGGCAGTCGCTCCATGTAAAATACTGGTATTCAGCTGCATCCGGTTAGACTGGAAGCCGACCCCAACATAGTTGGGAAAATGATGACTTTGCCTGACCTGAGAACCTCATGCACAGCAGTCGCCCTTGCGATCACTAGAACTAGACCAAAAGGCAATCAGACAAGACCGTGATGATGAATGGATTCCTAAAATAGGACGTCCTAATAGTGTTAGAATACATACAATAAATTCAAACTTCGGGCATCTAATATTTGCTAGTTCAATACCCGCAGCGAACATCAGAATAAAAAGACAAATTTTCTAACAAAAATAAACACTATTTATTTAATACTAGCTTAGGCAAACGGCTTTAGCCGCGTGTATTTCGAAAATTGACCGACAGGATCATCCTACCGGGATAAAAATATCATCATCAGCCTATAACGTTCCCACTGCAGGGACTCAGGGTCCCTCTCTAGGGGAGGGATGGATCATGCGGGTCCATTGCGTTTTGAAAGATCTGTCTCATGTCTTCGAATTTTTTGGTTCTACATCCGTTCAGTAGTTTTTTGCGTCAAAGAGTAACAAACATCCATCCTCACAAACTTTCACATTTATAATATTAGAACGATAGGTACTCTAAAAGCGTCTTAAAGATTTCCTCGACTCTATTTATAAATACATGTCTAACCGACTTAACATAACTTCTCTTACGTGAGCAAGAGAAGAGTTATGAGTTAGGTTACTGGTTTAGTGGAACTTTAGGTATAATAAAAGTGTCTCAAAAGATACCTGTTTTGTGTTTGTAAAGCTAAGCTGTTAAATTGCAGGTAAATGTGAAGTTTTGACTTTCGTATCGGAAATTAGAGCATCATCATTTTTCATATTTATTTATTTGCGTTTCACAAGGTAAAAATACGGTTTCAACAAAAGACTCTTTTTTTTTTTGGGGGTGGGAAATCATCAAATACCCCTCCCGCTCTTGGGCAGAGCGTAAGGGAGTGTCAGACTTCTACTGACTAAAAACCACCCATGTTCCTTCTTAGCCCTTCATGTCGAGGCCGCGGTATCTCTTGCGAACAACCCGCAGCCCTAAAGTAAATCAATTAAAATCAAGCTTTTAATTATAGGAAAGCCATTTATTTCGTATTCTTCTTAGGAAAATTTAATATTATGAGGGTGCATAATAAATTAACTAGAACTTAGCACTATGAATTATTGTCGGTTGGAAATAAGAACTGTTTTAAAATTCAGTTGCAAGATTTGACCTAGTGAATGTTAAGGCGCTCCTATCCGGCTGATGGTAACATACTCGCCTCCTATAAGACGGAACTCTAATAACTCAACATTTGGGAAAAGGCCTGGGGAGAGGCTGATGATGACTATTTGGGATGACACAGGCCAACAGTAACAGTAACTATTTATATACACAGAAAAGAGAAAATAAGGAAACATCGTAATTAACTGCAGAGTATAAAGACAGCTTATTTGAAAATAATTTTCTTGTTTTAAGAAACTGTTTTTTGCTTGCAGCAGCTTGCTTGCTTATCCCTCGCAAGCCCATATGAAACAGCCCATCTATTCCACATACCATGACTGGTACATTTGAACAAGCTAATAAGTATACAAGCAGAAATCTTTATAATTCTAGTACCTACACTGACAATATCACTACATAGTATAAAACAAAGTCGCTTTCTCTGTCCCTATATCCCTGTGTATGCTTAAATCTTTAAAACTACGCAACGGATTTTGAAACGGTTTTTTTTAATTGATAGAGTGATTCAAGAGGAAGGTTTTAGTATATAATTTGACCGACATCCACGCGGGTGAAGCCGCGGGCATCAGCTAGTTGATTTATAAAGCGTTTGGCATTAAACGACTGATGTCAAACGCCGTATCGTTTATCTGTCTCTAAATGTATCCGTGTAATTTTAAAAGTACATGTACTGTTCGCGTCAAATAACTGTGCCCCTCTGAAGTTGGCTACGAGTGGCTCAAAATTACGAACAAAACTGCAACTGCGCATGCGCGAGTCATGGGGGTGGGCATTATGGCATTTTAAAACTATGTTTTCTTTTAAAAATATGTATTTAATTTGTTCAAATAATTTTCTACGTGACTGCACTTGCGCGATCTTTGCAAATGGCTAACTTCAGAGGGGCATAGTTATTTGACGTGAACTATAAGTGAGCTGGCTGGATACTTAATACCTTGTTCGACCGTACCATCCAATCATAGAAGTCAACGAATCTTCAAGCATGTCCAAACATTTCCTCAATGTTAGTTAAGCACAAACATTACGCAAAAGGGCATTGGACTGCGCTGTCGAATATTAAACACTGGCCAAGTGCGAGTCTACCGCATAACGTTTAATTTCTCTGTGATTACTGGTTCGATTTAAGTGATTCTTGTAGTGGCCAACAAACCGAAAAAAGACAAAAATTTAAAAAAAACTTGAGAGGTGTCAAGGAACGAAGTTATTGTTATTATTTTTTATTATGTAAAAAAAAAAATAAAAAAAAAAATTAAGAAATTAAAATATCTGGCTTGCTTTCCATAAGAGAGAGAGAGAGAGACAGAGAAACATGCGACGCCGCACAGCTTACAATAGCTTACTATAGCAAAAAGTGTCGTGACAACTTTTCGTAAGAATTTTTTCCATCTAGCCCCCTTTCACAACGCGCGATAAGGAACTTCGTTCCAAAAATTCAAGTACTGTTTAAACTTTCATTATAAAGGGTGTAAAAGTACCCTTAACGGAGCAGAAACGTACTAGTTCTCCCCGTTCCGACCATTTTTTTTTGTTCTGTACCATACCTGGGAAACTTCTAGTTACGGAGATATTGGAGGTCAAAGTTTAAAAATTTTCACAGCTGTTTTTTTAATGATAGTTTTTCTGGAAATAACTTTACTTAAATTACCTCCATGACCCGTTTACTATTCAAAGCATCCACTAGCACAATGTTTGAAGTTTTACCGTAAAATATGATTTTTCACCTAATAAAAAAAAGTTCTTCCCCAGCAATATTTTTGCGTAGGGGTACTTAGTTTTATGTACTTTATGCATGGTTGACGGCATCGTGAAATGTACGTTCACAGCCTGTATACAGTAAACGTTACATTTTGATCGTTTTAATCCTGTGGACGGTTGATCCGGTGCATGAATTAATCAAGACATGAAATTATTGAGAATTGTGTATGTGAGTTTAAATGTTTGTGAACGCACCCACGATACTGGAGAATTTCCAAGTGTGGGGCAACGTTCTAAAAAAAAAAAAATAATAAAAAAAAAAAATAAGACAAAATTAAGAAAAATAAATTATTATTATTATCATTTATTTCAGAATTAAAACATCCATAGACTGTTAGTAAACATAAAACTTAAAACTATGTTTGTAACACATGTATGCTTGACAGAATTTATAATCGGCCAATCTAATTTGCCCGCAATTTGCACGCAAGGAGACTGTTCGAGCTACCCCGGACCCTCTGCAGCTGCGACGCGGCACGCTTACGTCTGATCGCTCCAAAGCCATCAGTGTGCACATCAGCAAACATTCCCGACGCACTGCAGAAGCGTGGCAGCCCCAGCAGCACCCTGAATGCATTGTTATACTGGACTCGAAGAGCATTGATGGCTTTCTGCGTATAGCTTGTCCAGAGGCCACTCGTGTACAAAGTTTGACAATACGCTTTAAAAAGCGTCACTTCAACTTCACACGTACAACGAGCAAACTCCGCACAAGTATGTTGCATCGAACCGCCAATGCTCTTCGTTCCCTTTTCATATCAAGGTCATCTTTGATGTCCGCCGTAACAATATGCCCGAGGTACTTGAATTGTTGAACATGATTCAAGATACTGCCTGCCAGCTTGACCGGAGGAAGACTGTCTGAGGACTTTGCTCCAAAAACAAGAACCTGGCTCTTATCGGCTTTGTATCTTAAACCGTGTTCCACAACATCATCATCATTTCAGCCATAAGACGTCCACTGCTGGACATAGGCCTCCCCCAGAAGAGGGGGATTTGCCATAATCGCCACGCTTGGCAGGCGGGTTGACGATCGCAATATGGTTGTTACAAAGGCACAGAGAACGCTGCTGCCCATTCTCTGGTAAGTCCCTTAGTCGCCTCTTACGACACCCACGGGAAGATATGGGATGGTGCTATTCCTTACGTCCGACACCATACGGAACCGTTCCACAACATACCTCTCACAAACATCCAACAGCTTTTTCAAGCCTGATACTGAGTACCTACCTAATATTTTTTAATTTTGTTAGAGTACGGAATCCTAAAAATGAACGAATAACGTGTTATTTGTGTGTAAGTGTGTTTGTGTATTATAATTAACAGATATGTAGGCTTTTTTTCTAGTAATAGGTAGGCAAATAGAATGATGGGTTGGTGGAAAGTGGCTGCTGACGTCAGTAAAGCCATTGACATTTTTAATAGAGCTTACGTTGAAAGTCCTGAGACCGAGAAGTCTTTTTTATTTTTTTTGGAGTGTGGGAAATCATCAAATGACTCCTCCCGCTCTGGGCGGAGCGGAAGGGAGTGTAAGGCTTCTACTGACTCCCGTCGGGGCTGCGGGTTGTTCGCAAGAGATACCGCGGCCTCGACATGAAGGGCTAAGGAGGAACATGGGTGATTTTTAGTCAGTAGAAGTCTGACACTCCCTTTCGCTCTACCCAAGAGCGGGAGGGGTTATTTGATGATTTACCACCCGCCAAAAAAAAAGACGTCCACTGCAGGATATAGGCCTCCCCCAATTGTCACCACATTGACCGGTCCCGTGCGTCTCGCATCCAGCGGAACCCGGAAACCTTCACCAGGCCATCAGTATCAGTCAGCAGTGGGAGGGCTTCCAACGCAACGTCTTCCTGTTCGCGGTCGACACTGCAGAATTCTTGGGCCCCATCGACCACCCGTTTTGCAAGCAATCTCCCCACTGCTACTTAAGTGTGGCAACTTTTACGTATAGCTACTTATTTGCTTCGTGAAACACACCTTGTATTTCTGGCACGTGTTTAAAAATGCATGCGTAGCCGTAGAATACAGTTAGTTCACATTGCACCGTGTTTTTAACGGTAGTCAAATGCAAGACATAGTTGACCACAGATATAGAAATACCTAGATAACGCAAGAGTAAATCAACCCATCACACAGCCGTCAACCAAGCATTCTGTACATCAAACTAAGTACCCCTACGCAACAATTTTTGCTGGGAAACGACTTTTTTTTGGGGTTAAAATTCACATTTCACGGTAAAACTCTATGAAGCACTCTTAAAACATTGTGCTAGTGGATGCTTTGAATAGTAAACGGGTCATGGAGGTAATTTAAGTAAAGTTAAAACCTGAAATACTAGTATTTACAAAAACAGCTGTGAAAAATTTGGAACTTTGACCCCCAATATCTCCGTAACTAGGGGGTTCCCAGGTATGGTCTAGAACAAAAAAAACCGGCCAAGAGCGTGTCGGGCCACGCTCAGTGTAGGGTTCCGTAGTTTCCCGTCCGTCACAATAAGTGTTCCCACTTATGAGTTTAAAGGTGGGTATCCATACTATCCATTATGTTTGCGATCCAGCAGATTTAATAATTATTTTTTTGTTTGAAAAAAGATACGTTCAGGATAATAAAATATTATGTAAACGAAGTTAAAAAAAAAATACGGGCAAATGAAACTTGACCTCTGGATTGTATAGGCGCTCATACGATTCAGGGACCAAATTATATTGGTTAACTGCAGTTTCCATCTGTTGTTTCCATCCAAGTTCAAAATAATTTTCCTAGAAAGTCCTTATAAAGTTCTACTTTTCAGATTTTTTTCGTATTTTCTAAACTTATGGTTCAAAAGTTAGAGGGGACGCTTTGTTTTTTACTTTTGGAGCGATTATTTCCGAAATTATTGACATTATCAAAAAATGATTTTAGTAAACCCCTATTCATTTTTAAATACCTTTCCAACAATATATCACACAGAAGGGTTAAAATTAAAAAAAAAAACACTTCCCACTTTACATATAGGGGGGCTACCCTAATAAAACATTTTTTTCCAATTTTTATTTTAGCACTTTGTCGGCGTGATTGATACACATATTGGTCCCAAATTTCAGCTTTCTAGTGCTAACGGTCACAGAGATTAAGCGAGGACGGACAGACGGACAGACAGACAGACAGACAGACAGACAGACATGGCGAAACTATAAGGGTTCCTAGTTGACTACGGAACCCTAAAAATGATCGCAGTGGTGGGGAGAACAAATGCCCTTCGTTTGCGTTAAGGGTACTTTTACACCCTATATATTCTACATCGCACCTGTAAACCCCTATAGATTAAGCAGAATTGTGGCCATTAGTACCCACATTTCGGCAGTTATGTTTAAGTCCTATGTTACAGAGGGCGAGCCTATTATCATCAATGGGGCACAAATCCAGAAAACGTGTCTGCTACTGAGAAATTCTTGATGAATAAACTCAATAATACTTTGCCTGGCTTAATAAGAACTGCCACTCGGGTCGATCTTTAGGTAAAGCTGTGCTTGCCTAGGTCGGTCTGTGAATAGGTGACCACCCGTCATACCGAGTTTCCTCCGTGCCTCGGAAAGCACGTTAAGCTGTTGGTCCCGGCTGCCATATATAGATCTTTGGCAGTCGTTACAGGTAGTCAGTGCCCTGAAATTACGACATCCAGTCTTACCAAAGAGTATCGTATTACCTAGTATTAACTAGCTTGTG
The DNA here is from genome assembly GCA_949774965.1 of Diarsia brunnea. Lineage (NCBI taxonomy): Eukaryota > Metazoa > Arthropoda > Insecta > Lepidoptera > Noctuidae > Diarsia > Diarsia brunnea. Next base: position 1,099,069 of record OX459023.1, on the reverse strand, counting down.
GAGGTCAGATAGGCAGTCGCTCCATGTAAAATACTGGTATTCAGCTGCATCCGGTTAGACTGGAAGCCGACCCCAACATAGTTGGGAAAATGATGACTTTGCCTGACCTGAGAACCTCATGCACAGCAGTCGCCCTTGCGATCACTAGAACTAGACCAAAAGGCAATCAGACAAGACCGTGATGATGAATGGATTCCTAAAATAGGACGTCCTAATAGTGTTAGAATACATACAATAAATTCAAACTTCGGGCATCTAATATTTGCTAGTTCAATACCCGCAGCGAACATCAGAATAAAAAGACAAATTTTCTAACAAAAATAAACACTATTTATTTAATACTAGCTTAGGCAAACGGCTTTAGCCGCGTGTATTTCGAAAATTGACCGACAGGATCATCCTACCGGGATAAAAATATCATCATCAGCCTATAACGTTCCCACTGCAGGGACTCAGGGTCCCTCTCTAGGGGAGGGATGGATCATGCGGGTCCATTGCGTTTTGAAAGATCTGTCTCATGTCTTCGAATTTTTTGGTTCTACATCCGTTCAGTAGTTTTTTGCGTCAAAGAGTAACAAACATCCATCCTCACAAACTTTCACATTTATAATATTAGAACGATAGGTACTCTAAAAGCGTCTTAAAGATTTCCTCGACTCTATTTATAAATACATGTCTAACCGACTTAACATAACTTCTCTTACGTGAGCAAGAGAAGAGTTATGAGTTAGGTTACTGGTTTAGTGGAACTTTAGGTATAATAAAAGTGTCTCAAAAGATACCTGTTTTGTGTTTGTAAAGCTAAGCTGTTAAATTGCAGGTAAATGTGAAGTTTTGACTTTCGTATCGGAAATTAGAGCATCATCATTTTTCATATTTATTTATTTGCGTTTCACAAGGTAAAAATACGGTTTCAACAAAAGACTCTTTTTTTTTTTGGGGGTGGGAAATCATCAAATACCCCTCCCGCTCTTGGGCAGAGCGTAAGGGAGTGTCAGACTTCTACTGACTAAAAACCACCCATGTTCCTTCTTAGCCCTTCATGTCGAGGCCGCGGTATCTCTTGCGAACAACCCGCAGCCCTAAAGTAAATCAATTAAAATCAAGCTTTTAATTATAGGAAAGCCATTTATTTCGTATTCTTCTTAGGAAAATTTAATATTATGAGGGTGCATAATAAATTAACTAGAACTTAGCACTATGAATTATTGTCGGTTGGAAATAAGAACTGTTTTAAAATTCAGTTGCAAGATTTGACCTAGTGAATGTTAAGGCGCTCCTATCCGGCTGATGGTAACATACTCGCCTCCTATAAGACGGAACTCTAATAACTCAACATTTGGGAAAAGGCCTGGGGAGAGGCTGATGATGACTATTTGGGATGACACAGGCCAACAGTAACAGTAACTATTTATATACACAGAAAAGAGAAAATAAGGAAACATCGTAATTAACTGCAGAGTATAAAGACAGCTTATTTGAAAATAATTTTCTTGTTTTAAGAAACTGTTTTTTGCTTGCAGCAGCTTGCTTGCTTATCCCTCGCAAGCCCATATGAAACAGCCCATCTATTCCACATACCATGACTGGTACATTTGAACAAGCTAATAAGTATACAAGCAGAAATCTTTATAATTCTAGTACCTACACTGACAATATCACTACATAGTATAAAACAAAGTCGCTTTCTCTGTCCCTATATCCCTGTGTATGCTTAAATCTTTAAAACTACGCAACGGATTTTGAAACGGTTTTTTTTAATTGATAGAGTGATTCAAGAGGAAGGTTTTAGTATATAATTTGACCGACATCCACGCGGGTGAAGCCGCGGGCATCAGCTAGTTGATTTATAAAGCGTTTGGCATTAAACGACTGATGTCAAACGCCGTATCGTTTATCTGTCTCTAAATGTATCCGTGTAATTTTAAAAGTACATGTACTGTTCGCGTCAAATAACTGTGCCCCTCTGAAGTTGGCTACGAGTGGCTCAAAATTACGAACAAAACTGCAACTGCGCATGCGCGAGTCATGGGGGTGGGCATTATGGCATTTTAAAACTATGTTTTCTTTTAAAAATATGTATTTAATTTGTTCAAATAATTTTCTACGTGACTGCACTTGCGCGATCTTTGCAAATGGCTAACTTCAGAGGGGCATAGTTATTTGACGTGAACTATAAGTGAGCTGGCTGGATACTTAATACCTTGTTCGACCGTACCATCCAATCATAGAAGTCAACGAATCTTCAAGCATGTCCAAACATTTCCTCAATGTTAGTTAAGCACAAACATTACGCAAAAGGGCATTGGACTGCGCTGTCGAATATTAAACACTGGCCAAGTGCGAGTCTACCGCATAACGTTTAATTTCTCTGTGATTACTGGTTCGATTTAAGTGATTCTTGTAGTGGCCAACAAACCGAAAAAAGACAAAAATTTAAAAAAAACTTGAGAGGTGTCAAGGAACGAAGTTATTGTTATTATTTTTTATTATGTAAAAAAAAAAATAAAAAAAAAAATTAAGAAATTAAAATATCTGGCTTGCTTTCCATAAGAGAGAGAGAGAGAGACAGAGAAACATGCGACGCCGCACAGCTTACAATAGCTTACTATAGCAAAAAGTGTCGTGACAACTTTTCGTAAGAATTTTTTCCATCTAGCCCCCTTTCACAACGCGCGATAAGGAACTTCGTTCCAAAAATTCAAGTACTGTTTAAACTTTCATTATAAAGGGTGTAAAAGTACCCTTAACGGAGCAGAAACGTACTAGTTCTCCCCGTTCCGACCATTTTTTTTTGTTCTGTACCATACCTGGGAAACTTCTAGTTACGGAGATATTGGAGGTCAAAGTTTAAAAATTTTCACAGCTGTTTTTTTAATGATAGTTTTTCTGGAAATAACTTTACTTAAATTACCTCCATGACCCGTTTACTATTCAAAGCATCCACTAGCACAATGTTTGAAGTTTTACCGTAAAATATGATTTTTCACCTAATAAAAAAAAGTTCTTCCCCAGCAATATTTTTGCGTAGGGGTACTTAGTTTTATGTACTTTATGCATGGTTGACGGCATCGTGAAATGTACGTTCACAGCCTGTATACAGTAAACGTTACATTTTGATCGTTTTAATCCTGTGGACGGTTGATCCGGTGCATGAATTAATCAAGACATGAAATTATTGAGAATTGTGTATGTGAGTTTAAATGTTTGTGAACGCACCCACGATACTGGAGAATTTCCAAGTGTGGGGCAACGTTCTAAAAAAAAAAAAATAATAAAAAAAAAAAATAAGACAAAATTAAGAAAAATAAATTATTATTATTATCATTTATTTCAGAATTAAAACATCCATAGACTGTTAGTAAACATAAAACTTAAAACTATGTTTGTAACACATGTATGCTTGACAGAATTTATAATCGGCCAATCTAATTTGCCCGCAATTTGCACGCAAGGAGACTGTTCGAGCTACCCCGGACCCTCTGCAGCTGCGACGCGGCACGCTTACGTCTGATCGCTCCAAAGCCATCAGTGTGCACATCAGCAAACATTCCCGACGCACTGCAGAAGCGTGGCAGCCCCAGCAGCACCCTGAATGCATTGTTATACTGGACTCGAAGAGCATTGATGGCTTTCTGCGTATAGCTTGTCCAGAGGCCACTCGTGTACAAAGTTTGACAATACGCTTTAAAAAGCGTCACTTCAACTTCACACGTACAACGAGCAAACTCCGCACAAGTATGTTGCATCGAACCGCCAATGCTCTTCGTTCCCTTTTCATATCAAGGTCATCTTTGATGTCCGCCGTAACAATATGCCCGAGGTACTTGAATTGTTGAACATGATTCAAGATACTGCCTGCCAGCTTGACCGGAGGAAGACTGTCTGAGGACTTTGCTCCAAAAACAAGAACCTGGCTCTTATCGGCTTTGTATCTTAAACCGTGTTCCACAACATCATCATCATTTCAGCCATAAGACGTCCACTGCTGGACATAGGCCTCCCCCAGAAGAGGGGGATTTGCCATAATCGCCACGCTTGGCAGGCGGGTTGACGATCGCAATATGGTTGTTACAAAGGCACAGAGAACGCTGCTGCCCATTCTCTGGTAAGTCCCTTAGTCGCCTCTTACGACACCCACGGGAAGATATGGGATGGTGCTATTCCTTACGTCCGACACCATACGGAACCGTTCCACAACATACCTCTCACAAACATCCAACAGCTTTTTCAAGCCTGATACTGAGTACCTACCTAATATTTTTTAATTTTGTTAGAGTACGGAATCCTAAAAATGAACGAATAACGTGTTATTTGTGTGTAAGTGTGTTTGTGTATTATAATTAACAGATATGTAGGCTTTTTTTCTAGTAATAGGTAGGCAAATAGAATGATGGGTTGGTGGAAAGTGGCTGCTGACGTCAGTAAAGCCATTGACATTTTTAATAGAGCTTACGTTGAAAGTCCTGAGACCGAGAAGTCTTTTTTATTTTTTTTGGAGTGTGGGAAATCATCAAATGACTCCTCCCGCTCTGGGCGGAGCGGAAGGGAGTGTAAGGCTTCTACTGACTCCCGTCGGGGCTGCGGGTTGTTCGCAAGAGATGCCGTGACCTCGACATAAAAGGCTAAGAAGGAACACGGGTGGTTTTTAGTCAGTAGAAGTCTGACACTCCCTTTCGCTCTGCCCAAGAGCGGGAGGGGTAATTCAATGATTTTCTACCCGCCAATCCTTCTGCTGACTAAAAACCACCCATGGTTTACGGCAACCAAATTACTGCAAAATACACATGTTAAACAGTTAATATTTAATTTTAAATTACAAAATAATTGCTGAGGTTTTGACTAAAGTTAGACAAAAGATATGATTGAACTTTGTTTTATGTTCTTTTTGTCACATCAGTTTCAAATGGTAAGCTGTTGAAAATATGATTATTATAAGTCTGATGTGTCCCACAGTCCCACTGCAGGGCAAAGGCCTCCCTTCCTTCTTTCCATTTATACCTACCTGTCTTTGGTTGTTTGGGCCCAATCCTTTTGATGAGATTCCAGCTCGTCACGCCATCCCCTTCTGGGCTCACCGCGTCGCCTTGTTCCGTTATTCGGAACCCAATCTGTGGCCACTTTAGCCCATTTTTGGTGCGACATGCGTCAGATATGGCCTGCCCAGTTCCATTTTAATTTGGCGGCTGTGTTGTTAATGTCTCCGATTTTGGTTTTGGATCGAAGTATACACTTCCTTATATTGACTCCTAATGAACTTCGCTTCATGGCTCGCTGACAGACCCCGAGTCGGGTATCGTATTACCCAGTACCAACTAGTTTCGAAGGTCTGATAGGCCGTCGCTCCATTTAAAATACTGGTACTCAGCTGGTTGGGAAAAAACTAGGCAGATGATTATACTTTACTTTAAATACGTTCACATCATCTGCCTAGCCTTTTCCCAACTATGTTGGGGTCGGCTTCCAGTCTAACCGGATGCAGCTGAATACCAGTATTTTACATGGAGCGACTGCCTATCTGACCTCCACAACCCAGTTAATACTAGGTAATACGATACCCTTTGGTAAGACTGGTTGTCAGACTTTCAGGTCACTGACTACCTGTAACGACTGCCAAAGATCTATATATGGCAGCCGGGACCAACAGCTTAACGTGCTTTCCGAGGCACGGAGGAATCTCGGTATGTCGGGCGGTCACCCATCCACAGACCGACCTAGGCAAGCACAGCTTTACCTAAAGATCGACCCGAGTGGCAGTTCTTACTAAGCCACGAGCTCCTCACTTTAAATACGTTCACGACCCCCGTAATATTCAATGCATCCATCAACACATTGTTTTGACTGTATTTCATTGAGTTCTACCATAAAACGTAATAATTTTCACCTGAAAACAAAAACGTGTCGTTTCCCAGCTATGACTTTTCATCATCACCGTTTCAGCCGGAGGACGTCCACTGCTGGACATAGGCCTCCCACAATTGTCGCCACATTGACCGGTCCCGTGCATCTCGCATCCAGCGGAACCCCGCAACCTTCACCAGGCCATCAGTATACCTAGTGAGAGGCCTTCCAACGCATTCGCCACTCCAGAATTTTTCGGATCATTTTTTTTTTCTCAGTAGTTCCATGCACTTTGATAATGGAACAAATGAAACAAAACTTAATCGAACTCGTCTCACTAGTTCCACCGTAGTTATCCCATGGAACTAGTGAGCTTTTTTTCTCAGTGGTTCCATGGTACTTCTTAGTGGAACAAGTAAAACTAAAGTTAATTAAATTAAAATCATTCTCATTAGTTCGACTTTTCGGCCCCATCGACCACCCGTTTTGCAAGCAATGTCCCCTGCCCACTGCCAATTATGTTTGGTAACTTTTACGTATAGGTAGGTACTTATTTGATGTACAGAATGCTTGGTTTGACGGCTTCGTGAAACACACCTTGTATTTCTGGCACGTGTTTAAAAATGCATGCGTAGCCGTAGAATACAGTTAGTCCACATTGCACCGTGTTTTTAACGGTAGTCAAATGCAAGACATCGTTGAGCACAGATATAGAAATACCTAGATAACGCAAGAGCCGAGGTTACTGTCGTAGCAAGCTGATTTGTTTAAAAAACAACAGCGGTCCAGCAATATACCTAACTCAACAACTTATTAGGGTACTTGACAAAAAAAAAATAGTCCGTCAGATAAACGTCCAAAAAACATTGGACAGATTGTTTTTTCACATATAAATGAAGACGAAACAGTACTTCGAAAACTCGTGTGACGTCACATTTCAATAGACCAGGTGCATTTTTTACCGGAAATTGTCTAACTGACGGACTAAACAGAATCATAAATCTTTTAGTCTGGGAATTCAAAGTCAAGTCAATTCTAGACAGTTATAGAACATAAACGTAGTCTATTTTGTACAGTATGTAACGTGTTTGTGTAGTAACTCATCAATTCATCATCATCATTTCAGCCGAAAGACGTCCACTGCTGGACATAGGCCTCCCCAAAGTGTCGCCACGACAGATATAGATAGACCTAGATAACGCAAGTATCACGATCTGTATGAAAACCAAGCGTACCATTTTTTGGCTATCTATTATGACGTCACAAGCACTATTTAGTGATGGAAAATCGGAAAATCAAATCGATTCAAAGACGCCGCCGCGTACGGCGCCCTCTTCGCCTCAACCCCCGCCTTTTGCTCCAGCGCCGACGTCCGACTAGCACTATACACTCACATGCACTTACGATTTTTGTACGTAAGCTAGGCACGCGAAGTGTTGCTCTTGCGTTATCTAGGTCTCTCTATATCTGTGGTCGCCACATTGATCGGTCCCGTGCGTTTCGCATACAGCGGATCACCGCAACCTTCACCAAGTCATCGGTATAGTAACTAATTAGTGCTTATGACGTATGTATGAAGTAGTCAAGAAATGTCACGCTTGGTTTTCATACGGATCGTGATAATTACTTGGTTTATAGTTATACACACACCCATACATACATAAACTCACGCCCTTTTCCCATGGGGGTAGGCAGAAACCACAGAACAGATAAAAGTCTGTTCTGTGACTTCTGTGGCAGAAACAACAGAACGCCACTTGCTACGATCCTTACATACTCCTTTTGCCTCATCCACATTCATACATTTGGTCATACACGCACGCCGGTTACGAGTACTACGCACCTGTCCTTTCTGAAGAACGGCACCAACAAGATCAGTGTATGTCTTTCTAGGCTTGGTTACTTGGTTTATCTAGCTAGATAAATCTATATCTGTGTAGTTGACCATTAAAAAGTGTGTATATACCCAATAGAAGTGGTAATTGGAATGAAAACATTCTTTATTGACCTGTTCTGACACTTTCTTGTAATAAAATTCAATTTTTAGTTGATTTTTAAACATGTGGGTGTTTTATTGACTTTACTGTTCATGTTGTTGTTTTGTGTTCTCTATTATGACTCTAATCTTATTATAATCATATCTTGCTTAATCTAATTTAATTCAACTAATTTAATTTACATATCTCTTGCTCTGTAAGTACACCCTTACACCCCTGAATGCCGGGGTGTATGACTATCATTACAGCATAGGTTTTGGAATTTGAAAAAAGAACTGTCATACTCATACTGCACGAAGAATATTTTTAAAAAGTTAATTTTTTTTTCTCGGTATCGATTAATTACTCGAATCGGAATCTAGACAATTTATTTTATAAAGATTTTATTTTAAATATGGAACTATTTGTTTCCACATCGTATGTTAGATGGAATCGATTTAAAAATCAAACTGGCCAGCAAGATTTGACGCGCTTGCGTGCGTGAAAAAAAAAAGGCAGTCTACTAGTAGGCGCGAAAGCATCGCGAAAATAATTAATTGAAACCTGCTGTCTTGTTGTTTACTTACCTCACAATCGATATGTAAAGCAGAGTATTTATCTCGGGCGTAAGCATCAATTGCATACTCGGGTTAATTAGCGCCTTCGCTTCGCTCAGGCGCCAAAAACCTCGTGTGCAATTGATGTCATACAGCCCTTGGTTAATAATCTACTATTATTTCAGTGTCCATTTCGTTAATTGATGATTAACCATGACTGTACAAATTTTGCATGCCTTACGGCAGAATCACTTGACACATGTAAATTTTATAACACCACTGCAACAGTGTATTCAGCAAAAATAAATGATTTGATTTGATTTGATATTGGTTCTAAATTGAAAAGGTCTTCCAGTTCTTGCACTTCTCGATAGGACTGTACTACATGTTACGGACAGCCCTCCGCAAAGTGATAGGGTGTATTTTGTATTTCATACTGAGATGATCGGTTCAGGAACGTTATGGAAATTCAATAAACTATAACCATTTGACAGTTAATCGATGGACACTATGATAGCCACTGACATTTAAAAAGATACGCCATAGCCCTGCTGGTGTGGCATGTCGCGAGTTTATCCACCAACATAAAAATTTGTTTTATTTCCTCCTACGCTGTATATTTTACCGCAGCAAAACGCACGTTGCGAACGGCAAGCGCGACGAATAGTTCGATGAACTCTGTAGCTAAGCAGAAGTGAACAGCTGATTTCACGTGTCAGTCAGAGTATTTCAACATCCGCATTATTTACTTAGTGGAGTGCTGTGTGCAGGAAATGATATTTTACACTGAAGTAAAAGAATACTAAATGTATTATAAGGAGTAAAATTCCGGTGGAATATCATTCAAAATGAGGAGCTGAATGAAAACTGGAAACAGCCTCCGTGGTCAATGGCTTAGGCGTTTGCCTAGTGACCCGGTGGTCGTGGTTTCGATTCCCACGGGAAGCATACTTTGTAAGGTTGTTTCCAGTTTGGCTAGGACATTGCAGGCTTGAATCACCTGATTGTCTGATAAAAAGATGATTCCGTGCTTCGGAAGGCACGTATAAGCCGGTGGTTCCGGCCGCCAAATTTATGACGGTCGTCAAACCATGTCAAAAGCCTTTGAGGCTCTGACACTATAGGGTGTCAGAGTTTCTAAACCGCCTAGGGTGGCTAGGGTGTGTGTCGTTTAGGTCTTACTGACCACACGATAAGAAGAAGGAGTTGAATGACCCTGTCAGCTTGTGCAGGGCTGACCCAACCTTACACCCTGTATACAGGGTGTAAATCAAACCATCACACAACCGTCAACCAAGCATTCTGTAGATCAAACTAAGTACCCCGACGCAAAAATTTTTGCTGGGAAACGTTTTTTTTTTTCTTGGGTCAAAAATCACATTTTACGGTAAAACTCAATGTAGCACTATTAAAACATTGTGCTAGTGGATGCTTTGAATAGTAAACGGGTCATGGAGGAAAATTAAGTAAAGTTATAACCTGAAAAACTAGTATTTACAAAAACAGCTGTGAAAAATTTGGAATTTTGACCCCCAATATCTCCGTAACTAGGAGGTTCCCAGGTATGGTCTAGAACAAAAAAAATATCGCAGTGGTGGGGAGAACAAGTGCCCTTCGTTTGCGTTAAGGGTACTTTTACACCCTATATTTCCCTCTCACGTGATTTTGAACGATGAAAAGATTTTGAATGAGAAGCCCAGAGGGTTATCCCGCATCTATGAAGGACCCTAAATAATAAAAACCGCAGGGATGATTGATCTTCAAGGTTAAGCAGGGCTTGCCAAGATCAGTCTGTGGAAGGGAGACCACGAATTTTCCTCTTTCCTTCAGAAGCACGTTAGTCTTTGGTTCCGGCTCCCATCTGTTGATCTTTTACAATCTGTACAGATAGTTAGTGGCCCGAAAGTATGGCAAAGTTTTTCCAAAGGGTATCCCGTATCGCATTACCGTGTGGAGGTCAGCAGGGCTATTGCGTATCTTTTTAAATGTCAGTGGCTATCATAGTGTCCATCGATTAACTGTCAAATGGTTCCATTTTGTACCAAACCATATCCATTTGACAGTTAATCGATGGACACTATGATAGCCACTGACATTTAAAAAGATACGCAATAGCCCAGCTGACCGGCAATTGCTCCATGTAAAATATTTGTATCAGCCCAATGTTTTGAATACATTACGTGTTACGTGATTTTTCAACCTGGGAATTTACAGAATGCGTTGTTTACGGCTTCGTGAATTATTAATAATTATTTTGAGGGGGAGGAAATTCTAGGGAGGGCCAAATTTAAAAATGGAGGAGATGTAGGAAAAATGGATAACAGGTATTTATTCAAAATTAAAAGAAAAAGAATCGTTGTTTAAGTTACTATAATTTACATACATAATAATATATAAAATGTTCAGTACAAAAATATAACAGGTTTTCTTCAATACATTACATTAAAAAAATATTTGGACATTAATCGTTATCAACTTTGCTCAGTCATTTACTTTGCCCGACTGATCCTAATTTGCCCTTACAAATCGTACATTAAAATAATAAGTTCAATTAAATAGACTTATATTTTATTAACATTAAATAAATTAAAAATATGACTATTCTTTAATTAATTTAAATACATTAAAACTATATTTTTTTAAGTAATTCTTGAATTTAATACTATTTTAAATTATTTTTCAATTGTATACAGCGTGTATCAGAAAAGTGTGAATATTGTGTGATGCAGAAAATCTCACTAGAGTGCATTCACCATAAGACCACTATCGTAGATTCGAAGCCATGGTGATGAAAATAGGGTAGTTGACAAAAAAAATCTAATTGGTCCGTCAGATAAATTTCCAAAAAATATTCGACACATTATTTTTTTTTTTTTTTTACGTAAACACAAAATTAAGACGATACTGTGTTTCGAAAAGTTGTGTGACGTCACAGCTTGGTACATTTTTTACCACGAAGTGATGTCACAAGATCTCGTCTCATGATCTTTGACACGTTTTATTGTCGTCAATGTTTAATAATTTGATAAAACAAAAAACACGTATCCGATATTTTTCGATAATCTAACTGACGGACTAAAAAGAATCAAATTTCTTTTAGGCAGGAAACGTCCATAAAACGATATCACAAACGAAATATGACCCCACTCTGATACAAGCTGTATACCTACCAGCACGCGTAGCATGACTACCATAGAAACGGGTTTTGTCGACGGAAGAATCGACAAAATGACAGATTGTAGCAAAATTTCATGTCAAATTGTATGGAAAAAGCTTTGTCTATTCTTGGTAGAATAGAGATAGAATCGCCATACTAAGCGTGCAGATCTTACTTCCATAAATATTTCTAATTCTAGTTAATTGTGATGTTTCATGACTATTAACAACAGATGTGCCACATTTAAATGCTTGTACTGTAAAAAAACATTATTTTACACTTACGTTTTTTTTACAATATTGGTCGTTTTTTAAATTATTTTCCACCTCATTATGGAACCTGTGATAATTTGCTTAATTATTTTCGTTGTGTTTTTGGAAATTATTTTATTACCTACAGAAACCTAAAGACATCTGATTAAAAAAAGTTTGAGTTTTAAATTATTTACAAAAAAAAATGTATCGATGGCCCGTAAAAAATGGGAAAATACAGTACCTAATCCAGGTGTATACTATTTATAAATCGAAATATTGACTTATGTGTTAAAATATATTTTTATAAAAACTCTCTTAAATATTATTAATTACCTACCTAACACAATTATTTACAATGAAAGATACATCCTGTAGACATGAACCAATCTGACCATAATATGTTTTACTAGCTGTGCCCCGCGTCGGCGTGAAATTATATTAAAAAAATATTATTTTCGTTGGATCGGATTTTGTTAACAATATAATGAAACCCTAAACATTTTAAATAAGTAGTCTACGTTACTCCTTATATCATCAGCTATCTGCCAGTGAAAGTGCCGTCATAATCTGTCCCGACGTTTCAGAGATTAGCCGCAAAAAACAAACAAAAATTTAAAATAATGATTTTTTTCATGAAAATCTCTTATTTTGAAATCACAAACAGACACTTTTATTAACTTTTTTGTATGGATAACCAAGATTTTCGGGACAACTATAATATAATAATATGGTGAAATTGGATCATAACATAAAACGTCTCAAGAATTATCTCCACATTTCATTACTTAATAGTTTCTTTCCTCTCATATATAATAAACAGAGATCTAAATTAAGAATTGTGTATACGTACTTATTGCCAGTTGCATCTCGAGAATAACTGAACACATTTCGATAATATTTAAATTTTATTAAAAAAAAAAGTTCATTAAATAAAATAAAAAACTCAATTTTATTTCGGTTGTTCAGTTTTATCTCGAGAATTGCTAGACAAAATGCGATGTGGTTGGTGATTAGTGATTTTAAAATTCATTATAATTTCGTGCGTTTAGAAGTCGTACTGAAATTACAATTTAATTAAAAATTGTACTAGTAGAGATTTTTGAAATAAATCAGAAACTAATAGTTTGGACCCTGCTTACATATTGACAAGCTTAAAAAAGGTATAAAAGTGGAGATAATTCAATTTAATAATTATTTATCTTAAAACTAAAATTAATAAAAATCACAATAATTAATTGAGAAAATAATTTTGCAATAACATATTCGTTGAAAGCAGTCTTATGTACAATTCGAAGTTTATTTTAACATTTTTAGTATTTCCTTTATTTAAAAAAAATACTTTTTATAAATGCTGCGGAAAATATTTTTTTAAATATTAATAAATCACAATACAGTGTTATAAATGCAATGATTTGTAGTTATTTTTTGCCTTAAAGTAGCATTAGTTTAATCATTTATTTAATTAAGATAGTATATTATCTCACACATAAAAATCCAGAAAATAATTTAGTCAAATACAACCATTTCTCAAAATTAAATAATTTTCCAAATCCATATGAGAATAAACATTTTCATAATTCAAAAAAATATACTTTTACTTGTAGAAATGCACCATATTTTTAAAGCACAATTTTTGCAACTTTTCAATCACTTAACTTTTCAATCCACAATTAATCGTTCAAGCTACACTTTAATTGAACAATTTTATTTAATCCCACAATATTGTTCCTCTAACCACAATTTTCTTGCAAATATTAACAGTTCCACTTTCTTCACAAAATATTAAAAAAAATTAAAGCCACAATTTTTTTTGCAACATTTCAAGTACTTTAACTATTCAAGCCACATTTTGCTCAAAGTTCAAGCACCATTTTTCACAGTATATTTGAAGTTAGGCCAACGATACTTACAAATACTATGTTCTATAGAAGGGGGGTCCCCTGCTAACTGTGTAGGTCGAAAGGGGGATTCCCTTTGTGCCGTAGATCGCTTCGGGGGTGTTTTCGTATTCAACGTCGTAGTATATTCCGTTTTGATTCTGAAAGGTAGATTATGATTAGACAAAATTGTAAGAATTTGTCTGGTATTGCAGGTATTAACAGACCAGTCAGAATCGAAATTTTTATAGGTTAGTATTACTACATTTTTACTTTTAAGCATGAGGTTCTGAATTCCCGAGTCGACAAACGGTTCACGGTTCAGTTTGGTCGTTTCCTCTGGAGAAGAACCGACAAGAAACTACATGGCTATGACTACTCTTTCAAAATGGTTTGGTTTTACAATCTTCACATAACATCTACTGAAAAATTCCTGATGGACGAACAAAACAACAATTTTTCAAACTCGGGAATCGAACCCAGGACCTCATGCTCAGCTGTCGCGCTTGGGACCACTAAACACAAGAGACAGTTTTTTACGTTCCAGAATTCGTTTACGCATCGTAAACAAAAAAGGTGACTACACCTATTGATTACAATTGTTTTATTTTCTTATGAAATGAGCTGGCTTTTGACCTCGATCAAGTCTAACAGAAAGCGATGGTTGTGGTCTTGTTCATTAGGCTAGGAGGGAACACAAAACTAGAGAGTTATTTTTCTACAACAACATCATGATGGTTTACTTACATGCATACTCCTAGCTCTAGACTTAGGTCTTGGCACCAACAGATCTGCTCTCTCTTGTACGTGAGATGACGCTTCCGAACTGGTGGATTCTGTTGCCATGTGGTTTGTGTAGCCTGCACAGAAAAATATAGGATTGTTTTTATTAGGCTTGTTCTCTTCTTCATCATTATCATCCACAACCCAACTTCTTTAAGTACTGTTTTTTTTCCTCTCTTTGCTTGTCCCTCTTCAATAGCTTGGAAGAATGGTACTGTTCGCGTCAAATAACTGTGCCCCTCTGAAGTTGGCTAGGAGTGGCTCAAAATTACGAACAAAACTGCAACTGCGCAAACTATGTTTTCTTTTAAAAATAATTATGTATTTATTTTGTTCAAATAATTTTCTACGTGACTGCACTTGTGCGATCTTTGCAAATGGCTAATTACAGAGGGGCAAAGTTATTTGACGTGAACTTATAGACAAGTCAATCATCATACAAGGATTGAATACTAAGGTCAAGTTTGGACCCCGTCGGGGCTACGGGTCCCGTCGGGGCTGCGGGTTGTTTGCAAGAGATACCGCGGCCTCGACATAAAGGGCTAGGAAGGAACATGGGTGGTTTTTAGTCAGTAGAAGTCTGACACTGCCTTTCGCTCTGCCCAAGAGCGGAAGGGGTTATTTGATGATTTCCCACCACCATCAAAAAAAAAAAAGATGGTCAAGTTGGCACCAAACGTAATAATAATATGTCGAGCGTCGCAGTAACCAGTTTTCCATACTTATTTAAATTTTCCTACGATCTCAACTCGAACTCAAAGTACATATTTATTTTAATTAGAAAGAAAGCGAAGTCACAGTCACAAAATCAAAATCAAAATCAAAAGTCATTTATTCAAACTAGGCTGATAATCAGCACTTTTCGAACGTCAAAATTTACTTTACTTTACTCATTTACAAGTGACAGTCCCCCAAAACGCCCACCCTTCGACACTTCCTAGTGTTTTTTGCTGGAAAGAAGAAGTGGCGGAACAAACTCCCCAGCAACACATCTGTCTGTTTGGTTAGAAGAACCAGACTCGATACAATAGAAAGGTGTAACTTAATATTACGATTGATTACAGACACAAGTCAAAAATAAAAATGTATATAATAATAAAAACATAAAAAAGACATAACATGTCAGAAAACTAATTTTGGAGAAAGAACATAAATAACAAACAAACATTGTCTTGTGTTCAACTCAGCGACCAACTATTCCTATCATTTAAGTAGTCGTTAATGGAATAGTAAGCATAATAACTTGTGAAGGTACTGTAGTTGCTCATTCTCTAAAGCGTATAGAGATCCTATGGAGAAGAATGGGCAAGAAACTCCATGGACACTCGTTTAAATCAATAAGCACTTAATTACGTACCGTATAAGTTATGGTGTGATGCCGCAGTGTTCGCTCTGGATGCCACAGTGTTCAAGGTGCCGTTGTGATGGCCGCCGTGCATGCCCATCCTGTTCAACCAAACATATTTATTATAGTTATTTCTCTCATAGAGAGAAAGCCTGTGTCCCAGCAGTGGGAATCCGAAGTGGAATTATAAACTGATTATGCTTATGCTTATTTTTTTCTCGTAGAAGATGGCGCGACGATCTGAACAAGACTCCAAGAGACGTTCCAAGACCAATATTGATCAATAAGCACTCATATAGGATGTAAAAGTATCCTTAACGCAAACGAAGGGCACTTGTTCGCCCCACCACTACGATAATTTTTTTGTTCTAGACCATACCTGGAAACCCCCAAGTTACGGAGATATTGGGGGTCAAAGTTCCAAAATTTTCACAGCTGTTTTTGTAAATACTAGTTTTTCAGGTTATAACTTTACTTAAATTACCTCCATGACCCGTTTACTATTCAAAGCATCCACTAGCATAATGTTTTAAGAGTGCTACATTGAGTTATACCGTAAAATGTGATTTTTGACCCCAAAAAAAAAAAATCGTTTCCCAGCAAAAAAAATAGCGTAGGGGTACTTAGTTTGATGTACAGAATGCTTGGTTGACGGCTGTGTGATGGGTTGATTTACACCCTGTATAACATGTTTCGTTCAACAACTGGATATTGACAAAACATGTTATGGGGAGAGGGCTTTGCCCAGCGGTGGAATGATGCATGCTAACTGTATCCTAGTGTCTTTCCTAATGAGAGTAAACGACACAATGTGGCAGGAGTCAAGAGTCTGATATTCCATTTCAATTTTTCCTTTGGCAGAGTGTACTCAAGATGCGTGGTATAACATCAGGCCTGTAATCCATGAACGGTTTCACAGAAGTGTACTTAGCAGTTCACCCACATTTCTATGTATGTTAAGTAAGTCCCATAGGAGGGGAGTCCATATTCCCTCCCCACTACAAATCATGTGAACCAGAATAAACAGTGGCTCGCACAAGTGTGACAAGACGAAGTCACAGAGAAACTATTTAACTGTCTAGGATCCAGCAACGAAATTAATCAGAAAAGAATAGCGGAGGAGTTGAAAAAATATAATTTCCACGTTCCTTCATTCATATCAGTATGATGGTAGCAGTGTTTATAATAATTACCTGGGTAACGGCACTGGTGGCAGTGTGGGATATCCACCGAACATGGCTGATGATGGACGAGTCGCCATTTGACCTCCGTCCGGCTAGATAAGAAACAAACATATTGTAAATTAATCTCATATTGGAAACCAACTGTGTTATCATTCTTTAATTAATATAACATTACGCCTTTAATCCTTGAAGAATTAGGCAGAAGTGTAACCTTACCCTTGTTCCGTATGGTGTCGGACGTAAAGAATAGCACCATCCCATATCTTCCCGTGGGTGTCGTAAGAGGCGACTAAGGGACTTACCAGAGAATGGGCAGCAGCGTTCTCTGTGCCTTTGTAACAACCATATTGCGATCGCCAACCCGCCTGCCAAGCGTGGCGATTATGGCAAATCCCCCCCTTCTGGGGGAGGCCTATGTCCAGCAGTGGACGTCTTATGACTGAAATGATGTACTCTTACAGTAAACCAACATTTCGCCAGTTATGTTTTAATCCCATGTAACGCGGGGTGCTTATTGCAATCAATCGGGCATAAATCTAGACTCCGTAACTGTAACAGTGTAATTCCTGATGGATAAACCCAATACAAGGGAACCGGAACTAGGACCGCAGTGATTAGAAGCATTTTAAGTTTTTAAAATACAAAAACTTCACTTAATTTGCCAGTTTTGAGAACTATTTTGAACTCACCGCGTAATGGCTCGCTTGTGCCATAGCTTCAGCTATTTGGGCCCACCGCATCCGTTCTTCTAGCGTCACCTAGAAATTAAATTGAATAATAACTATCAGAATATTTGGAAAAAGTAATGAGCCATATGGAATCCAAATTCCCAACCCCAAGTAGCAGAAGCTGCTTGTTGGGTTTGGGAGTTTGGATTCCATACACGGGTCTCACCCAGCACAGGAGTCAGGTTGTCAAATAAAACTGTACAACCTAGTTCTATCATAACATAACGTCACGCCTCTAATCTCCGAAGGGTTAAGCAGATATGTACCTGTGGCGACAGCAACATCTATCGCAACACATGCGAACTAAATTGGCAAATCCTACATCGGCTATCAACTTTATCGGCGACATTAGCCTATATAGAAAATCCCGACTTACATAAATGTCGGGCAGTTAGCCCACCAGACACAACACCCGTCTGGTCGGAGGATCCTCTCTTTTCTATAGGGGAATGAGGAACTCTACACCCTGTTCCTCATACCCCCCACATACCTAAGAGTACACCTATATTTAACAAGCAATGTTTGAATCCCATATAAAAGGGGGCGAGCCTATTGCCATCAACCGGGCACAAATCAAGACTCCGTGAATGCTACTTATAAATTCCTGATAAAGAAACACCTAAGTCGGACCCAGAAAGGCAGTAAAAAAAAACACGAGAAACAAATTTTTGATATTTTAAAAATAGGATAAAGTAGTATGTACCTGGTAAGGTGGTTGTCCAACAGGCGGCGTCTTGATAGTATTGGCCGCCATGTAGTTGAAGATCGGCGAGCCCATACCTGCCGCCTTCTGCTCGCGGGACCATTTACGACTGCGGAGAGGAAAATAGAGGTAAAATACACGGTGTAAAGCCCGGTTAGCACGAATTTAAACTTGATTCTGGACCTCGCACAGAACTTATAATAATAATAATTCTTTATTTCAGATATCAGAATCCATACCTCATTATCAAACTAAAAATCGATATCAAAATTAAAAAAATAAAATCATAATCAACGTTATTAAAATCACAATTAAAATTAAAATCAATGTCAAAATTTAAATACACAAACAATACTAAAATTAGACTCCGAAACAAAATCAATAAATGTCAAATCATAATCTGAATTCAAATCTGGTCGATTATTTAAAAAAAACGCAACGGTTTTATACAAAAGTGCAATAAGTAAATGATTCGAAACAACATTTTTTTCAATAACCAACAAACTATCAATCTCTGAGGGTCTAGATAATAAACAGATAACTTTTTTTTTGTGACTTAAGCCATTTTAAATCACCAATAAAAAACATCATCATTTAAAATCACTGACCCATGTGTATGAGAAATTAATGTGATAAGGTTTCAACAGTTCCTAAAGACCCCTAGGCACCCGTGCATGCTTTGGGAAGCACGTAAAGCAGGTAATCCCAGTTAGGTATAGATACGGTGATTACAGTTAATAGATTGGTCAGTGGCCTGGAATCCTGACAATAACTTACCACAACTTTGCGTGAATAATTCTCTAAATTCGACCTTACCTCCAAGACATAAGAGCGGCTAGTGTGATGGCTATGACCAGAGCAGCTAGAAGGGATGCTCCTACAGCCACACCCACCACCTCACCGTCCACTTCGCACGTTGAGCCGTAGTAGCCTGAGGAACAGCTGGGGAAGAATAACACAATTTTTATATTATTCAATTTTAAAGTACATACATACAAGTGGTAATACCCATGGCATGCCAAAAAAACCCATGTAAAATACTGGTATTCAGCTGCATCCGGTTAGACTGGAAGCCGACCCTAACATAGTTGGGAAAAGGCTAGGCAGGTGATGAATAGTGGGCGTGCTTATTGTCATCAACCGGGCACGAATCCAGATAGCTGTTATTGATATATCCCTGATGGAAAAACCCAATAACACTTTGCTCGACAAAATAATCGAACCTATAACTATGAGGTTATAGGTTCGATTATTTTCAGTCAGCAGTAACGGTTGCGAACACTCGACAAACGATGCAGTCGAAGGTAGTAAAATAAATCTTCTTTAAAATAGAGTGAACCCTGCCAAACAAATAATATGTGTTAAAAAGTGCTTGAACAATTAATTGGTGATTGAAACATTTTGAACTCAATTAGCTTCGTGGCTCGAAAAATTCAAATCTTATAAGATAACAAATTCAAATGTCTGAGTACGAAAAAATTAAAAAGAACCACATCTTTATATGTAATTAGATTTTTTCGTGTTTTGGCGTTGTTGTCATTTAATTCACAACTTTTGTAAAACCTTGAGCAGGAATGAAGAAAATATGAGAAAACGGAACTGTTAAAGCTTTGCTCGACCTAGCAATCGAACCCACACCTCAGCAGTCGCGCTTACGACCACTACACTAATAAGGCAGTATATTATCCTATAAAACTTTCTAATTATAATTATGTTACCTCTTCATAATATTAGTGTAATTTATTTATGCACAAACCTGCAATAAGGCTGCGCATTCGCGTACTTGCAGGCACCTCTGTCGTTACAATGTGATGAGGCACAGGACTTGCACTCTCTGCCCGACTTCAGTGGGGAGGTGGACGCGTCTAGGGTCGAGTCGGGGCATTGACATCTGTGGGGAGAGATGGGCATTAGACTTTGACGTAGTTAAAAATTTAAAAAAAATATCCACACACGGGACGCCCGGCAGATGTGAAATATCGATGTTAATATTAGAATTAAAATACAGTAAAGAATAAATATTAAATTTAAAATATTTTCTTATATCGATATAAATCGATCAATTGTACACACGACCTAACCACATCACTAATTAAATAGTGACTTGAAAGTTAACTTTCGAAATCGCACCAATCGTTCTAAAACAAACTTTATTGTAATCGGAAAGGGTTAATTTTGACGCCTTGAAAGCTTCATGCCATCTGCCGTCTGCCGGACATACGATTTCGTTTTACTGCCGTAGTAGGTGCGAATGTAGATGTTATGGGAACGCAAAACAAACAGTAAACATGGTAAATAATTATTCTGTTCTAATGATAACTCCTTTTTTTTTGGCGGGTGGAAAATCATCAAATAACCGCTCCCGCTCTTGGGCAGAGCAAAAGGGAGTGTCAGACTTCCACTGACTAAAAACCACCCGTGTTCCTTCTTAGCCCTTCATGTCGAGGCCGCGAAATCTCTTGCGAACAACCCGTAGCCCCGACGGGTAATGATAACTCCTTGAAAAGTGCTCTAAATGATTGAATGTGACTCACCTGAATCCTCCCCAAGTATTAGTGCAGGACGCGAGCTGGTGGCAATCATTCAGATCTGGTGATGAGCACTCGTCTACATCTATAAAAGAAAGATTAACATTATGTATTAAGGTAAAAAACAAAAAGAAATTCTGTAAAAATCCTAAGGTCTCAATTTCACCCCATCGGCGGGTTGTTCGCAAGAGATACCGCGGCCTCGACATGAAGGGCTAAGAAAGAACAGGGGTGGTTTTTAGTCAGTAGAAGTCTGACATTCCCTTCCGCTCTGCCCAAGAGCGGGAGGGGTTATTTGATGATTTAAAAAAAAAAGGTCTTAATTTCACAAACTTTGTAATTTAAGGGTCATACTGCAGTACTCAGAGATATTTAATGATTACTTAAGCCGTCACTTAGTAAAGATTTGACATACAACCTTTAATAAAGTTTAGACGTTTTTTTAAAAAAAAAATGTGTCAAAATCTTTATTAAGTGATGGCTTAAGTAATCATTAAATGTCTCTGAGTGCGGCAGTAACAGTACTCCACCTCGACGAAGGGTAACTGTTCTTTGTGGTAGTTTTTTTTTTTGGGGGGGGGGGGAAATCATCAAATAACATCTCTTGGGCAGAGCGTAAGGGAGTGTCAAACTTCTACTGACTAAAAACCACCCATGTTCCTTCTTAGCCCTTCATGTCGAGGCCGCGGCATCTCTTGCGAACAACCCGCAGCCCCGACGGGGTGTGGTACAGCTACCACCAGACTAACTGGATACAGCTATCTGCTATACAGCGAGTTTGGACACCGACCACAACTTGCTAATCGTCCAGCTCAAATTCAATCTCAGTGGAGACCAGTCATCGCAACAGCTTCTTGGAGGCAATAACTGGGCAAAATCATAATCAAAAGAAATTTATTCAAACTAGGCTGATAATCAGCACTTTTCGAACGTCAAAATTTACTTTACTTTACTTATTTACACAAGTGACACCCTTCGGACACTTCCTAGTGTTTTTGCTGGAAAGAAAATCAAATCAAATCAAATCAAAACTCATTTATTCAAACTAGGCTGATAATCAGCACTTTTCGAACGTCAAAATTTACTTTACTTTACTTATTTACAAGTGACAGTCCCCCAAAACGCCCACCCTTCGACACTTCCTAGTGTTTTTTGCTGGAAACAAGAAGTGGCGGAACAAACTCCCCAGCAACACATCTGTCTGTTTGGTTAGAAGAACCAGACTCGATACAATAGAAAGGTGTAACTTAATATTACGATTGACGCAGATGGTGATGATGTCTAGCCATATCATGAAACCCCGTTGTACCTACCTGGGTTTAAGAGGCCAGATAGTAAGTCACTCCATTTCATCATCATCATCAACAGCCTATTAATGTTCCCACTGCTGGGACACAGGCCTCCACTCTTTGAGAGGGGCACTCCATTTTAAATACTGGTATTCAGCTGCATCCGGTTAATCTAGAAGCCGACCCCATACTTCGAAAAAAGCTAGGCAGATGATGATGCTGGATATCTCACCATGTAAAGGCAGTACACTGCCAGCCGGTGTGTCCACGAACAGAGCGGAGGCTCCCACGTTGTTGGAGCGACGTCGGATGACTCCCAGTAGGTGCTTCTGTATGTCCGTGCCCACTTGTGGGCGGAGGGTCTCTGCTGTCTCCAGCATCTGAGGAGGAAGGTACTCATGAGGCTTTACAGCAATATCAATTTCTATCACAAATAAATTAAATTAAAAAAAAACTTTTTGCAAAAAAAACAACCGACTTCAAAATCACCAAAAAGTGAAAAATAAACTTCAGAAGAAAAATCAGCTTCTGAAGTCGGTGACATTCAAATTGTTTCTTTGATTTCGTTTCTTGTCACCGACTTCAGAAGCTGATTTTTCTTCTGAAGTTTAACTATGCATTTAACGTCCAAACAAGAAACCTAACCCTTAACCTTCAAGATTCCCTTATTATTGCTTTCAACTCCTAACCGTTGAGGAGTAGTGCCTTCCATCATCAGCTTATCAACATGAAGTGATGACTGCTAGATGCGAATACTTGAATAGCGTCAGAAAAAGCACGAAACAAATAGTACATGCCTATAAAATTTGAGGGTTGCCCTCGATTTCTCTGGGACCCCATCACCAGGTCCCGGTTTCTATATCATGGTACCACCCGTGAAATATCTTCTTTACAATAAAAAAAGAATCATCAAAATTGGTTCATAAACAACGAAGTTATTAGCGGACACACATAAACGAAAAATGTTCATAAATTTAAAAAAATGTTCATAAAATTAAAAGTACTTGATCAAACACTGTCAAATTTTATGGGACCAAATGACAACTGTTACGCATCAAACTAAAAAAGAATCACGTAAATCGGATCATAAATCTCGGCGTAATCGGTGTACATACATTAAAAAAAAAAAAACATACCTATTGAATTGAGAACCTCCTCCTTTTTGGGAAGTCGGTTAAAAAATAGAAAACTTCTTTAGATATTAAAAAATAACCTCAACTTTTTTTTAACTTTTGTCTGTTTGCATCTTTGAAACGGGTGGACCGATTTTGACGAGACTTTAACTGGCAAATAGCTGATGTTATGTTATTTTTATTTTAGAAAAAGTAATTAGGGTTCCGTGAAAAAAAATACCTTAATATGGGTAACAATACCCTATTCAAAGGGGGAATTAAACATTATTTTTTTTTGTAATAATTTCGCACGAATGAAAACCGCGAGCAACAACTAGTAATAAATCAGTAAGTCTATTTACATTTATAGGAACTCAAGTGGGGAACATCGCGTTTGGAATTTATAAAGGGTTAGGCAGAAGTGTAGTACACCTGTACACCTATAGTGGAGAATTAAATTATCATCATCAGCCTATAATGTTCCCACTGCAGGGACTCAGGCCTCTCTAGGAGAGGGATGGGCTATAATCCACCACGCGGGCCCAGTGCGGGTTGGTAGAGATACATTTCTTCGATTTTTTTGGTTCTAAGACATGCCGGTTTCCTCACGATGTTTTCCTTCACCGTTTTGAGAGCAGTGGTGATGAAATAAATTACACAGAGTAATGCGCCCGCCTGGGTTCGAACCCACGACTTACTGCTCGTAAGTCATTCATGGTTTAATAAAATAAGTAAGGTTCTTACCAATATAGTGAGGTTAACATAAACCCCTCGGTTGTTCTCGTCTCCCTTGTGCACCGAGTTCACGGAACCGCTCACGAAGTCATCTGAGAACGGCGTCATCGAGAATGCTGAGTCGATCTGGAAAGAAAACAGATTAAAATATAAACGGCATGTCAAAAATTTTCAAGAAATTGATTATTTGTTTAAAAAAAACACATATTTTACGTTTGCTAAAGCAGTAAAAAAATATAATTGAAGAAAAAATATTTCCGCAGAAGTCGAGAACCGTAACAAGTGTCAGTCATTTTCTTAATGTTTCATATTAGAATTTTATAGGAAACTAGCAACTAGCTTTACCCGCTTGGATGTCTGTCTAAAGTCATCTTTTCCCCCTTTTCAACCCCTTACAACCCTTTTTTCGCATTGAAAAGTAGCCTATGTCCTTTCTCAGGCTCTAGACTATCTTTGCACCAAATTTCATTTAAATCGGTTCAGTAGTTTTGGCGTGAAAGCGCGACAGACAGACTAGTAAGGATAAAAGATTGTTGTGTCCTTTTGTACGTCGGTGTCACTTCTACCCATGTATTGTAATAATGACAAAATAAATATACTACTGTATTTATGATTAAAGTCAAAGTCAAAGCATTTATTTCAATTAAACCATTACCAGGTACTTTGAATGTCAGAAGAACAATTCATAAAACTAAACTACGAGTGCAATACGTCATCCCGAAAGCCACCACGCCGAATCAAACGCCGCCGAATGCCCGCAACCAACGAACACTGCGAGCACGCAGCGACGCACACTGCAACAACGAATGCACGAGACTCCAAATCACGAAACAACGAATGCACGCCGCAACGCGCAACCGCCGCCCCGCGACCCGGAGCCCCGCGCACCCACCGCCACGGCACGAGCCGCCGCGCAACCCCGCACCCACAGCACTCGCCGCCGCAGACATCCGGCGACGCGCAACCCGACGCAGCAACCCCCGGGACGACGCATTGCACTCCTAAGCTACAGTCACAGTCACAAGGCATAATAACTTGTGAAAGTACTGTAGTTGCCCATTCCCTAGCGTAGATCTCTATGGAGAAGAACGGGCAAGAATTAATATGTTTGGTTTACTTACAGCTCTTACAGCCTCATAGCTCAGTTGTTGGTAAGGATCAGATTCTTTATCCGCCAGTTTTGCGTCCCAAGCAACCTGAAAAGTAAACAGAATTCATTACAAAAATACAAAAAAGCTTCTGAGACCTTCAAAATATTGTCAAATGTTAATTTAAACCAAACTTTTAGAAATAAGAGAGGTATCATCTGCAAACATGTAAAGGTCTGTACATATACCCAGCCAAGTCATTAATATAAACGAAGAATAAGACCGGACCCAGTAGTGAGCCTTGAGGTACTCCTAGCTAAACAATTAGGCCTGAAATATTCACGGTATGAACATTATAGAACCTATTGAGTTAACATAAAGCAAATTAATGTATGTTTGTAATACCTCCCCAAACGAGCTCCTTCACAAAAAGATCTACATTCTACCTAGAAACCATGATGAAAGGTCTATCAAAAGCTAAAGATGTTACCTTTCTCTCATAGAGCCTGTCGACCCTCAGATTGAGGAGCAGAGACACCACTCTCCTGCAAGGATCGCGGTGGATACGACGAGCGTAGCCTGGGCGGCATTGGCAGCTAGAGATACCTAGAAAACAATATAAAAAGTTAAGAACACGGGACATCAATTTTACGTAAAGAATCCTTTTTCTATCCTTTCCTTTGGGCTGTGTGTAGGATGCTATAGCTGGAAAGGAGGTGCCTGATGACACGATGTGTAGTGTGTAGTGATGTGTGTGTGATAGAGAAGTATGGATAAAAAAGACGTCATGCTGCGCCGACCACTAATAAATTGGGATTAGGGCCGGAGAAGATGATAGTAAAAATTCTTTGAAAATGGATGGTACTTCCTACGTTTATTTTACCTACTCTCTTCTCTTACCATCTACAAATCTGTTACTCACCAGCTTCGGTTCTACATTTCTCGTTTTGCGCTTGATCACAAGTGGAGTCATCACCAACAATGCAAGTGTCGATCCTGAAACAAATCGGTATTCCTGAGTTACTTAGACTGAAAGGTGTACCGAATAGAATAGCCTCATTTTGCCAGTTATGTTTAAGTCCCATGGAATAGGGGACGACCCTTTTGCCATCAACCTGGCACAAATTCAGGTTCTGCGGCGGCTACTGAGAAATTCCTGATGGAAAACCTTTGCCCGACCCGGGAATCGAAAAAAGGACCTCATGCTCAGCAGTCGCGCTTGCAACCAATAGACCAACGAGGCAGTCAAAGCAATCATTTTATGTCACCACAAAATTAGACAGATCACGTAAATGCCCTTACCTGACAGTAGGCTGAGGTCTTCTAAGTCCCTGCTGCGGTCGATGCAGCTGAGGATGTTGGCCATGCCCTGGATGAGTCGGATGTTGTGGATGAGCTGGTCTTCTCGGTGGAGGTTGAGGCAGTGGGATGTCATCTGCTGGTATCGCCTCCCCGGTACCCAGTGTTGGGGCTAGAGGCGGTGGGGCGAGTGGTGGTACTGTAAGAGAAGATTTAGTTACGCCAGAGTCATGAAGGGCTTTATAGAAAAAGTGCTGCTAGGGCTTTTTATGCTAACACCATCTTTTTTAGGAATAGCCCTTTTTTAAGGATGAAAAAGCATCAAATGACTCCTCACGCTCTGAGTGGAGCAGAAGGCAGTGTCAGACTCTTACTGACTAAAACCCATCTGCGTTCCTCGTAATGCAATTTGCGTTTCAGGGCCGCGGTGACTCTTTCGAACAAATTTTGCAACCCTGGCAGTCACAAATAATCCATCGGCATCATATTTATACCTGTATTTTCGAGGTTTAGATTTGCCTGTTTGCCATAACTTTATGTTTCAAATATTGCTAATCTCTACAATATTACTTTAATATATTTTGCCAAGAAGGTTTTCGTGCTTCTTGCCACATATCGGTCAGAAATAATTGATCTGTTGGCATGCAAAGAAGGTCTTAAAACCACTTACCAGATTGCGGCAAACTCTGCACCCTCGTAGGCCTAATACTAGGTCCAGGAGTGGAAGTATCGAACAGGTTGAGGTACGTCCTCTTGCCGTCAATTGACACGAATCCTTGCTCCCCTGAGGGAGAGACGATGATGTCGTCGTGTTCGTGACCAGAGAGGTTCACGTTTTCTATGTGCACTGAAATTATTAAAAAACAATTTATAAACAGAAACAGTATAACTATATTTATCGCCAATGATTGGCCTACATCGCAAGTGACCACAAAGGTCGGACAAAAAATCATTCATCAGCAGTGCCGAGCAAAATCAGTAGTTTTATCACAACGTAACGTAACTGTAGGCTGGTTACGGGCCTATCTTACAAAAGGTTGTGTAATTAGTTCATCGCACCTACTCGATGAAGTCCCAGAGAAACAATTTAACTGTCTTGGATTCCGCAGCGACATTATTCAGAAAAGACTCTCCATATCAGCAGGAGACAGAACAGAACAAGGCTATAATAGGCAGAATGAGAAAGGTACGTATACAACTGGGATAAGCCCAGTTGCCTAGCACCACGGTTAGTAATATCATTCATTAATACCGTCCTAACATGACAAAAACGCTTGAACGCCCGAAAATCAACTGCGGCAATCGACTGAGGACGATTAGCTTATCTTTTTTCTTTTACTGACTATAAAATTGTATCTCACCTGAAGCCGCCCCTCCCTTCTCCCCACCCAACCCCTGTATAGCCGATACGGTGACATCAAAGATCTCCCCATACCCCGGCGGGCGTGGTTCCGGCGCGGTGATCACGGAAGCCTCAGCCACGGGCCGGTAGCGGGACCCGTGCGGTTTGAAGTCCGTGTCGTCGAGGACGATGCCGGGTCGTGGACGGTAAGGGTGGTAGGGGATCGTGCCTTGGGATGCTGGAAGGAGATATATTGAATTAGTGATGGTACGAAGAAAATGTTAATGTAACTGCCGCACTCAGAGCGCTTTAATGATTACTTAGGCCATCACTTAGTAAAGTTTTTGACAGTTTTGGCATACAAATGTATGTCAAATCTTTACTAAGTGACGGCTTAAGTAATCATTAAATATCTCTGAGTCTTGCAGTTAGAGATGCATAAATGTAACCAACATTCAAATTCAAATAATTTATAGCGGATCACAGGTTCACAAGATAATTGTTAGTTACAGGTAAGTCTGTTATGTCCCGCAATTGTAACATGGACATGGAATGCGATAGTCGCATGGTCAACTAACATTGAATCCTTTTATTATTATAGTCTTTAATACGTGCTTTGGACGTTGCAGACACCGGCCCGTAGACTACTCTCTGATTGTATAGATCTTACTGATGATTGGTCCAGTAATAATGTTTTGTCGGTAAACCAATAATTTTGACTGTTCATTCTTGTGCCTTGTCGCAGGTTCATCTTTGTGAAAGGGGATAGAACCGATGTGGCATATCAACCTGCCCGCCATTTTGATTTTTTTTCGAAATCGCAGCCCACGATGAAAGTGGTATGTATGGATAAAAGACATATAGACGAACACAAAATGTCCAGTTACACGGTACCCCAAAGTGTCACGTTACCGAGATATTTGAAGGTTAAGATCGACAAAACAAAATGGCGGTGGGTGGATATGCCAGCTTCTATACAAAAAAGATCAAACCCCTTTCCTAAATGATATGATAATAAAGTTTGTCTATCGATTCCTATCGATCAAATCTCAAATTAAGTACAAAAATAAATGAAACTTACTTGGCAACGGTTCCGTATTTATAGATGAAGTCTCAATAACTTCCACTGAAGAAGATGATGATGATGTAGTCGATTCCGTCACACTGGTTGAAGGCGCATGATTGACCAAACCGTCAGTAGGAGTCGGAGTATCTGTAGCCGCAGTACTAGACGTTTTAATATCAAACAGAGACGGCTCAATTATTTGTATGGCTTGATCAAGGAAATCGTCCTTAGTAAAATTCGTTTTGTTATATGGCTTATCATCGATTTTGATTCTTTGATCCTTAAATTTGTCTTTTTCGCCAAATATTGTGTCTTTTTTCTTGTCTTGTTTCGGCTTTTCGATCTTTTTCTCCGTTGTGGTTGTAGGTTTCTCTGTCGTTGTAGATTTTTCTGTTGTAGTCGGTTTTTCGGTTGTAGTCGGTTTTTCTGTTGTTGTAATTTTTTCTGTAGTTGTAGGTTTTTCAGTTGTTGTTGTGGTCGTTGTTGTAGTGGTAGTAGTAGTTGTAGTAGATGAGGTTGTTGTATCAGCAACTGTTGTTGTCTTTTCTTCTTCCTTTTCTTCATTTGTTGTATCAGGTTCTGTTGTATTAACCTCTGATGTTACTGCGGGGACTTCAGCCTCTTGGTGAAGATTATTCTCCGAATGAGTCGTCTCATTCTCACTCACAGTTTCTTCAGGTCTTATTTCTGCTTCTGGAATATCTGGCATATTTGGCAGTGGTGGGAGGTTAGGTTTATACATCGGTATATTTGGGTTAGGTCTCCTATTTGGAGGTCTAGGTCGCGGCCTCTGCCAGGGTGGCATTGGTCGATGGAAACCAGGCCTGTTCAGTGGAGGAACTATTTGTTCAGGCAAGTTGACGTAGACTGGTGGCCTATCAAATGGATAAGGCGGAGGCGTCTTAGTGGGATGATAATGATGAGGGGGAGGTGTAATAGGCTTATCGAAATCTGGTAGCGGTGGAACATCAGATATTTTTGGAGGTCCTCTGTTATTTATTCTTGAAGCCATTGGTCTTCCTGGCCTTAGAAGCTGAGAATTAGCTTGTTGGACATTAACGTTACCGTTCAGTAACTTGACAAGACCTGTGATGATGTTCTGGATCTCAGTATTCTGCCGTCCTTCCTCTCTCCTAGGGGTAGCTGTCGCAAAGATCGGCTGCACTGCAGTAGGCCGTATTCTGGGTCCCATAGGCGCCAGTGCGCGCGCTTTTGGAACCCTCTTCCCTTCCCCCGGAAACTTGAACTCAAGCCTGTCTCCGAAACCTTCCGAAGACAGGATAACATCATCATCACTCCTCAAATAACTCATCGTTTTTGTCGGATGTATGTCGTAGTATTTCCTCTTGTTATGCTGCTCTAAATGATTATCAATTTCATTGTTAGATGACGGGATCTCATCGATGTTGATGGATCTTGATTCTCTGACAGGATCTGCTGATCTCGCTATGATTATATGCTCTTCTAAGTCTTCATGGGTGATCACAGGCGGTTCCTCTTCTTCTTCCTTCAGGCTAGGTTCTATCCTTAGCCCTACGTTGTCTGGTAGACTAGTCTGCATCACCGCATCTTGTGGGGACTGGTCTGCGATTGCCGATTTCGGTGAAAACTGGGATATTGTGAATATTTCTTCGTAACCTGTAATAGAAAGAAAGATTTCAATTAGTTTTTGTCAGATAGTGGATGATTTAGCGAAGCATACTGTGACTGATGTGGTAAAAACGTTTCAAGATAAAAATGTAATTCAGTGTTTGTTATAAAAACTTGTTTGGATCATAGGTAGAAGAAAAAGGATTTTTTAGTTCGGCTATGCTGGCTTATCACTTTGAGTGGGCTCCGGCTTAAGTATTTTTAAATACTTAACGGGGTTACTGTCGCATAAAGCTAATTTGCTTAAATCACAACGTTACACCGTTACAGAAACTTAAATATAGACTAACTAACATTGACTTATATATTACTGCGTAAGGACTGGGCGGACGGCATGTTAAAATGACGCCTCGAACGTGGTCCCAAAATGGTCTTTCCTAAGCCGAAGTGAACTAGTCCACGATCGGCTCTCTTCGGGTGCGGTCGTAGTTTTTATTAAAAGCTTTATTTATGTTCTTTATACCTCGAAAATACCACGCCGCTTATACAAGGTTACATTAACGAGCAGACTACACCAATTCTCTGTATGGCGAACGCGTCGAGCAAATGTTCGGACGACCGTATCTTTAGTTTTTATATCAATGCTAACTAAACAGTATTTATGATGTCATAGTAGGTACCTGGTCAAACAACGGCACGCTTGGTTTTCATACAGATCGTGATACTCGTATTGTATATTTAAATATATTGGTATATTTAAATCTGTGGCTGCAACTATTCACACAGAGAAGAGTGAAATATGTAACATCTATTCAGTTACTCTCTCAACAGACGAGAATTCTTAGAACTAGCAGAAACCTAACAGCATTAACTAAAGAGTCACTCCGTGTCATTGACTTGTGCAACACGTGACATAACAATAGCGCACACAATGGCAGAACTTGACGGACAGACGAAACTTTCACTGTAGATGTTGGGAAGTGTACCGTGAATTTATAAGTATTGGGTCTTACTAATGTGGTGGTAATGATATCATCATATCTTCTTCTGCCTAGCCTTTTCCCAACAATGTTGGGGTCGGCTTCCAGTCTAACCGGATGCAGCTGAATACCAGTATTTTACATGGAGCGACTGCCTATCTGACCTCCACAACCCAGTTAATACCAGGTAATACGATACTCTTTGGTAAGACTGGATGTCAGAATGTCAGGTCACTGACTACCTGTAACGACTGCCAGAGATCTATATATGGCAGCCGGGACCAACAGCTTAACGTGCTTTCCGAGGCACGGAGGAAACTCGGTATGTCGGGCGGTCACCCATCCACAGACCAACCTAGGCAAGCACAGCTTTACCTAAAGATCGACCCGAGTGGCAGTTCTTATTAAGCCACGAGCTCCTCTATATCATCATACCATCAGTACTAATATAGTACATTCAAATCACTTGTGTGGTACACATTATATAAAAAAAACTCCCAAAAAAACTTATTTAAAAATTGTGACTTTCCACAACTTTAGACTCGTCTTAACTTCGACCTATTTTAGGCTTTTGGAGTACTCGTTTACCTTGCAATAATAAAAATGTGCGGAGGCTGCGGATGTTCCGGTGGGTGCTGCTGCCCTTGCATCACGATCTACACCCTGCTGTACGAAGATTTGCTAGTGGCAAAGAGCTAATGCAACTTCCGCAGACAAGCCATGGTGTCTCCGTTGAGGGTGCGCACTCTACTCCCTCGATGTTTGTCACTTCTGTGCCGTTTTGTGTGAATAAACTACTATAAATACCGTAGTAGTAAAGTAAAGCTTAATCTTCGTTGCCACTAGTAACATTCACAGTTTCATGATGGAACTACTGATGTTTTTTTAATCAGTAGTTCCATTTTAAAAGTATTTGAAAATAACGGAACTTTTTTTTTATTTTGTTTTCACTATCATCATCATCTGCCTAACCTTAACCGTGTCCAGTCTAACCGGATGCAGCTGAATACAAGTATTTTACATGGAGCAGTTGCCTTTCTGACAAGCCCTTTTTTTTTTTGGCGGGTTGAAAATTATCAAAAAACCCCTCCCGCTCTTGGGCAGAGCGAAAGGGAGTGTCAGACTTCTACTGACTAAAAACCACCCATGTTCCTTCTTAGCTCTTCATGTCGAGGCCGCGGTATCTCTTGCGAACAACCCGCAGCCCCGACGGGCACTAAATCCCTAACATATAAATAGAACGCATCTTGTACTATATTCAACGCCGCCTTGTATTTAAACAGATTACAAGTATATTTCTCAAGCAGTGTTTCATCTGGTCTTGTTACGAGCGTGTCCGTCACGCTACGAAGACACGTCATGCTCCAAGTGACGTAGAAGTGGATACGGATGGACGTAGAAGTGGATACGGATGGACGTCGGCGTTGAAAATGTATTAATGGTTTTAAAGAGGAGCTCGTGGCTTAATAAGAACTGCCACTCGGATCGATCATTAGGTAAAGCTGTGCTTGCCTAGGTCGGTCTGTGGATGGGTGACCGCCCTACATACCGAGTTTCCTCCGTGCATCGGTAAGCACGTTAAGCTGTTGGTCCCGGCTGCCATTTGTAGATCTTTGGCAGTCGTTACAGGTAGTCAGTGACCTGAAATTCTGACATCCAGTCTTACCAAAGAGTATCGTATTACCTGGTATTAACTGGGTTGTGCATATAGATAGGCAGTCGGTCCATGTAAAATACTGGTATTCAGCTGCATCCGGTTAGACTGGTAGCCGACCCTAACATAGTTGGGATAAGGTTAGGCAGATGATGGTTTTAGAGCTGGGTGATGGTTTTAGAAAATAGCTTACTTTGGGGTTACCACGTGTTCACTACAACATTGTACAGGAAGCTCATACATCATAGGTCAGGTTATACTGAAGATGTTATGGGTGCAGTGGCTGAGCGATTGGACTACTGCGCTGCGTGTCGCGGGTTCGATCCCCGCACGGGACAAATATTTGTATGGCCTACAGATAGTGGTTTCGTGTCTGGGTATTTGTGTATGTGAGTTTAAATGTTTGTGAACGCACCCTCGATACAGGAGAAATTCCTAGAGTGGGGCAACGTTTTAAAAGAATAAATTACAGTGTTGCCCAACCCGGGAATCGAGCCCAGGACCTCATGCTCAGCAGCTTTCAACCAAAAGACTAACGAGGCAGTTGCGTTCGGGTTCTGCGAGGACTCCGATATTTTTTTTCTGAAGCGAAAAGTTTGGTGGCAGGAAGTGTCAGACTTCTGCTGACTAAAAACCACCCACGATCCAAGCCGAAGCTTCAGTCGGACACTAAACGAAACATACTGCTTGTCACAAGGTATGAATTAGTCATTGAGAACGTGATTTTATGGTTTCATCTACACTAATATTTTAAAGAGGAAAGATTTGTTCCGAGTAAGTATTCTTGTATTTTTGTGTGTGTATGTTTGCAATGAATAAACTTAAAAACTACTGAACCGATTTAAAAAAATTTTCACCGTTGGGAAGCTACACTATCTCCGGGTGACATAGGCTAGGGTTACTATATTTACGCTGCTTGAGGTTCTCTGCAGCCGCAGCGGCACCACCTGCGCAGCACGATGAATGAATGATGAATGAATTTAGGTTTTTATACTTATAATGGATAAGGGTGTTAAAAATCTTAATTGTTTAATAATCTTCAACTCATTCTACACAATGAGAAACAATAAACCACCTCGTAACCGTACTATTGACCGTTTGGTTCACTGAAGCGAGACTTAACTGCATTGATAGCAGTTAACTCAGAATTGAGTGGGTAATGGGTGTCTGTTGCAGCTTAGCGTTTGTATGGGTGTAATTATCGTCATGGGGTCGGGAGCAGTAATTGGAGGATTAGATTTATTTAGATAGCATGGTAATCACATCATCACGCTTGTAATTCCCGAAGATAGGCAGAGGCGTACCCAATTTTTTTTTTGGCGGGTGGAAATTCATCGAATAACCCCTCCCGCTCTTGGGCAGAGCGAAAGGGAGTGTTAGACTTCCACTGGCTAAAAACCACCCACGTTCCTTCTTAGCCTTTTATGTCGAGGCCGCGGTATCTCTTGCGAACAACCCGCAGCCCCGACGAAGAGGCGTAGGTACCTGTTAGACACGGTACCAATTTTAGTTTTTTTTATGTTTACTTGTTTGGTTTATGGTTTATCTTTGTTTGGTCCTGTGTGAGATCAATAAATACTTTTTCTGTCTTTCTTCATTATAGTAAACCCACATTTCGCCAGTTATAATAGGGGGCGAGCCTATTGCCATCAACCGGGCACAAATCCAGACTCCGTGGCTGTTATTGAGAAAGCCCTAATGGAAAAGCCTAACAACACTGCACGACCCGGGAATCGAACCTAGGACCCCATGCTCAGCAGTCGCGCTTGCGACCACTAGACCAGACTAGATCGCATGGTATTGTGGTTTGATTAGATATAAGCAATTGTTCTCTCTGGGAACGTTCTAATTACGGAGATATTGGGGGTCAAAGTTCCAACGTTTACTTTACAACAAGTTTTTTTTTATGTTAAAATTTTACTTTAAATTTCAATTCAATTCAATCACTTATTGTATATCTCATGTGTTTACACAAGATCTTAATAATTTAGTTCACATGGACCCGTCGGGCACAACAATTTTGTACAATAATAATAGTAGCATTTACAATAATAATTAGAAGTTGAGAAAATGAGTTCA
Source organism: Diarsia brunnea (assembly GCA_949774965.1). Taxonomy (NCBI): domain Eukaryota; kingdom Metazoa; phylum Arthropoda; class Insecta; order Lepidoptera; family Noctuidae; genus Diarsia; species Diarsia brunnea. Next base: position 1,063,902 of record OX459023.1, on the reverse strand, counting down.
TTCAAATAAGCAAGCAATGTCTTATGAAAATTTAAAAAAAAAACAAGAAATAAGCAAAATAGAGATTAAAAAATAAAAGTCGGCAAACAGAATAAAATTATGGTCAAATACATCATGTCATTAAAATAATAATCAATAAATAAATTTCATTGCATCCAATATCACAATGTTTCCAGAACAAGCAGTAGGACCACGGAAACATGGTGGTAACATACCGTGGTCCTACCAGTTGTGGGACAAATCGGTGGGACCACGAAAGGTACAACATAGAAGACGGTTTTGAATGCATTTCATTGAGTCCTACTCATTGATATAAAAACTAAAGATACGGTCGTCCGAACATTTGCTCGACACATTCGCCATACAGAGAATCGGTGTAGTCTGCTCGTTAACGTAACCTTGTATAAGCGGCGTGGTATTTTCGAGGTATAAAGAACATAAATAAAGCTTTTAATAAAATTTATGACCGCACCCGAAGAGAGCCGATCGTGGACTAGTTCACTTCGGCTTAGGAAAGACCGTTTTAGAACCAAATTCGAGGCGTCATTGTAACATGCGGTCCGCCCAGTCCTTACGCAGTAATATATAAGTCAATGGTCCTACTGAACGTAATTTCTCGGGCACAGCAAAATAAGTGTGTTAGGATTAGTATCGACGTTACACACAAATAACAAGCAATAGTATAAAATCTATAAAAACACACGTAAAGATGTTAAAGGCTTGGCAGGAATGTAGGTTAGCTTACCGTTAGAACGCGTGTATGATATCGGCAAGCGTGATAAATGTGATGATGATACTTGCTTATGAATGAAACGACAGCTTCTATTAATATTTGTTACTAAATATGAGGACACGGGGTTAAGTTATAACCTAAAAACTCATCATCTGCCTAGCCTTTTCCCAACTATTTTGGGGTCGGCTTCCAGTCTAACCGGATGCAGCTGAATACCAGTATTTTACATGGAGCGACTGCCTATTTGACCTCCACAACCCAGTTAATACTAGGTAATACGATACTCTTTGGTAAGACTGGATGTCAGAATTTCAGGTCACTAACTACCTGTAACGACTGCCAAAGATCTATAAATGGCAGGCGGGACCAACAGCTTAACGTGCTTTCCGAGGCACGGAGGAAACTCGGTATGTCGGGCGGTCACCCATCCACAGACCGACCTAGGCAAGCACAGCTTTACCTAAAGATCGACCCGAGTGGCAGTTCTAATAACCGTGGTAATAATAGTGGTAGTTATAACCTAAAAACTAATATTTACAAAAACAGCTGTGAAAAATTTGGAACTTTGACCACCAATATCTCCGTAACTAGGAGGTTCCCAGGTATGGTCTAGAACAAAAAAATGATCGCAGTGGTGGGGAGAACAAGTGCCTTTCGTTTGCGTTAAAGGTACTTTTGCACCATTTAGAGGTCAAAATAGGCATTCGCTTCATGCAATTAACTGATATTATATTGATGCATTTGATGAGGGTGGAAGCAGACACAATCATACATTACATGGGATGATGGGACTCAAACATAACTGGCGAAATGTGGGTGAACTAATGGATACACTTCTGCCTAACCTTTCGGGGATTACAGGCGTGATGTTATGTTAACTTTCTGAATGTCTCCCTTCTTCCATCGGGAGACTAGACGTACTGCAGGTTATCACCCATACATAATCGATGTTCTACACATTCGTACGAAGCGGTTTGCTAAATCTTTTATTACTCCCTGCCTGCGTCGGTTTTCCCGAGTTCATATAACCCCAATCTATTTAAGTCGAGAGTAAATAGGCTTCTTCTGGGTAATCTCGTTCCATCGTCGACCTCATCTCTGCCCTTAGGGCAAGATTGAGGTCAAGAGCAAGCCCATTCCAAATTAAAAAAAAATGATTAAGTATCGAAACTCTTTCTGGGCTTCATAATAAAGTTTCTACTACCTAATTAAGTTCTTAGAAGTAATTTTAGATCAGTATCTTAATGAGTAGAGATTTTACATGATTTTCCTTCTTGTATAACGCGTTATGTAATAGTATTTGTGTATAATCTAATATAATTCATGCGTAATAAAATTCTCAGCTACGTACGGAAGCCGGAAATAATTATGGGACTTTAAAATTAACAAAGGACTGAGACTTTTATCTAATTAATGGTGTAATAAGCCTAGTGTTACTACAGCTGGGAAATATGCCTCGTCTCTATGAGAGGGACTGGGCTGTAAGCCATCACTCGCAGGGCCCAATGGGAATTGAAAGTTTTAAACTCGCACCCTTTTCCCATAAGTAGGTAGGCAGAAACCACAGAACGCCACCTGCTACGATCCTTCCATACTCCTTTTGCCTCGTCCACATTCATACATCTGGTCATACACGCACGCCGGTTACGAGTTCTACGCACCTGTCCTTTCTGAAGAACGTCACTATTAAAACACAATAACGTACAAACATAGTCCCCTGGCTCCCAAACTAGGTTTTCACATGTGACTTGGTGGGCAGTGTTTCTCCATTACAAAATACATTATGTATGTCATAATACATAGCCTACCAACCAAACATGGACCGAGTAAGAAGAAAAAGCAATATACATGTAAATCTACCCATCACATAGCCGTCAACCAAGCATTCTGTACATCAAACTAAGTACCCCTACGCAAAATTTTTTGCTGGGAAACGACTTTTTTTTTGTACAAAATCACATTGTACGGTAAAACTCAATGTAGCACTGATAAAACATTGTGCTAGTGGATGCTTTGAATAGTAAACGGGTCATGGAAGTAATTTAAGTAAAGTTAAAACCTGAAAAACTAGTATTTACAAAAACAGCTGTAAAAAATTTGGAACTTTGGCCCCCAATATCTCCGTAACTAAGAGGTTCCCAGGTATGGTCTAGAACAAAAAAATGATCGCAGTGGTTGGGAGAACAAGGTCCCCTGGTTTGCGTTAAGGGTACTTTTACACCCTATAAATATAGGCTACCAGCCAAACATGGACCGAAAAAGAAGAAAAAGCTTGTTTTTTCACAATCATTGGAAACATGAAAACGTCAGTCGAACCCTTCGGGATTACATGTGTGACGGTATACCATTTTAATCCTTATTAAATGTAATCAAATACAAATCTTATTGAGAACATCGGTGGCCCAGAAGTGGCGGCCCCGACTTACGAACAGTAAGTCGTGGTTTCGAACCCCGCAGACGCATTACTTTGTGTAACTTATTTCATCACCAATGCTCTCAAAAACGGTGAAGGAAAAACATCGTGAGGAAACCGGCATGTCCTAGAACCAAAAAATCGAAGACTTGTGACGTCTACCAACCCGCACAGGGCCCGCGTGGTAGAGCATAGCATTCATAGCCATTCCCTCTCGAAGAGGAGGTCTGTGTCCCAGCAGTGGGAACATTAATAGGCTGTTGATGATGATGATGAATGTAATCCTAGTATACCCAGTACATAGCAACATTATACTGACAAATACCCCTCGAATCTCATTAAAACCGAGCAATGGACATAAAAAATGAAAGTGCTTCACTTTGGCAGAGAAAGTGAGATAAATTCCAATTTGTTAGTGTCGCTGCACTTATACGTTGTTAAAGCATTTCTTTGTTAACATAACATCACGCTTTGTACCCCGAAATAGGTAAACAGAGGTGTTTTCTACTTGCACACGCTAACTTTTTATGTACACTTACTTTTTTCTAGTTGTTATCTAGACTGCGTGTTGATTTTCTTATGTAGAATCTCAATAAGGAGATTGTGGTTTAATAATAATAAAAATTCGTTTATTCAGGTAATTTTTACACCCGTTACCATTAGTCTCAATACAAACAATATACATACATGAATAAACATAACAATTTAGATTTGAAATTTAAATTCATTGCAAAATTAATAGAATTAAGTAATAAAAAAATAAATAAAAGCCGAACTGATCTTCAAGGTTAAGCCGCGCTTGCCTAGGTCGGTCTGTGGATGGGTGACCAATGTGACCATCATTATTATAAATACAGAATTTCCTTCGTGGCTGTCATTTGTAAATCTTTGGCAGTCGTTACACGTAGTCTGTGGCCGGAGAGTCTGACAACCAGTCTTACCAATGCGTACCGTATTACCCTGTACTAACTGGTTTGTGGAGGTCAGATAGGCAGTCGCTCCATGTAAAATACTTGGTATGCAGCTGCATCCTGAGGCATGGAGAAAACTCGGTAGTATGTAATGGGTGGTCACCCATACACAGACCAGCCTAGGGAAGTGCGGGTTCAGGCTTGTATTCACGCCAATGACCTTGTGCATAGCTAACTACCCCTCTCAGTCGTAGACACGGACTTTAAACGGACGCATTTTTCATTTATTATAATTAAAATAATACATATTTTTGAAAAGTAACAATTATTTTCCTTTGTATTTCAAAGCAGTACTTAGATATATTTTTTATATTATTTTGTTAAAAAATGAAGGAGTAAAATGGTTCCATTCAACGATTTGGAGGTGATTTTGTGGATTTTTTCCTTATTATGTGATACCGATACAAAAATTATGGCTAAACCAAATTACGTGTCATATCATGTAGATTACTAACAATTTTTCTCAGATGTAATTTCTCTGTACCTAAGTGCCGGAGAAAAACTGCTTCATCTGCACGCTGTTTTTAAGCTTTTTCGAGAGAGCAGCCTTAACCTGAATATTGATCCGAACTGTTTCTAGCCACGAGCTCTTCAATACCAGAATTTTCAGAAATGTATGTAAAAACGGCTCGACTTGTCGACAGCAATCATCTAATACCGAAATAGAAGGCAAATGACCTCAAGACCTTGACTGTATGATGGAGTGAACAACCTTGATCGATACAAGGTTTTATTAAAAGAGGTTGCATCGCTAGGAATTTGTTATTTGCCTCGTGCATTGACAAAAAAAAATATGATTCTAATTAGTCCGTCTGTTAGATTATCGAAAAATCTTAGATACGTATTTTTTGTTTTATCAAATCAATCAAAATTGACGAAGGTAAAACGGGTCAAAGATTTGAGTGGGGGTCGTGACGTCACTCACCGGTAAAAAATGACATACTAATGTCTTAGAATATGACGTCACACGAGTTTTCAAAGCACTGTATCGTCTTCATTGTTTGTTTACGTGAAAAAAGAAAAAATACGTGTCCAATATTTTTTGGAAATCTATCTGACGGACTAATTCGATTTTTTAGTTAACTACCCTATTCTGGATAAAATGACTTTCTTGAGGTAATGACTCAACTCGTAAATACTTAGGGCTACCAATATAATTATAGAGTTTACATTTGGAATTAGAAAAGTCCTGACAAAATGTCGGACACTTGCAACTGAGTCCGGACATTTTACTTTAAAAATCGTCTTGAAAACGTTCGGAAAAATGTGAGCGGATGGGCACCGTGCCTGCCCTTTTTTTTTGGGGGGTGGGAAATCATCAAATAGCCCCGCTCTTGGGCAGAGCGAAAGGGAGTGTCAGACTTCTACCGACTAAAAACCACCCATGTTCCTTCTTAGCCCTTCATGTCGAAGCCGCGATTTCTCTTGCGAACAACCCGCAGCCCCGACGGGCACCGTGCTTGCCTTGACTTGACTTCCAACTAGGAGAACTAAGACCATCTGAACAGAAACATCTGCAGGACGTATTTTTTTAATTTGGAATGGGCTTGCTCTTGACCTCAATCTTGCCCTAAGGGCAGAGATGAGGTCGACAATGGAACGAGCTTACCCAGAAGAAGCCTATTTACTCGCGACTTAAATAGATTAGGGTTATATGAACTCGGGAAAACCGACGCAGGCAGGGAGTTCCACTCCTTGCACGTATTGAGAGAAAAAGACACTAAGCCACTTCAAACCCTCATAAATTAGGATAATAATGAAGAACAAGAGGATGATGTTGGTGACATCATATCTTCATTATTACTTGACAAGCAATCTTTAGTCAATGACTCGTTAAGGCTTGTATTCACGCCAATGACCTTGTGCATTTGGGCGGAGTTAACTACCCCTCTCGGTCGTAGACACGGACGCATTTTTAATTTATTATAATTAAAATTATACATGTTTTTAAAAAGTAACAAAACCAATTTTTTTTCCTGTGTATTGCAAAGCAGTTGGTATTTTTAATATATTGTTTTGATAAAAAATGAAGGAGTTAAATGGTTCAACTCAACGATTTGGAGGTGATTTTGTGGATTTTTTTTCTTATTATGTAATACCGATAGAAAAATGATGGCTAAACCAAATTACGTATCATATCATGTAGATTACTAACAATTTTTCTCAGGTGTAATTTCTCTGTAAGTGCCGGTGAAAAGCTGCTTCATACTGCTTCTGTTTTTAAGCTTTTTCGAGAGAGCAGCAATAATATTATGTTTGTTTACCAATAACCATGATGCACAGTGACACGACCTAACATCATTGACGTCAAGTCATTAGTTGTGAAAGTATGTCTGTGGCGTAACACCTCGGAAACTGCTGAACGAACGTCACCAAATTAGTTAGTTTAAGACAGTCTTACTGCGTAACGAAGTGTGACTCATACATTCCGGTCTCCGGTCTAGATTTTGTCAATTATGAAGCTGTTATGAAATACACTGGTACTTATGGTACCGTGTCTTTTGTTCTAACATTATCTGTTTCTACGTTGGGGAAAAATAGCCTTATCTAGCGTAGGTACAATTGCAATTGGATTTGGACCAGAGGAGCCGTCAAGTCACTTAGCATAGTTTTGGAACAACTGCGTAGCTGAGGATCGTGGAAGGCGCACTAGCTCCTAATTATGATCCCTGCCTGATACAAGTGTGGGAAGGAAACACAGGGGTGGATTTTAGTCAGTTAGACTCTGACAGACCGCTCCACTCGCCCCAGGGCGGAGGACATTCATGAGGACGCTCAACACCGGAACAAAAAGAAAACCGATGGTTGATCGAAATAAATGTGATGATCTCGCATTATCTAAAATTCTCTCGATGCGAAGAAAATATTATAAAATCATGTGCGTGTGATCTGAGGGAAGAAACTGGGAATACGCGAAATGAAAATCCTAAGATTTAGTAGAAGACTTAAAACAATTATAGAACAAATCCGGGGAATTTGTAATCAAATATATTAAAAACTACGACCCATAAAGTGTGGTTTGTGGACCACAGTTCAGTCGTTATATTTTTTTTCTCTTTAATGCTTTGTGGTCTGTTATTTTGTAAATATATTTCCAAATTCTTTACTAAATGTCTGTATTCACAAAACCTTCTTTTTTAAGATACTTTCCGAGATCTGGCTAACCGTCTGTGAGAACTGAGGGACCACACTTTATGGGTCGTAGTTTTTAATATATTTGATTACAAATTCTCCGGATTTGTTCTACAATTGTTTTAAGTCTTCTACTAAATCTTAGGATTTTCATTTCGCGTATTCCCAGTTTGGTCCCTCAGTTCACACGCACATATAAAATCTACATTATGAAAATCTTAAATTCACTACTTGCCACTGCACAGCTCAAAGAGTTTCTTATATTTCTACCGAGAGAGAGAAACCAGCCCACCACACTACTCCCAAACCCCTGCAATTTGTGCGCCAGAATCAAAAACAGTGGCGATCACCAGAAAAGCGCCGAGACAATGAAGCTCGACGAAGTCCCAGAGAAACAATTAAACTGTCTTGGATCCCGCAATGAAATTAGTCAGAAGAAATAGAAAAAAAATCTGCTTCCCTCCATATCAGTAGGAGACAGAACAGAACAAGGGCAAAATCACTAAGAGTATACAACTGGGATAAGCCCAGTTGCCTAGCACCACGGATAAATATAATCATTAATATTAATAGGTCCTACCGAGAGGGTATGGAGGAGAAATTAACGAATTTTCAAAATGTAATCAATTAGAGTTGAATAGGGGATACAAGTTCGTCATGAGGCTGATAAGAAACCCTATCGGATGCACAGCTTCTTATAGTAAATTAAATTAAACTTACCATTAACAACTTGTATAAGTATCAGAAGCATCATAGCACTGATGCTCCGCGACCGCCATTTTATAACGGCAGCCATCTTGTTTTGGCGCGAAACTATGCGTTGTGCATTCCACTTCACATTATTGTTCACATCACTCACACTTGCACTTTGTTCCGAGGATTTAGGGTTGACTTTCGATTGTTGATCACATTTATTTGGTGTTGTACCTGTAAAGAAAAATAATTTATTAGATAGGTATTTAAATACATAAATAGATTCATTTTTGTAGGGCGACATATACGTATAGGACAGGGTGTAAATCAACCCATCACACAGCCGTTAACCAAGCATTCTGTACATCAAAGTAAGTACCCCTGCGCAATTTTTTTTGCTGGGTAACGATTTTTTTTTTTAGGTCAAGAATCACATTTTAAGGTAAAACTCAATGTAGCACTCTTAAAACATTGTGCTATTGGATGCTTTGAATAGTACACGGGCCATGGAGGTAATTTAAAAGTTAAAACCTGAAAAAATAGTATTTACAAAAACAGCTGTGAAAAATTTGGAACTTTGACCCCCAATATCTCCGTAACTAGGAGGTTCCCAGGTATGATGGTCTAGTACAAAAATGATCGCAGTGGTGGGGAGAACAAATGCCCTTCGTTTGCGTTAGGGGTACTTTTACACCCTAAATATAACCAGTCTTAACGCTGCGATTTGCTGTTGCGGTCGTCTTCAGATTTGTCATCACCATCATCATCATCTTTCGCCCCTTGTCCTATTCTATTTAGGGTCAGCCGCAACACATTTTCTTCTTCCATTCTTCCCTGTCAGACGTCGTGGCGTCATCAGTTCTCTTTCATATCATTCCTCACACAACCAATCCATCGTTCAGGATTTAACTTGACTATTATAATATTAACGACGAGGGTCAGAAAAATTGAAAGGAAGTCGTTTATCTTGGTATGGTCATGTAATGAGGAGGGATGAAACGCATGTGACTAAAAAAGTGATGGATATAAATATTGATGGATGGAGAGGGAGAGGAAGGCCGAAGAAAAGATGGATGGATTGTGTGAGGAATATGAATGAGAAAGGAATAAATGCCACCTTGACGTGTAACAGGGAAGAATGGAAGAAGAAAACGTGTTGCGCCGACCCCAAATAGAATGGGATAAGGGAGGGAAGATGATGATTAACGACGAGGGACTATTTTCAACCTTCTGCGAGTTCAATCCAGGGTTAACGTCACCCCGTCGGGGCTGCGGGTTGTTCGAAAGAGATACCGCGGCCAAGGCACAAGGGCTAAGAAGGAACATGGGTGGTTTTTAGTCAGTAGAAATCTGACACTCCCTTTCGCTCTGCTCAAAAGCGGGAGGGGTTATTTGGTGATTTCCAACCCCCAAAAAAAGGGTTAACGCCACACTTCTCCGAATTTAGGTTCTAGGATGTCCAACAACCAATAGTCATAAGGCATTAGTCGTTGCATTCATCATGTTTTCAGAGAGTGCAGTCAATGGTATTAGGTACAAGTCCAAAAAGTCTTTACTTAAACTCGTAACCCAGGTTAGCCGCAGAAAGGAACCTACTCAGGTGGAGATTCATAGGTGACTCTGCCCGTGTAAATATGGTGCTGTTCCACAAACGATGGGCTTTTAATTAAATATCCTACAGCGACTTTATACATAACTACACCACAGAACTCGCTCGCGTGGTGTTTGATAATTGTCCCACACGATCGTATTACCAGGATAAAAATTTCCTGTGTGTTATTACTGGTAATAAACTATCTGTGTGCCAAATTTTATTTAAATCCGATTAGTAGTTCTTGCGTGAAAGAGAAACAAACATTCATCCATCCTCACAAACTTTGGCATCACACTAATATTATAAATGCGAAAGTTTGTAAGTGTGGATGTTTGTTACTCTTTCACGCAAATACTACTGAACGGATTTAGATAAAATTGGGTACACAGGTAGTTTTTAATCTGGATTAACACATAGTATAGTTTTAATCCCGATTTTATCTTCCCGTGGGACAATTTTCGAGTTGTAGCGGGCAAAGCCGCTGGCAACAGCTAGTTTATAATATGTGTAGGAAGTAGGATTGACATCATTATTTTAAGTTTTTCAGTTTTTTTTGTCGGTTCAATAACAAACATTTTCGACTTCTACTCAAGTAGAGTCCAAATCACAGCACATTCATCATCTGCCTAGCCTTTTCCCAACTATGTTAGGGTCGGCTTCTAGTATAACCGTAGCAGCTGAATACCTGTATTTTACATGAAGCTACTACTTTTCTAGCCTCCACAACCTTGTTAGTCCTGGGTAATACGAAACCCACTGGTAAGTCTGGTTGTCAGACTTTTAAACTTTAACTCGTTAATCGGGACCACTTAATACCATTGGGTTTTTTTTTAAATACATGAAATGGGCCAACTCCTGACCTCAATCTTGCCCTAAGGGCAGACATGAGGTCGACGATAGAACGAGCTTACCCAGTAGAAGCATATTTACATAGATTGGGGTTATATGAACTCGGGAATACCGACGCAGGCAGGGAGTTCCCATCTTTGGCTGTGCGCATAATAAAAGATGTAGCAAAGCGAGCGTACGAATGTGTGGGGCATCGACAAGGTATAGGTGATAACCTGGTGGAATCAGCTCGTGGAGCTCCTGCGCACACTCTCCGAAGTACAGTCTGTAGAAGACCGACAGACATGCAACTTTGCGGCGGTGAGCCAGGCTATGTAGCTTGGCAACCAGCTTATCGTCACCAATTAGCCATTTTTGGCTCTGCGCTCTACAGAGTCAAGTGTGGCAAGTTGGTATTTAGCCAAATGCACCGTCCCTAACTCAGATCAAACAAGTAGATTACTGTATGTAGATTAAGTTAGAAGGTCAAGTTCAAATAGATTCTCATGCTGATTAGATCGTGTTCGGAATTTGGGAGCAACATTGTTTTTAACTTTCCACACTTTAAATCGTAGTTTTTTTTAAAGATCGCAGGCACAGTTAAAGGGTTCGCACAAGTGCTGTGTCGACGGGCGTGTCCCTGTTCCACGCGCGCCTCAAAGAAATGTCAGCAACTTTGAAGGGACGCCTGCCAGGGCTGCGGATTGTTCGAAAGAGGACCTATAAGGTAAGAAACCTTACCTAAAAATCGACCCGAATGGCAGTTCTTATTAAGGCTTGTATTCACGCCAATGACCTTGTGCATAGCTAACTATCCCTCTCGGTCGTAGACACGGACTTTAAACGGACGCATTTTTAATTTATTATGAATAAAATAATACATGTTTTTAAAAAAGTAAGAAAACCAAATTATTTTCCTTTGTATTGCAAAGCAGTAGATATTTTTTATATTGTTTTGTGAAAAAATGAAGGAGTAAAATGGTTCAACTCAACGATTTTGTGGTTTTTTTTTCTTATTATGTGATACCGATAGAAAAATTATGCCTAAACCAAATTACGTGTCATATCATGTAGAATACTAACAATTTTTCTCAGATGTAATTTTTCTGTGTGTGTGTGTGTGTGTGTGAGTAAAAAGCTGCTTCATCTGCACGCTGTTTTTAAGCTTTTTCGAGAGAGCAGCCTTAAGCCACGAGCTCCTCAGTGGGAACATCATAATGACCGCGAATGCCCTAGGGTGAGAGTAAAACCTCAGACAACATATATCACTGCATCACAGTATGACATAAATTAAACCACAAACAAAAAACTTCGACCGACAGGCATACAATAGCTTACCTAATTAAACCAAACGTTATGTAGTATGTAGGACAAGACGCCAATTGAATAATAAACACATAACCGCGCTCTTTGCACGTGGTTAAGTGTAGGTGATCAGCTGTGGTTGGTGTTGTGGTTCAGAATGTAGGTACAGGTCAATGGGGCTGCTAGTGGAAGTGTGTGTTAGTGCTAATGAGAGTGTGCTAGTGTCTTATCTTGTGGTCTGTTGATAGTGAACAATATTTTGCGTTTATGAAAGTCTAGGCCAGTGGTATAAGCTAGGTCATACAAATATTCGCACTGCGTAAACCATGCTGTCAATAGGGTAGTTTACAAAAAAAAATCTAATTAGTCCGTCAGATAGATTTCCAAAAAATATTGGACACGTTCTTTTTCTTTTTTTACGTAAAAAAACAATGAAGACGATACAGTGCTTTGAAAACTCGTGTGACGTCATATTCTAAGACATTAGTAGACAGTTTTTACCGGTGAGTGACGTCACAACCCCCATCAAATCTTTGACGCGTTTTACCTTCGTCAATTTTTATTGATTTGATAAAACAAAAAACACGTATCCAATATTTTTCGATAATCTAACAGACGGACTAATTAGAATAATATTTTTTTAAGTCAGTAAACATCCCTATTTGTTGATATTTGATGGTCGTTACAGAAGTTACCTAAGTAGTACCTGACGGGATTTTTTTTAGTCGGGACCTTGGGACAAGGCCGTCACACTATTCCCAAACCACTGCAACTCCTTAAGGCCAGAATCAACAGTGGTGACCATAGCGTCGAGACAATGAAGCTCGACGAAGTCCCAGGGAAACGATTTAACTGTCTTGGATACCGCAACGAAATTAATCAGAAAAGAATAGCGGATGGGCAGGAAAAACATAATTTCCACTTGCCTCTATATCAGCAGAAGCAGGATGATATCTGATGGGTTGTGGGGGGGTCACAAGGTACCTTTCTACTGCTCTCAAAAATGGTGAAGGAAAACATTATGAGGAAACCGGCCATGTCAAAATCAAAAATTCATCTACCAACCCGCAATGGGCCCACGTGGTGGATTAAAGCCCGTAGCCTCTCATAGAAAGGAGGAATGTGTCCCAGAAGTGGGAACATTTTAGGCTGATTATAATGATAGAAGTCCAAACTCAACGTTTGCCAAAGAGCGATGGAACGTAGCATTCTCAAGATTAGACTCTCCGATCGAATTCGCAACACCTTAATACGGTCTAAGATAGGCATCGCCGATGTTGGCCTTAAATCTGCCAGGTTAAAATGGGACTGGGCGGGTCACGTGTCTGTGATGGAGCCGGACAGATGGGCGAAAATAGTAACACAGTGGTGCCTGAAGACGGCCGACGTAACCGAGGCAGGCCCAAGAAACGCTGGCGTGACGATCTGGACTCATTCTCAACGGATTGGACGGAGAAGGCAGATTGTAAAGAAACTTGGAAAGCCAGGGGGGAGGCCTTTGTTCAACAGTGGGAAAGTGTAGGCTAAAGGAAAAAAAAATAAAAAAAATAATGATGACTTTTCTTCCACTCAAAGAATTGGCAAAGTATGCCATCAAACATTGGCCCACATACACCAACGTTTGGGAAACCAAACCGCTATGCTCCGAGCGTTGAATTCACAATTAATTTCACATGACGTGTTGCGATGAATATCGATTCAAGTATTCAGGTTTTAGTGTTAGACCTAAGTTGAACACCTAGATCTGAATTCTAGTGGGTTACGTGGATGGGGAGCTAAACTATTGTAGTCTACTCTAGCTGTTGCCAGCGGCTTCGCCCGTTACAACTCGAAGATTATCCCACGGGAAGATAAAATCGGGATAAAAACTATGCTATGTGTTAATCTAGGTTATAAACTATATGTGTACCAAATTTTATCCAAATCCGTTTAGTAGTTTTTGCTTACAAACTTTCGGGTTTATAATATTAGTAGGAAAGATTTTGCCTCAGTAATACCATGTTTCTCATCATTCTCTGGGGGTTGCCGCTGCATGTCTTCTTCTTCCATACTTCTCTGTTTCTCGTCATCTCATGAGGCACCTCCTTCTATTCTATTTCTATTCTATTATTGGGGGTTTGGGTTTCCGCACTTGGTCCTTGAAGTGGACCATTGTGCGTGAGCCATGTTGGCCGATCACTCTAACCAGCCCACCTCCCTCCAGAAGCAGATCAGACTTCCCGGTCTCCTCAGGGCATCCACAAGGGATTTTGGTGTTCCTAGGGTTTCCTCACGAATCTTGGTAACGCCTGTGCACTCAAGGAGCACATGCGCCACCGTTTCCTCCGCCTCCATGCATGCTCTGCACAGGGGACTGTCTGTGATTCCTAGGGTGTGGAGGTGCTTATTCAGTGAACAGTGTCCAGTGATGGTCCCCGCCACCAGACGCAGGCTATCCCTGTCCAGGCGCAGAAGGCGCCTGGTCAGCTTTATATCCAGGGATGGCATAGCTTCCTTGGATTGCCTACATCCTGGTGTCGAGCTCCACCACCTCTCCGCTTGTATTAGGGTGTGGTCTTTTAACCAGCTTCTTAGCTGCTTGAAAGGAATGGGCACAATGGGTTCGGGTCCGTAGGGTTTTGTGCTGGATCCTCTTCTGGCAAGTTCGTCAGCCGCATCGTTTCCGAGTGATCCGCTGTGACCTCTAATCCATTGTAGTGTTACCGTGTTGTGATTCAGTACCGTGATTCGTTCTAAGGCCTTGTGGCATTCTAGTATTAGTCTCGACGTGATCTGATTATTCTTTAGGGATTGAAGAACTGAGGCACTGTCGGAGAGTATTCGAATGTTAGTATCCGTAACCTCCCTGGCCTCTATAGCGTGTGCCGCTTGGATAATACCTACACATTCTGCTTGGTAAACAGAGTTGAGCATTCCAAGTGGTTTGGATATCTTAATGTTTAGGTCGTCGGAGAACACCCCGACGCCTGTCCCATCGTTGGTTTTTGATCCATCAGTGTAAATCCTTAGCTCTCTTGTACCTGAGTAGTCACACCACTCCTCTATGAGCTCTACGTTGTAGTGTTTTTGGAAGCAGTGGGTCTTCAGGATTCTGTCGATGGGTGATGTCATCATCGGCTGTTCTTTGATTGCATCTTCTTTGATGCGTGTGTGTTTGATTCTGGAATCATTTCTTAGGGTGCCGGATACTTCGAGTCTGAAAGTTGCTATGGCCGCCTCCTCTCTTACGACGAGGTGCAGGGGAGGTAGCCCTAGCATCACCTGTAAGGCAGCAGTGGGGGAAGTTCTCATGCTGCCGGTGATTGCTACGCAGGCAAATCTTTGTAGTTTCTCGAGATCCTTTTGGGTTGTACTTAAGTTGGTCCTGGGCCACCAGACTAAAGAGCCGTATGTAACGACTGGTCTAATAACTGTGGTGTATAGCCAGTAGGTGATTTTGGGGCTTATGCCCCAATTTCTCCCGAGGAGTCTCTTACATTGCCATAGGGCTATACTGGCTTTTGTGATGATGTAATCAGTGTGTTTTGCCCAGTTCAGCTGTTTGTCCAAATAGATGCCCAGGTACTTGGTTTCAGTCGATAGGCTTAGGGTTGTCCCAAAGAAGCTTGGCAATTGTAACGTTGCCAACTTCCTTTTCTTTGTGAAGAGGACGAGTTCGGTTTTGGTAGGGTTCACTGCTAGTTTGTATTCTTTGCACCAGTCTTCTACTATTCTTAGAGCTTGGCGCATAAGGTTGCATAGTGTGTTTTCGTGTGTGCCGTTTATTATTATGGTCAGATCATCAGCGTAACCCACCGTGTAGTAGCCTCTGCTATTGAGACGTTTAATGAGGCTGTCTACTACTAGGTTCCATAGAAGTGGCGAGAGGACACCCCCCTGGGGGCAGCCCTTCGCCACTATGGCTCTAGTGGTGTCGTTTATCGTAACTTGTACGGCCCTCAGTCTGAGCATGTTTGTGATCCATCCTCGCAGGGTCGGGTCCACACCGTATTCCTCGAGGGCTGCGTTGATGCTATGGAAAATGGTTTTGTCAAAAGCGCCTTCTATGTCAATGAAGACTGCTAGTGAAGAGCATTTGTGGTCCACTGCACATTCGATCTTGGAGATCACACTATGCAGCGCAGTTTCTGTTGATTTTCCTGTGGAGTACGCGTGTTGTTGTTTGTGAAGTGGTTGCTCCCGAAGAGGTCCGTCCCGAATGTGTCGGTCACAGAGTCTCTCGAGGGTTTTCAGTAGGAAGGATGTTAGGCTTATTGGTCTGTACGCCTTGGGTTGTGTGTAGTCTGGTTTGCCTGGTTTAGGGATGAAAATGACTTTCACCTCTCGCCATGCAAGTGGTATATATTTCTGTGCTATGCAGGCTTGGTAGATGACGGTCAGCCATGGCGTTAGAGCGTCTACTCCCCATTGTAGCAGGGCAGGGAGGATCTTGTCTAAGCCTGCGGATTTGTATGGTTTAAACGTATTTATTGCCCATTTTATTCTCTCTGCGGTTACCATGGTGCGGGCTCTGGCCCAGTCTTGGTCACTTGCTGTGTGGGTTGGCTCGTCTGCCCAGGTTCTGTCCTCGGAGAGATGGCAATCTGGGAAGTGGGTTTCCAAAAGGACTTTTCTTGTTTCGTGGTCCGACTTGGTGTATGTGTTGTCTGGGGTTTTCAGCGACCCGAGGGTGCGGTCTTGATCGGTAGATAGGATCTTTCTCACACGCGCGGCTTCGCTGTTCGATTCAATTTCTTCACAGAATTTCCGCCAGGCTGCCCTGCTGGCATTCCTGACTTGTTTTTTGAAGGTGTATTGTGTTTTTTTGTATGAGTCCCAGTCTTCTGGTAGTCTGGAGTTTTTGGCTCTGTTGAACTGTCTGCGCATGGTTTGCCTGAGCTTACTGAGTTCCGCATTCCACCAGGAGTTACCCTTGCTCTTGGTGTTTGGATCTTTAAGTTTGCAGCAGGCGTGATATGCTTCAATTATAAATCCCGAGAGTTTTGTTACGGTGTCTTCAAGTTGTTTGGGGTCTATTAGAATTTGGGGTGTTTGGTGCTGCGTTAGTAGGCAGGCCAACAGCCGTTTGTAGCCGGGTACATTGGTACGGCGTGGGTTGCGTCTAGGTTCGGGTTTTTTTATGTTGGCTACTAGTGAGAAGCGAATCCTTCTATGGTCAGAGCAGGAAGGCTCGTTGGATACGTGCCAATCAGAGATAAGTTTTGCCGCGCTTTCCGAAGCCAGCGTTAGGTCAATGATCGTTTGTCCGCGCGATGTGACCCAAGTGGGTTCCGAGCCGCGGTTTGCGATGTTAAGGTTAGTTGTGAACAAATATGTGCATAGTACCTCACCTCTAGTGTTGGCTTTGTTGCAACCCCAAAGCGGGTGATGGGCGTTTGAGTCCGTGCAGATGACCAGGTCTAGGTTGTTGTCCTCACAATACCTTACCAGGTCGGCCATCCCTTTTGGTGGGCAGTCGTCATCTTCGCCAGGCATATATACCGAGGCTAGGACGATATCGGGTGCGTCGCCGTCGGTTTTGAGCCTGACGGCTGTTAGGTCTCTGGAACATAATTGCGTGAGTGTGGTGGTGGGTACATCTTTAGGTATGTAGACACATGTTCGTGGTTTATCTGTACCTTTTGTGTCGAGGATCAGCTTACCTCCGATGTTACCAAGGCCGCATACTCTGTTATTACGGATCCACGGCTCTTGGATGAGTGCAAGGCTTCGGGGTTCCATCTCCAGTGCCCTTCGCAGGCAGGCGGTAGCCGTCTGGCTGTGCTGGAGATTGGTCTGGATGATGTTTATGGGACGGGATTGGGGCGGCAGTGGGGTGGAATTAGGAGGAGATTGATCCATCGGATGAGTCCCCCCCCTTTTCCAGCCCATGCTGGTCTTCACTGGGTGCCGGTGATGATGACGAGAGCAGCAGCTCATCTGTCCACCCTGGTGATGGGGTTGGCACCTTCTCGGCGTCGGCATCAGCCATCACCGTTCTGGCCATCTCCTCCTCCAGTTGCGTCATCATCAGGTCAGGTTCAGTCGGAGCCGGTTTCGTCCGTTCAGCGTCAGTGTTGGTATCGGAGGTGTCGGAGGGTTGGGTGTTGGGGAAGAAACGCACGTATATCGACCCAAGTAGGTACGATATCCGCCGCTCCCTCCCCAAGACCTTTTCGACCTCGTCCGGTGGGATACCTAGGGTTAGGTAGGTCCCATAGTTTTCACCACCGACCGATGTCGCCCTGTACAGGGACCACCTACCGATGTCGTACCAGGGGTTCTGGCAGGTCAGGACCGTCTGGAGCAGCGTTATCTCTCCATTGTACCGGGGTACGAAGAGCGCCGCTCGGGCCCGTGTCGGTACGTCGGACTGTCTCATGACTGTCAGTGTCGCGTCAGTGTTCGGCAGTCTAACTTTGGGCACATTCTGGGTCAGCCAAGTCAGGGCGTTGTCGTCCTCGCACCACATATGAACCGTGCCATCCGCTACCCTTGGGTAGCCACGGAAGGCCGGGACTTTGGAGGGGTCGGTTCGACACGTTTCCACGATGTGGTCCTCAAGGCTGAGCTTGATGTGCTCACCCTCGTCGGTTGTCAGGTCTCGGGATGGAGGCGAGAGGCAGATCGCTACGGCGAGTCGCGCAGGGATGTCCTTTGTGGCCCGCGCGTAGGTTCTCTGCTCCCCTTGAGCGGCCTGGGTTCTGACACGCTTGGCATCCCCCTGGAGCGCACTTGGCGAGGCCGTGTCGTCCGGGCGCTCCCTCTTCGCCGCTCCCTGTCCACTTGGACCCGGTTGCGGTTCTGAGGTGCTTGGCACAATACTCTGTGCCAGGGACACCCGGCGTAAGAATCCAGACCGCTTGCCACGCTTCTTCTGTCGGGGTCGGTCTACGGTCATCTCGTTGCGGTTCCGGTCGTTTCCTCCGGATGGTCCTGGCGCGGGCAGTGACTTTTCGCGCTGGGTTTCCCCTTCGCGAACTGTTCCTTGCCCGCTCGTTTCCGCGTCCGACTGCTTTTCGCGCTGGGTTTCCCCCTCGCGTGTCTGTAGCCGGTCGCGTACTCCCTTACAACTAACCGTTTGTGCTTCGCGCTGGCTATTGCCCTCGCGGAGTTTGCGCAAACGGTTGTTGAGTTCTCTCTCTCTGTTCCGGATCTTTCCGCGCTTTGTTTTCAAAGCGCGTACTTCGTCCACAGAGATAAAACCAGAACCACCAGATTCCGCTTCCTTTCCCGTCCCGAGAGAGTTCATGTCTCTCAGCCTTGCCTCGATCTTCTCGCGCTGGAGTGCCAGCGCGCGGAGTTCGCTGCTAAGACTGGAGAGTCGGGCTTTGTCGTAGTCATTGTCAGGGTTATTTGTTACACTGTTCCGAACGATGCTCTGTTGCCAGGCCCTCGTGGAAGGTGTAGTAGTCGTCAGGGTAATTGGCGCAGGAGTCGCAGCCGTATTAGGGTCAGTAGGCGCAGAAGTCGCAGCCATAGTCGTGTCGGGTGGCGCGTGAGCCGCAGCCGATGCTGTTGGCGCCGAAGCAGCCAGCTGCGCAGAAGGCGCAGCGCTAGAAGGCAGATTGGTGCCCCCCCCCAGATTACGGTGGAGGCAGACCGACGAGTCGGTGTGGGATTCCCCGGCATTGCCGGGACCCACCTGGGGAATATTTATTTTTCCTTTCTGCATGGTTGTGGGCTGTGTGGGCTTTTTTGGAGTTGAGGTTACCCGTCCTCATGGACCGAAAGGAGAAAAGGGAAAAAGGAGGGAGGGACTGGGCGTAGGATCATGGGAGTGGGGTGTGGGATTACCCTAGGCCTGGTATATGGCTTTCGGGACAAGTACGAGCGCCCGGGGGTTTTTGTTGCGTCTATTTCTTAAGGAATTAGACCAAGAACAGGGTGGCAACCTCGGGAAGGTGAATCCCCCAGACTTGCCTTGAGGATCTACGCGACCGTAGCGCTCCCCC
This sequence comes from Diarsia brunnea, assembly GCA_949774965.1. Taxonomy (NCBI): domain Eukaryota; kingdom Metazoa; phylum Arthropoda; class Insecta; order Lepidoptera; family Noctuidae; genus Diarsia; species Diarsia brunnea. Next base: position 1,044,299 of record OX459023.1, on the reverse strand, counting down.
TCAAGACCCCGCCACCCTACCGCCTCTGAGGGAGGCAGTAAGGTAGGCCTGCATCCATGCTACCAAGCAAAGCATAAGCATAGCGTGTCGTTGTGCAAATCGCGAAAGCATAAATACAAGCCCTCCCCGAGGCACCTCCTTTCTTACCATATCATTCTTCACACAGTCCATCCATCGTTTTTTGGTCTTCCTCTACTCTCATACTCTCCACATTCAAACTCAAAGCATAAAGAATTGGCTGCGGGTGTTCGCAAGAGATACCGCGGCCTCGACATGAAGGGCTAAGAAGGAACATGGGTGGTTTTTAGTCAGTAGAAGTCTGACACTCCCTTCCGCTCTGCCCAAGAGCGGGAGGGGTTATTTGATGATTTTCCACCCACCATAAAAAAAAAAGCATAAAGAATTGTTCAAGCACTCAGAGAGCTTTAATGATTACTTAGGCCATCACTTAGTAAAAGTTTTGACAGTTTTGTCATACAAAAGTATGTCAAATCTTTACTAAGTAACAGCTTAAGTAATCATTAAATATCTCTGAGTACCGCAGTATAATGTGTGTGCGTATATATAATAAGATACCAAGCAATCTCAGGATGCTAAATATAGGTTCATTTAAAAATAAATTGTATGAATGGTTGTGTAGTCATAGTTTTTATAGTGTCAAAGACTTCTTTTAGACATAAAAATGTTACATTTAGTACGCTTACCACTGTAAGCAAAACATGTATGCTCTTGTTTTTTTATATTTTACCATCTTTTATACCGTGTTTTTAAACAAATAAATATTATTATTCAAAACCTTCCTCACGAGTTCACTACATTTTCCTCATTCCTCTGCATCTCATGCCTTTACCACGACAACTGATTACCACACAACTCTTCAGTCGACGGCGCCACTTTTAGACTTCCTCTCATGTAGGTACTTATTTCCCATTTTTAACCGACTTCAAAAATGAGGGGGTTCTCAATTCGTCGGATCTTTTTTTTTTCAACGGAACTACTCAATAAATGATAGGAAATGAACTGGGATTGCTGAAATCTCATGTCTGTACGTTCGTAACATAACATCCGTACGCCATGAAGGGGTAAGCACATGTGAACCACTAAAAAGTGAAAAATAAAAACTTTTTAATAAAAAATAAAACCGACTTTGATTCAACAAAAAGTGAAAAACAAACTTTAGAAGAAAAATCTGCTTCTGAAGTCGGTGGGAAAGAAACGAAATCAAACAAACAAACATTTTACTTCTAAAGTTTGTTATTAACTTTTTGTGTTTTATCCATTCGCATTACTGCGTTGTTGTTACCTGGTACCACTTTCAAACTTCCTCTAATATACTCATTAAAGCGTGATAATTAAGAAAATTTTAAATAAGTTCATTAAACCAGATTTCTACGGTCACCAGTAGACCTTAACAACCCGACTTAAAGACCAAATTCCGGTGTAAACCATTGTCTTATACAATTCGCTACGGGTCAATGGGTAGACCCGCAAGGGGGCCAAGCGACTGACATCAACTGTTACAGAAACATGACGTGTCTGTTACGCTTCAGTTCATGAAGGCATTTTCTTCTGTTTTAACTGGTTTTACACCAGGAGGTTTTACTGAAGACTGGCATATAGAAACCACGATCAATCAAACTCATCATCTGCCTAGCCTTTTCCCAACTATGTTGGGGTCGGCTTCCAGTCTAACCGGATGCAGCTGAATACCAGTATTTTACATGGAGCGACTGCCTATCTGACCTCCACAACCCAGTTAATACTAGGTAATACGATACTCTTTGGTAAGACTGGATGTCAGACTTTCAGGTCACTGACTACCTGTAACGACTGCCAAAGATCTATATATGGCAGCCGGGACCAACAGCTTAACGTACTTTCCGAGGCACGGAGGAAACTCGGTATGTCGGGCGGTTACCCATCCACAGACCGACCTAGGCAAGCACAGCTTAACCTAAAGATCGACCCGAGTGGCAGTTCTTATTAAGCCACAAGCAATCAAACTATACAAAGCCAATTTATGCGTACATCATTCATGGAAGAGGAAGGCCAGAGAAATGATGGATGGATTGTGTGAGGAATGATATGAACGAGAAAGGAGTAAATTATGCCGTGACGTCTGAAAGGGGAGAATAGAAGAAGAAAATGTGTTGCGCCGACCCCAAGTAGAATTTAACAAGGGCAGGAAGATGATGAGGCGGATCTCTCATTGTAATAGATAGGTGACATCTACCAACCCGTACTTGGCCCGCGTAGTGATTTACAGTCAGTGCTCTCACATAGAGGCCTGTGTCCCAGCCGTGGGAAACTGGTGCATTGTCTTATACAATTCGCAGCGGGTCAGTGGGTAGACGCGAATGGGGGTCAAGCAGCTGACGTTGACTGTTACAGAAATATGATGTATTACGTTACGTTTTTTTTTTCTTCACCTCTTGCTTGGTATCTGAAATAACATTGAAGAAGCTCACTCGCATTTCACCAGGTATGTTAATATACAGGGTTGTAAATCAACCCATCACACAGCCGTCAACAAAGCATTATGTACATCAAACTAAGTACCCCTACGCAAATTTTTTTGCTGGGAAACGATTTTATTTTTGGGCCAAGAATCACATTGTACTCAATGTAGCACTGTTAAAACATTGTGCTAGTGGATGCTTTGAATAGTAAACGGGTCATGGAGGTAATTTAAGTAAAGTTATAACCTGAAAAACTAGTATTTACAAAAACAGCTGTGAAAAATTTGGAACTTTGACCACCAATATCTCCGTAACTAGGAGGATCCCAGGTATGGTCTAAAACAAAAAAATGATCGCAGTGGTGGGGAGAACAAGTGCCCTTCGTTTGCGTTAAGGGTACTTTTACACCCTATATTTATGTCCTATGAAATATGGGAGGGCGGCATGCCGTACCGGGTTCGCGTGGTGGTAGATGTCACATGCCTTCGAATGTTTGCTAGGACATGCCGTTTTCCTCACGGTGTTTACCATCACCGTTTTGGGAGTAGTGGTGATACAATTTTAATAAAACACAACAAAGTTTAAGTTGGGGCTACCATCAATGGGCCACCACTGCCTTGGGTCAGACATAGGCCGTAAAATAAAAATACCTAAGCTAAATTGTATAACGGTCCCCTACGATTCTTTATTTATATTTTTAACAGTATTTTATGTTATGGCCAACGTATAACGGTGCCGGGTATAGAGTTGAAATAACTATCAACAGGTTTTAAGTATTTAAAAGCCTTTGGTTTGTTTAATGTTTTCAAGTGCAAGTGTGTTTGCAGTCGTCAAAACCGTTGTTTTTGCAAAAAAAAAGAGCTTATAAAAATGCGTGTTTAAAAAGTACTGATTTAGAAAGAAAGAAACAGTATTTACTGGTCTCACACAGGACAAGAAATTAATAATAAAAAAAATACAAAAAAGAAAACAAGAGGAACAAAATAAGTACCGCACGCAGCATGCTGCATGGTGCTGCAACATTTTTGACAAATGTCACAGCGCTGGTGGATGGTGGATTTCTACCATGTTTTAACACCTTCTGATGAAAGCCTTCTTGATGATTCAAGGGCCTGCCTTTTCCCAACTATGTTGAACTATGCTGGGGTCGGCTTCAAATCTCACCGGATGCTGCTGAATACAAGTAACTTACATGGAGCGACTGCTTATCTGACCTCCACAACCCAGTTAGTACTGGATAATACGATACCCTTGGTAAGACTGGTTGTCAGACTTTCAGACCACTGACCACATGTAATGACCATCAAAGATCTAACGCGCGACACCATCGCTACAAAAAGTCGTCGTTGGTGCAGAGGGCCCTCTTTTTTTTGGGGTGTGTGAATCATCAAATGACGCCTCCCGCTCTTTCATATGCTGTTGTCATGCGCATGCGCCCCTTCGAGGTGGCGCATGACAACAGCTTATGGAAGATCTTGTTTCAATACTTAAGACTGCTCTCTCGAAAAAGCTTAAAAACAGCTTGCAGATGAAGCAGTTTTTCACCGGCACTTACAGAAATTACATCTGAGAAAAATTGTTAGTTATCTACATGATAATTATGACACGTAATTTGGTTTAGGCATAATTTTTCTATCGGTATCACAAAATAATTTAAAAAATCCACAAAATCACATCCACAATCCAAATCGTTGAATGGAACCATTTTACTCCTCCATTTTTTTAACAAAATAATATAAAAAAAATATCTACTGCGTTGAAATACAAAGGAAAATAATTTGGTTTTGTTACTTTTTAAAAATATGTATTATTTTAATTATAATAAATGAAAAATGCGTCCGTTTAAAGTCCGTGTGTACGACTGAGAGGGGTAGTTAACTATGCACAAGGTCATTGGCGTGAATACAAGCCTTAAACCAATACGGATCCATTCATATCCTGAATTACTACGTCAAAGCTGACCCACCCAACTTGACCTTCCAACAAGTTACATAACCAAACGGATACTCTATATGTAGACCACAGTGATTACCGACAGCAACTAAGTGACTCAGAGTAGGATGTCGTGCAACCAGCAGAGGTTGAGTGGTTGTGCAACCAACGCCAACAATGTGTCACGGAAGGCGGTTGCGGGTGTTGCAAAATATGGAATGGCCCGAAGACGTTTCGTCGGTTGTGATTTTTAAGTATGTGGCTCTTGGTTTAATAATTTACTACGTAAAAGACTACATTGCATCACGCCTGTAATCCCCCAGGGTAAGGCAGGTATGGTGTCGGACGTAAAGAATAGCACCATCCCATTTCTTCCCGTGGGTGTCGTAAGAGGCGACTAAGGGACTTACCAGAGAATGGGCAGCAGCGTTCTCTGTGCCTTCGTAACAACCATACTGCGATCGCCAACCCGCCAAGCGTGGCGTTTATGTCAAATTCCCGCCTTCTATGGCTGAAATGATGATGATGATGAAGGAATGATGAACTCCTACATTTCGCCAGTGATGTTTAAGTCCCATGTAATAGGGGATAAGCAGCCCATTACCATCAATCGGGCACAAATTCAAACTCCATGGCTGATACTGAATATTCCTGTTGGAAAAACGCAACTTGCCCGACCTAGGTGTCGCTGGTCGAGTGGTCGCAAGCGCTACTGTTGAGCAACAGGTCCTGGGTTCGATTCCCGGGTCAGGCAAAGTGTTATTGAGTTTTTCAGTAGCAGCAACGAAATCTGAATTTGAACCTAGTTGATTGCAATAGGCTCGCTTCCTATAACACAGGAATTAATCAATAACCGGCGAATAGGGATATAATATCTTGACTAAAAAAATATGATTCTAATTAGTCCGTCTGTTAGATTATCGAAAAATATTGGATACGTATTTTTTGTTTTATCAAATCAATAAAAACTGACGAAGATAAAACGCGTCAAAGATTTGAGTGGGGGTTTGTGACGTCACTCACCGGGAAAAAAATGTCATAAGTACCAACTAACGTCTTATAATATGACGTCACACGAGTTTTCAAAGCACTGTATCATCTTCATTGTTTGTTTACGTGAAAAAAGAAAAAATACGTGTCCAATATTTTTTAGAAATCTATCTGACGGACTAATTAGATTTTTTTTGTTAACTACCCTATTCATCATCATCTGCCTAGCCTTTTCCCAACTATGTTGGGGTCGGCTTCCAGTCTAACCGGATGCAGCTGAATACCAGTATTTTACATGGAGCGACTGCCTATCTGACCTCCACAACCCAGTTAATACTAGGCAATACGATACTCTTTGGTAAGACTGGATGTCAGAATTTCAGGTCACTGACTACCTGTTACGACTGCCAAAGATCTATATATGGCAGCCGGGACCAACAGCTTAACGTGCTTTCCGAGGCACGGAGGAAACTCGGTATGTCGGGCGGTCACCCATCCACAGACCGACCTAGGCAAGCACAGCTTTACCTAAAGATCGACCCGAGTGGCAGTTCTTATTAAGCCTATTGTGGGTGTACTATTCGGTACACGTCTGCCTACCCCTACGGGGATTACAGGCGTGATGTTATAAATAAATACCTACTGTAACAAACGTTTGGCTTGTCTTAGCTTCTGTCTACCCCCTTTCGCATCGTATCCGCGTCTCGTAACCTAACGGACGAACAGGTGCTGTGCTGACCCACATAGCAAAGTTTACCGTACCCGCAGCTATTCAATGGGGAGCATTGATGACGCCTTTATTGCGGTGCAGTAAGGTCGCATTTTGAAGGTCGATTGCTGTGAATAGTGTGACAATTTGATTTGACAGCGTCTTTATTTCAATGGAATAAGGTTGTTTTTTTAATTACAAATTGCTGCTGTCAATGGTGTATGAAACACTTGAAACAGGTGGAATTTGACAGTAAGTACCTTTATCTCGTTGTATTAAGGTCGGTTTTTAAAGCAGTCATTCAATGGTGGGGTTATTTGATGATTTCTAACCCCCAAAAAATAATGGGTTGAAAGGGGGGGATGAAAAAATCACTTTTGGTTCCGATAACTTACATCAGCTAGTTGTACATAAGTAAGTAAAACAAAATAAAATGAAGAAAAATATACATATATGAGAATGCTTCATTTTGAGACTCGAACTTTGCAAGGTAGTATTAGTGCGTAACACTCGCGCGCCAGGGGTTGTCAGACCGAAGGGTCGCATTACGAATATTACGATTAATGAATAAGATGTTGATTTTTGTATTGTTTTTTTTTCGGTTTTTAACCGACTTCCAAAAAGGAGGAGGTTCTCTATACGTATGTATGTATTTTTTTTAAAGTGGAAAACAAAAAAAATAAAAATAAGTTTCAGAAGAATAATCAGCTTCTGAAGTCGGTGGCAAAAAACGAAATCAAACAAATAAAATAATGTCACTGACTTCAGAAGCAAATTTTTCTTCAGAAGCTTATTTTTAATTTTTTTGTTTTTCACTATTTTTGTGTTTTTCGTTTTTTTACTTTTTTGTGTTTTTGAAGTCATTTTTTTTTTCAAAAAAGTTTTTTTTATTTTTAGATTTCTTAACCTACATTACAATATAAGTAATGTAGCCAATTTAAATGCAACATACTTTCAGATGAAAAAAGTCCGAAAGCTGCACTAAACACACAGCTATGAGGGCTCATTTCTTCTCTATGAAAAGACACATTTTTTCTTCTCATAGGTACGCACATGCAATCCACTCAAGCTATGCAGAACCAGTATACGCTGAAGTCTCACTGTACGAGAACTTCATACAAAACTAGGTCAGGTTATACTGGAAATGTATAATTTGCTGTGTCGCTTTGTGTACTTATGAGACACACAAGTATTTTTGGTTCTAAAACTAGTTATTCAAAACTTCGTGATAACCCATTTACAAGCCAGTTATATTATTAGCATATTTTATGCATATTTCACTAAAATAGCTAAATATATATATTATACCGTTTGGTTCCGAGTCAATGAACTCACAAGTTTTCTATGTTAGTTTGTAAGTCGTAAAAGTGAACATTTAACTTTCTGATGGTAGTTAACTGTTTGATTTCTGATTTTCATTACGGGTCCAGCAGTGTTTTTAATCTGGTTTTAGTTAAATTTAGAGAAATTGATTTTCAAGTAGGTAGGCTTCTAAAATTATACAATATGAACAAGTGCATATTAAAAATATTAATTGGGGGCGAGCCTATTTCCATCAACCAGACACAAATCCAGACTCAGTGGCTGCTACTGAGAATTTCTTGATGCAAAAGCATCAGCTCCTTTCTAAGGCTCTAGCTAGACTATCTCTGTACCAAACATTTAAATCGGTTCAGCAGTTTTGGCGTGAAAACGCGTCAGACAGACAGAGTTACTTTCTCATTTTTAATATTATAAAAGTAATTAGTAAGGATAAACGATCTTACGACTATCTACCGCCACGCTCTGCAGCCGCTATCTGATATGCTTCGACTTCCTATTAAAACTTCCGATTTAAAAGTGTCGGAACCGAATTTGGAACCGGAGGTGTAATATCAATCGGAAGTTCCGACTTATCGAAATCGGAATCGAAGCTAGCGTCATCGTCGTAACATCTCTAGCTAGTGCAGACATTATAGTCTTGGTACTCCCATGAGGATTATGCAGATTAATGTATTCATCATTATTCTTCTTCATCAGTACTTAAGATAAAAATCATAAAGCCCGTTCCTTCTCCGCATGAAAAATCTTGCAGTGGAACAACAAGCTAAAATTATGTATGATAAAGGTATTGTATTTTATGATGTAAGGCTAAAAGTACCTGCAGCATGCAATTCTTTATCACTCCCGCATACAAACGGACTGGCATTATGAGTTAGTTTAAAAGTGAAAACGGTCATATTGTGGCATGTTTCAAAATGTGTCAGTTAACGTGTAGATAAGGTGTTATCAGTGGTACAGTAGTGCTGAATGATGCTGAAATGCAGTAGGTTTAACGTTGCGGCTTTGGTGTGAAAAAAAAATGTTATTTGGTTTAGCAGTTTTAAAAAAGGGATGCTGCTTTAGAATCTTGATCTGAATGACATTTCTGGACAAAATTCTCGAGAAGTAAATACCTTTACATTTAATAAATTATATGTCTATTAAAGTTGAGTTAACTAACTATGTACATTAATTAAAAACTAATAAATAAACTAACAAGAAACTATAAAACGGCATCAAAAAACTGCTCCTCAACGCTGTCAGCCAGTTATGTGCCCAAAAGACGGGCGGCATTGCCACGTTGTATGGCAACACTTAGCCTCTGACCAAGATAAAAGCCAGCCCTTGGGTCACGAGAAGCGTTAACTAAGCGTTTTGAAATTTCCTTAAACAGGCTATGAGCACTCGGACCCCACGGCCCCAGAGTTTAATTGAAAAGTTGAATTTAAAATGTCATTAAATTTTATTTTCTTGTTTCTTGAGATTAATCTCGTCTCCAATAATACATTTTTAAGAGATGTAAATATATCGCACCCTTAAAACATAAATGGCACTAAACGAAAATGTTAATTTTACAGTATGGCCGTTTTAAGTTTTTTTAAGAATTGAATGGGTGATATGGAACTAAAAAAATATAAATAAAGCTTTGTGATCGGCTTAAAATAACAGTTTAACTAACGCTGTTTCAGTATCCAGTGGCATACAATAAAATTATTGATTATTTATCAATGGAGAAGCATTTTAAAAAAAAGTTTAGCATTGTGTCGGTTATAGTTTTCTAGTTATTCAAAACTTTTTGCTTAATGACCTCTAAATTGTTATTTTACCTACATTGTAATGATAAAAAAGAGAGAAATAAAACAATATAACTACTAAAATAATAAAGAATTATATTTATTTGGCACATGCTCACAGTTTTCGGTCAAAATTACCACACATATTCATAATTAACAAATCTGTTTAAATCTAGATAAAAGTATTATCAAAATAACAGAATCTTCGTCATTTTATCAAATAACATTAATATTAAAATCTCGTTCTTACTACGTACTAAATCAGTACAATTATTAGAGGTATTTCAACTTATCTAAGGTTAAAAGTCTTTCGAAGTAGGAACAACTTTTGGTTATTTTTGCCGTTAACATCGAAATTGAAAGCCATTTTCGGCTTTCTATTGGAATTAATCTTTTTATATTGATATCTAGGCTTTATCTCTGTTATGTTACGAGCTATGTATTCTCGCTGTCGCATCAATGAGGCCATGGCCCAATAATCATTAAAAATAAGTTAGCGTGACTCCTCATAAATTCTATCTGCGCATTTCACCCGACATGTACTTCCACAAAGTTGCTTAATCGTTTTAGCTGGATAAACGGTTTTCTTTTTTGAGTTTGAAACATATTTTTTGCCTGCATTTCTTAGAATCTTCACAATATTTGTAGTAACGATCTTATTATAGTTCTTGTCCGTTCTTCTCCAGAGATCTACGCTAGGGAATGGGCAACTACAGTACTTTCACAAGTTATTATGCCTTGTGACTGTGACTGTAGCTTAGGAGTGCAATGCGTCGTCCCGGGGGTTGCTGCGTCGAGTTGCGCGTCGCCGGATGTCTGCGGCGGCGAGTGCTGTGGGTGCGGGGGCGCGCGGCGGCTCGTGCCGTGGCGGTGGGTGCGCGGGGCTCCGGCTCGCGTTGTGGCGGTTGCGCGTTGCGGCGTGCATTCGTTGTTCCGTGATTTGGAGTCTCGTGCATTCGTTGTTGTGGTGTGCGTCGCTGCGTGCTTTCCTGCTCGCAGTGTTCATTGTTGCGGGCATTCGGCGGCGTGTGGTTCGGCGTGGTGGCTTTCGGGATGACGTATTGCACTCGTAGTTTAGTTTTATGAATTGTTCTTCTGACATTCAAAAGTACCAGTAATGGTTTAATTGAAATAAATGCTTTGACTTTGACTTGACTTTGATTATTTTTCTTCTTTCGTTTTCTTGTAATTGCATCGGGAGAAAAGTCACCATCGTCAATGTTAGTTTGGTTGTGACAAGTGCTAGTTAAGGGTGAACTTCTCATGATGTTCAAATCGGACGCACTCATTGTTGAAAGGGGTTCAACAATATCGGAATTTCTTTTAGAAGCAGGCTTAGTATTTAGAGATTCATCATCATCGTTGTTCTGAGTTGATAATTCTATCATCCTTCTACATCTACTTCTCTTCGGATCCATGATAGTTTAATGCCTTAAACAAAAAGCCTTTTCTTATTAAATTCGTATAAAAACAAATTCCTAATTAAAGTTAACATAATAACTGACACTAAAGTGAAACTGCCACTTATGCAATTGCGCACAGCGAATATCTACAAGCAAATTTATCGATTAAATGGCGCTTTACCGAAAATGCCCGTTATTAAATTCGTATAAGAACAAAATCCTAATTAAAGTAAAAAAATAACTGACACTAAACTCAAACTGCCACTTATGCAATTACGCACTGTAAATATTCGAAAGCAAATTTATTAAATAAGTGGCACTTTACACAAAGTGCCGGTTTTTAACTCACCTCGACAAGGATTCCCTCCGGAGACTTGACGCGAACTGGCGTAGTGCCGGTTTATCAATTACCGATCGGACAAATTGTGACAAATTCATAAGTGACACAAGCGACATCTAGCGAAAATTTGGCGCATTAGAGCTACCGGGGTCTTTGCATTAGGCGCGTTTCGTTTTATGCGTTTTGACTGTATACTTAACTAAAAAATGTAATTTTTTGTATAGTGCCACTTATGTTTTAAGAGTGCGATATTATAATAAACCGATTTTTGAATTACAATATCACAAACTTGTATGTATTCTGATCAGTATGTTTTAACACCTATTAGTTAATTTGTTTATTCATAAAAGTTTCTCTTATTATAACATCGATCACTAATAAAATAATAATTTATCGATTTATTATAAATATGATCATCATCATTCTCCTGACCTTTAACAATTTATTTGGGGGTAGGTACTCGCCATCTCAGTAGTCACCTTCTTTCTAGCCTTATCATCATGAGTTTCACTTATAGTGCGTATTCAATAGGAAAATAACACTCACAGGCTAACATAAGCCCCGTCGGGGCTGCGGGTTGTTCGCAAGATATACCGCAGCCTCGACATGAAGGGCTTAGAAGGAACATGGGTGGTTTTTAGTCAGTAGAAGTCTGACACTCCCTTTCGCTCTGCCCGAAGGGGGAGGGGTTATCTGATGATCTTCCACCCGCCAAAAAAAAAAAGGCTAATCTAAACACGCCCTTTTGTCATGGCTGTAGACAGAACTGCCAACGATCCCTGCAATCTACATACTTCTAGTTGGACTTTATCATCTTAAAACACCAAACCAAATCTTTCATGACAAAAATCTCCCATAAAATTGACCCACAACCTAAAAAATAAGCTCATAGTCTAATCTTAACATCTACACATTCCCCGGTCTCGCGGTCAGGCGGTCAGGAACCGGTTCCAAGTTATGCAGGTCACTGGAGCCCTTGCCCAGTTGTAAGGCTTGTTTACGTGTAACGAGTAGCGATGTGGCAGGACTGTTGTGGTTGGGAGTTTTTGATTAGTAGGTAGGATAAGAGAGGTGGTTTTTAAGTTCATGCGAGCGGCTGACGCATAGTCCCCCCTCCACCATGCAGCTGATGATTTTATTTTAGCTCAGTATGATAATGACATTCACAATTCACGTAACAGAAATTAAATGGATTATCCTGCAAGTATTTTTCTAAAATAAAATTATAGTACTTTTTATCATTCACCACGTTTCTCGTAGCCATGGTGAATCATGTTTTTTTTTGTATAATTTTATTAGATCTACTATTTACAGGGATAAACTCGATCCAAATATGTTGCCAAACGGCCGTTTATTTTCTTACTTTGTCGGTTAATAATGTAAATATATTCCATAGGCTTTGACTGTAAACCTGTCTCCATAAAGCGATCATTAATTCCTAGTTTATAGTGCCGGTGTCGACTTTATTGACAACAAGTTAAACGGAACAAGCGCCATGATTATAACTGAGTGACTTGTTTTAATGATTACTTCTCCTAATAATAGCAATTCCAAGGCCAACATCATCAATGCAAAGATAGCCAAAATATTCTTAAACTTAAGAAATATGATGGTATGAATCTCTGGAAGAGGAACTTATGAAACAGGCGAAGTCAAAAATTTAAAAGAGACCTCAAAACGCCTTTCTCCTTTCCTAGTGGTTTAGCTAAGGAGAAAAAGTGGTGGCACAAATTCCACAACACTCCCAGCAGTTAAAATGTCACAACATTCATCATCATTCTGTTGCACTTATCCTAATTCATTTGGGGTCGACGCAGCATGCCTTCTTCTCCCATACTTCTCTATTACTCGTCATTTCATCAGACACCTCCTTTCTTGCCATATCATCATCATCATCAACAGCCTATTAATGTTCCCACTGCTGGGGCACAGGCCTCCTCTCTTTATTCTTTTTCATCCATATCATACTTTGTAAAATTGTAACACAGTCCATTCGTCGTATCCTTGGTCTTCCGCTACTCTAGTTTGTTTATGAATGAGGATGGGTATTACCCATCCGCATATAAAAAAAAAACTTTCCTCACGACATTTTTACCATCACATACCACGACAACCGATAACCACACAAGTTTTTAGTCACTGCCTCTAATTTCAGACTTCCTTTTACGTCACAACACTTTTTACTCCCAAAGACCTGTCTTTCCTTAGCCAAAACAAATAAAAATGAAGAACATTACACTTTTAATGAGTCGTCAATATCTTATTGGTTAATTATGTAATTAACAATGATTCAGCAATCAATGAAAGTGTAAGCGCTATTCAAACTGAGTTTATATACTTGGCTAGAAATCGTTTTCTTCAGCTTACGTTTACATAATGCTAAAAACCGATTCTCTAGTGACTATGCACTAAGCAGGATTTAACTTTCTTCTTGTGGATATAATATTATATCTAGATGTAAATAGTGCGAGTATCGATGCTTTCGATTTGATAAGCTGGTAGCGTGGTAATTTTGACAAGAGCTCTATACAATTAATTGCGTTAGATAGATTGTGGCTATATAAGAACAGCCACTCGTCGATGCTTAGGATAAACCGCTCTTGCCTAAGTTGGTCCGTGGATGGGTGAGCACATATAACATACCAGGTTTCCTCCGTGCATCAGAAAGCACGTAAAACCATTGGTCTCGTCTGTCATTCCTAGATCTTTGGCAGTCGTTACAGACAGTCAGTGGCTTGCAAAGTCTCACAGCCAGACTTACCTTGGTCTGGCTGTGAGACTGTGTGTTGGCTGTGAGTCTACTGGGCAATACGATACCCCTTGGGGTATAGTATTCCCCAGTAGTAACTAGATTGTGGAGGACAGACAAGCAGTCGCTCCATCTAAAATACTGGTATTCAGCTGCATCCGGTAAGACTGGAAGACTAGGCAGATGATGACATAATGCTAATACTGATTCTCTAGTGACTAAGCACTAAGCAGGCATTGCAGGCTTTAGTTTTCTTCTTGCGGGTACATAAACTATATCTAGATCTAAATAGCCAACGAGGCTTTCGATTTGATAAACTTGCAGTGTGTTAGTTGCCATTTTGTCTATATAAAAGGCAAAGCTGTCTTTTTTTTTAACCGACTTCAAAAAAGGAGGAGGTTATATGTTCGTGTGTATGTATTTTTGATTGACATATCAACGCAGGGTCTAAACTATAAGGTTTAGAAACCTGAAATTTTGCACAGGGGTTCCCTTATAACGTAGCGGAGCACTAAGAAAGGATTTTTGAAAATTCACCTCCTATAGGGGTAGAACAGGGGTGCAAACTTTGTATAGTAAATCGTCATTTTCTATAAATTTCCGACATTCACGCGAAGCCACAGGCATCGGTTATATCTAATACCTTTTTTTTCCTACTCCTCTGCTATTATTTTCTGATTAATTTCGTTGCGGGATCCAAGACAGTTTAATCGTTTCTCTGGGACTTCGTCGGGCTTCATTATCTCGGCGCTTTTCTTGTGGTCGCCACTGTTGATTCTGGCTTACAGAAGTTACAGTGGTTTGGGAATAGTGTGGCGGGCTTATCCCAAAAAAAAAAATAATAAAAAAAAAAATATCTAATACCTATATTCATTGCGTTAGTTACGTTGTGATGCGAGAGGATTAGCTCTCTTCTCTATTAAATTAGCATTCTTCTGTGAGTACCTAGTCATCCCCTTTCCAGCCATGTCATCTCTCACACAGTTCATCCTCCGTTTTAGATTCGACAAAGCCCGCCACACTATTCCCAAACCACTGTAACTCCTGTAAGCCAGAATCAACAGTGGCGACCACAAGAAAAGCGCCGAGACAATGAAGCTCGACGAAGTCCCAGAGAAAAGATTTAACTGTGTTGAATCTTCAAAGAATAGCGGAGGAGAAGACAAAACATAATTTCCATTTCCCTCCATATCAGCAGGAGACAGAACTGAACAAGGCCAATAGGATTCGACAAGTCATCACTCTCCTGCCCGTATCTCAATTTATTTGGAGTAGACGCAGCACGTTTACTTCTAAACAAGTTTTCCAAAAGAATTTGTGGCTTTCCGTTTCCCAGCATACGTTTACCTGCTTACCCACATAGTACGCTAGCGTGAAGCTACAGCTACTAGCAATTAATGACGAGAAGTCGACCGTTACAGGCATTCTGCGAGTTTTTATCTCGCGTATAATTCTTTCATTTGTTTTTAAAACTCTTGTTTGGTTAGCGGCAGAGCTACAGAAATCTTTTACAAAAACCGTGATTATTAGCAAAATGACATTAATTTATTATAACGACAACAACCAGGGGGCCTAAAGGGGCCATTTTAGATCCACTTTTTGGGTATTCCCACCAAAAATGATAAAATTAAAAAAAAAAATGTTATGTTATGGTTAGACAGGCAATCATTTCTGAGGGGTGACAGCTGCTTTCCAAAAAGAACACATGAGTAGGTACTATGACGCATAAGTATTGCCATCGTCATACTTGGTACAATGCTAAGTCTGCTATAGCTTTTTAATTTATGAATTTGGCTTTCTTACTGGCCAGTTACATGACTAGATTTTCAAAAAAGTAACTTTTTACAGATAAATTAAAATCGTCGCCGACTCGAGAATCTCCTCCTTTTCTAAGGCGGATTGTCGAGTTATGTAAAAAGAAAAAAAAAACACGGCTCGACTTGAGAACCACCTTTTTTCCTCCGATTTAGGTCAGTGTTTCGTAGGCAGGTCGTAGTTTCATCACAGCAGGCGCTGAATAAGAATGTTGATGTTGATGACTCAATCCAAAGAGGATCTAGAAATGAGGGCGATTAAGAATCGAGTATAGATTAGAAGAGAGTCGAGAATCACTCTTTTCTAGTCGATGTATTTTATAGTTTCACCAGACAGTGCTCATGAAATTTATATTGTACTAGGGTAGTAGGTTAGGCAATACCCGCAGTCGTATAGGAAGTCCAACAAATAAAAACCTACCTTGCATAAATAATATAAATAAATACACTGTAATTTTTGAGCTTAGAACTGTGTCAAAATAACTCTCTAACACTTTATGAAGGTACCTACCTACTTTGATAAAGTTATATGTATAAAAAATATCCACGACACGACATCGTAAATTGTTTGCGGCCCCTTACTAAAAATGGTTGGGAATCCTTGCAAAAGTGTAAACAAACACTCTTGTTGCATTCAACCTATTTCATTCAATGCTCTTTTCAATCAAATCAGGAACAACTTTCATTCACGCTTTTGTAATATCCGTAAAGAACTTTTATTTGTAAACGTATTAGGTACTTACAAAACAATTTTTGAAATTAACACAACTTTATTAATACACTTACCGATTTATAAAGAGCAAAACAGCTGTAGAAACAAGAAATATGTAGGATACCACGTAAAAAAACTATCCACTGTTTTCTTATATGAAGGAACTTTCACATTTTGCCACACACATCCACACGCTATTTCCGTGTCCACTCTTTTTAATACACAACAGAAATATTCTTGTAATATTTAAAACACTATTTTGAATTCAAGAAAAATCGTAAAGAGTCGTTTTTGCGTCAAAAAGTTACTAAAATGAATTTTATTTACTCGAAAAATACCGCCATTTTATTCGAACATGCGCGCGCAATACTGTCTGAAGTCAACTGACGCGGCGACTTGAATTTTACTCCGATTCATACGTCTGAACGAGAAAGCAAATATGTTTTCCGAGAGAAAGAGCGAGACAGCTAGAGGGTGTCATGTAGCGGTAATTTTTTTTCTCCTTTCGCGCGTCAACTTTCTAAAACGCCTTGAGGTGTTCGGTCATTTTGTTTTGGTACTAAAAATTGTTATGATTTCAAAATTAAAAGTTATTTTAATATTATTTCAGAGATTCGGAGCTGTTATTTATCACAAACAAAAAGAGAAGAAGGAAAAGTGATTTCTTGAATTGATGAGAAGAAAACTTGTACGTGACCATTGGTTCAGCCGTCCTTCAGCTAGTTGGAAGATTTTACTAAAATCCAGCACATTTTTCAAGTTATCCAGGTCGAAAATCTACACCTTCACGTTTGACGAGATTACTAAGAAAATACTATCATTAAATTCGCGTGTCACTAGTACGGCTCGTTGGTCTAGGGGTATGATTCTCGCTTCGGGTGCGAGAGGTCCCGGGTTCAAATCCCGGACGAGCCCGTAGAAGATAATACTCGTCTTCTTTTTGTTTTATCACTGCACTTTTTTTCAGATGAAATTATTTTTTTCAGATTAAAAAAATAAAAAATCTTAATAAAATTAAATAGATATTTTTTAGAGATAAATTTATCCCGCATGAAACGTTTCTATTATTATTCATTATTTAGGTACATTTTCTTGTTTTAGCTTGTTTCTGCTGATGACAATATTTTAACATAGGCCACAACTATTATTTCATTTAAGAATTTACCGCCCTCTATCAGCGGCAAGCTTGGACTATCATACTAATGAAACTACTAACTCTATCGTGTTACTTAACAAAACCGAAAGATGGCGTTGTACCAAACCACAAAACAAAAGTTAACAAAAACTCGACTTTTTAAAGTAGACACGGAATGTAAACAACCGTTTTGTTTATACCGGTACTTTTTAAATCGGTCGCATTACCGGCAGGTGGCTAGATTTTGTCAATGACTTTTTTTTCCATTCCCCTCTCCCTTCAAAAAAAGTTTAAACAAAATATAAAGTTTTAACACGTGTTTTGCGATAAAATAATGTAAAAACTTCATTTATTTTGACTCAAAAGTGTTTTATATTGAATGAAAAGTGATTAAAAGTGGTTTTAAAGTGAGAAATAGTGTTATTTTTGGGGTAAAGATGTCGGGAGCCAGTACATCGCATAGTCCACCTCCAATGGCTTCAATCAGTGATGTTAGTGCTTTATTTCAAAATGCCAAGAAATATGAAGAGTTAAATGTAATTGGGACAGGTAAGACTGAAAATTTACTTTGTAAATAACCTAATTTTACATGTGCCGGGTGATAAGGTTTTCGCGCAATTTAAGTTAAAAAACTAAACTTTTTTGTTTGTTTATTTTTTATATTTTCTAATTTTCGGTAAATATGGTATGGTTTTCAAACTTCTCTTTTCGTAGTTTTATTTAAAAAGGGTTTTGTTTAGATTAATTCTTAAACATTGGTCCCTAAGACTTGTTTTTATTTGCGAAATTGGAACATGTTCCATTTTTTTAAATGCTTCGATTTGACACGGTCTGCATGTTATTTTTTAAACCTCCTTTACGGTACTAACTATTTAATTAGTAAGTAGCCCATACAGTAAAATAAAGAAATAGTTACCTAACTAAAATAACCAAGAAACAGTAAAACTTCAGACAGTGATTTGGTGTCGAGAAAAACTCATAATTTGACTGTCTTGAGTATCAAACCTAGGGCCTTCAACACATCCTTGTGTCTGGCTGTTTTGTCGTCTGAGGCAGTTCATATTCTTTCAATAAACTTCAGTCCCTACAATACACATAATATCACACCTTTAATCCCCAAAGTATTAGGTAGAGGTGTACTTAATAGTACACCCACATTTTGCCAGTTGTTTTCAGTTCCATGTAATAGGGAGCGAGCTAAATGCCAGCAATTGGGCTCAAGTCCAAACTCTGTGGCTGCTACTGATAAGTTCTAAAACTTAATAACACTTTATCCAACGGGGAATCAAACCCAAGCCCTCTTGCTACTAAACCAATGAGACTGTAACACAAACAGTCAGTCTGCGCAACTGTTTAAAAAATGTGTGTTACGTTATGTTATATATTAGTAATTCTTTATGCAAAATTTCAGGAGCATATGGCACAGTATACAAAGCACGAGACCTGCACAACGGAGGCAACATCGTAGCTATGAAGAAGGTGAAGGTGGCCCTCACTGAGGACGGTATCCCTCTGTCTACGTTGAGGGAGATAGCGCTGCTGAGGCAGCTGGAGGCCTACAGACATCCTAATATTGTCAGGTTATGGTTTTTCTTGTGTTTATTCATTGTTGGCCCTTTCTGACATTAGATTAGATTAGATTAGATGCATCGGGCTAGTGTCCGCAACTCCACGCCCTGAGCGTGTATTTTGCGTGCGGGTGGGAATCTTATTCGATCCACCCCAGCTCCCCGAGAAAAGCCAGCAACCCCTTGGTGTTACTGGCAATCTCGCGGAGAGTACCTGGGTTACCGAAGTACTTGGCCCTGTATGGGGCAACACCCGTACAGTGCAGGAGCACGTGGGCTGCTGTTTCTTCTTCCTCCATGCAGGCTCGACACAGAGGACTATCTGTGACTCCTATAACAAAGAGGTGCTTGTTAAAAGTACCGTGTCCAGTGATGGCGGCCGTCACTGTGCGTAGCTGCAGCTTAGTTAGCCGGAGCGCTTGTTTGGTGAGGCGGGCGTCGATGGCGGGAAGCGCCTCCTTGGCCTGCCTGCACTCGCCGTGGTCTAGCCACAGCTTCGCGTGAAGTTCCCTGGTACGTTTCCTTACCAGCGTGCGAAGATAACCGAAAGGGAGCGGCACGATGGGTTCTGGTCCCACCGCTGCCATGCTTGAGCCCCTTCGAGCGAGCTCGTCCGCTGCATCGTTGCCTCGGGAGTCGCTATGTCCTTTAATCCATTGAATGGTTATATTGTTTAGGTTACCTACCTGGTTCAGGCGTTGGTGGCACTCGTGTATCAGCCCGGAATTGACCGTGTGGCTCCTTAATGCCAGCAGCACCGCCATGCTGTCAGAAAGTATACGGATAGAGTGATCCTTTACCTCCCGAGCCAAGATGGCTGATGCCGCCAGGGTGATACCCATGCATTCTGCCTGAAAGACAGTGTTGTGGGCCCCCAAAGGTACGGCTAAGTGGATATTGAGGTCCTCCGAGAAGACTCCGGCTCCAGTGCCAGTACCTGTTTTGGATCCATCCGTGAAGATCCGCACTTCTGCAGGGCTAAGTCCCTCGCAGCGGTGATCCTCATGGAGTTGGATTTTGTATTTCTTATCGAATACGTACTGTTTGGGTACTCGATCATTTACAGCTTTCACCAGGGGGAATTCGCTTTGGAGTCCCTCTAGTGCCGCAGTATGCTGCGTGTACTTCTTACCCCAGAGTTGTAGCGTATTGAGGCGCACCGCCGTCATCGTTGCTTCCTGCTGAATGAACAGGTGGAGCGGCGGAAGCCCCAGTATGGCTTCGAGGGCTGCGGTCGGAGTTGTCCTCATGCAGCCTGTGATCGCCATGCAGGCGAGCCTTTGCATACGTTGCAGCTTGCTTATGGCTGTTATTAATTTGGTGCGGGGCCACCAGACCACTGCCCCGTAGGTGATCATGGGTCGGATTACCGCACAGTAAAGCCAAAGTATAATTTTGGGGGATAGGCCCCACTTCTTACCTATCATTCTCCTGCACTGCCAAAAGGTGATGCAGGCCCTGTTTAGCTTGTTGTCAAGATGACTGCTCCAATTTAACTTACTGTCCAGGATAACTCCCAGGTATTTGACCTCGTTGGTAACCTGGAGCTCAGTGTCAAATAGCTTAGGTAGGCGATGTGGGCCTAGCGTTCGTTTTTGGGTAAACATGACTAGTTCAGTTTTTGTGGGGTTCACTGAGAGATCGAACTCAGCACACCATCGCTCAACTATGCGTAGCGCCTGCTGAGCGAGGTTGCAGATTGTCCCTGTCACCTTCCCCGAAATGAGGATGGCGAGATCGTCTGCGTACCCAATTGTGTAAAAGTGGTTAGCATTGAGCTTCGCGATGAGGTCATTAATCACCAGATTCCAGAGGAGGGGCGATAGCACTCCTCCTTGGGGACAACCCTTGGCTATCACTGCCATCTGCCGCTCCACTCCAAGGCGGACTACTCTTTTGCTAAGCATATTGGTAATCCAGTCTGTCAGTACCTGTTCCACACCGTGACGGGAGAGGGCGGCGCTGATGCTGGAGAAGTTTGTTTTATCGAAGGCTCCTTCGATATCTATGAAAGTACCCAGGCAGGTGCCCTTCTGATGTATCGCTTCTTCTATCCGGCTGACTACTAGATGAAGAGCAGATTCAGTGGACTTACCCGCGCTGTATGCGTGTTGGTTTGCATGAAGAGGTGTTGCTTTTAAAGCGCCATCCCTCAGCTCTCTCTCGCATATCTTCTCCATAGTTTTCAGGAGAAAGGAGGTCAGGCTGATCGGCCGGTGGGATTTGGCGTTAGTATAGTCACTCTTACCTGGCTTAGGGATAAAAATGACTTTCACTTCCCTCCATCCTTTCGGGACATACCGAAAGGCCAGGCACGCCCGCAAAATAGGCACCAGTATTTCCGCAACGGAGAGCCCGCCCCACTGCAGTAGTGCAGGAAACACCCCGTCCGGACCGGACGCCTTGAAAGGTTGGAAGCACCCGATCGCCCACTGGACTTTCTCCAGCGTGATCATCATGTGAGCGTATTTCCAGTCGTTTTCTGTTGGTGTTTGGTTTACCTCAGTCCAGTCAATTGTGGGTGTAAAAACGCAACCTGGGAAGTGAGTTTCAATAAGGACGCGCATCGCCTCTTCTGGAGTAGTGGTAAGCGTGTTGTCAGGTTTACGGAGCACTGCAGGTCCGGCAGAGTTCTGCTGTGCCAGTATTTTCCTTACCCTGTTTGCTTGTTGGCAGGATTCTATTTTCCCGCAGAATTTCTTCCAGCCAGCAGAGCTTCTGTGTCGTATGCATTTTTTGTAGCTGGATTTGGCCGCCCTATAGACGTCCCAATCCTCATCAGCACAGGTGTTCATGGCTCTGTTAAGGGCTGCCCTTACCTTCCTGCGCTTACGTTCCAAATCCGGTCCCCACCATGGTTGGCTGCCTGGTGTTTTAGGCGGAGTGGTTTCTGGGCAGGATGCATGGTAGCTATCTAACAGTGATTTCGTCAGGTAACTTACTCGCTCTTCGATCTGGCCCGTGTACTCAAGGGTCTTCCAGTGCTTTGTTGGCGCAAGCTTGGTTTCAAGGATGCGAGTGTAGGCAGCTCGATCCGTATTGCGTGGGTTGCGGCGTGGCAGTATAGGTGTCACACAAACCGGGATGTCAAAGCGGATCCACCTGTGATCCGAGCAGGAGGCCTCTTTCGAGACCTGCCAGCCGGATGTGATGGCCGCTACGCCTTCCGATGCCAGAGTGAGATCTATGATCGTTTGACTGCGTCTGGTGACGAATGTTGGTTCGGAACCTGTATTTAATAGGGTTAGGTTTGTCGTAAACAGATAGTCAACTAAAGCCTTACCTCTTTCGTTCTGCGTGTTCATGCCCCACAGAGGGTGATGAGCGTTTGCGTCGGCCCCTATGACCACCTCAAGCCGTGTGCACTCACAGTGCCTTACGAGGCGGGCGAGATCATGCGGGGGTGGCTCCTCAGCCTCAGGCATATATGCCGAGACGAAAGCCACCTCTACTTCCGTGTCCCCGCGCTGTAATAGCAGCCTAGCTGCAGAGATATCCCTGCAACAGAATTCTGTAAGTGGCTGTGCTTTAATGTTACGCGTCGTATAGATGCACGATCTTGGATTATCGTGCTCTGAGCTAAATAGAAGCTTACCCCCAAGATTGGAGAGTCCTTGTATTCGTCCCGCCCTGATCCACGGCTCCTGGATCAGGACTATGGCCGTGTGTTGTACCTCCAGCCACTTCCGTAGCTGAGCCGTTGCGGTCTGACTGTGGTGGAGGTTTGCCTGCAGGACTTTACAGGTTAACGAAGGGGATGCCATTGCTGGTCGATCCTTCCTCGTCACCCTCGAGCCGCAGCCCGGCAAACAGTAAGCCGGGGTCGAAGCCGCCCTCCTCCAGGTCGGAAGCTGATGACATTACCATAACGTCTTTATCAGAGGCCTGTAAGTCTGTTATCCCGAGTTGCCAAGGGTTATATTACGAAGTAGCTCAGCTGTGGAGGTCAGGCGACCTGCCATGACATCTTAAAGCAAGATTGTTTTAATCTAATATGACTTATGACTTATTCTGCTTTAAGACGTCATGGTGATAAGCAGTAGCTCCATGTAGGTCAAATTCAGCTGCATCCTCTAAAGATGGAAGTTCAGCCCAACTTGTGAGAAAAAGCAGTTTAATGATATTATGAAAGATGTGCTGTGGTACAGGTAGGACCAATGGCTTAACATACTTTCTGAGGCACGGAGAAACCTTTTTTTTGTTTTTCTGGGGGTGGGAAAGCATCAAATAACCCCTTCCGCTCTTGGGCAGAGCGAAAGGAAGTGTCAGACTTCTACTTTTTTTTTTTTTTTTTTATTTGCAATGGGCTTGCTCTTGACCTCAATCTTACCCTAAGGGCAAAGATGAGGTCGACAATGGAACGAGCTTACCCAGAAGAAGCCTATTTACTCGCGACTTAAATAGATTAGGGTTATATGAACTCGGGAAAACCGACGCAGGCAGGGAGTTCCACTCATTGGCTGTGCGCATAATAAAGGACTAAAAACCACCTATGTTCCTTCTTAGCCCTTGTGCCGAGGCCGCAGTATCTCTTTAGAACAATCCGCAGCCCCGATAGGGCACGGAGAAACCTTGGACATGTAATGCGTAGTCATCCATCCACAGATCAAGATAGGCTACGAGTCTTATCCTGAAGACTGAGCTGAGCATCAGTTATTAATAATAATAAATCATTTTATTTCAGGCAACTAAGGCCCATAGGTAAAATACACACAATAATATAAAACTATAATAACAAACTAATACATATAAAACAGTAAACCATAACTAACTAAACAAGTAACGTCGGCGTCGTGTTTCGCTGCGAGGTGTCGCGTACGTAACCGTCCTCGGAAACGACGGAAAATGACACCTTTCGGCCAAAAGTCTTCCTGCAAACAGGTCTGGAGATGTTGGGTTGGAACACGTACCACAAATGACTTAAAGTTGATGTTGTGGCGCGATTCCAACCTTTCGACCCTCAGAGTCCAGTTGGTCTTCACTTTCAGGTACTGCACCACTTCCTCAATCTTTGTGGAGTGACGCAGACGCGAAATGTACAGCTGCGTCGTAGCGTCGTCGTCTCGCCACAAGCTTCTCTCTCTTTTCTAACAATATCTTCTCTTTTCAGACTCCTCGACGTCTGCCATGGTGGTCAATCCATGGAGAGAGATCAGCAACTAGTACTGTTCTTAGTATTTGAGCATGTGGACCAAGATCTGGAGTCTTTCCTCAAGAGATCTCTGTCGCCTTTGTCGCAGAATACTATACGGGTGAGTTTTATTCTATACAGGGTGTAAATCAACCCATCACACAGCCGTCAACCAAGCATTCTATACATCAAACTAAGTACCCCTACGCAAAATTTTTTGCTGGGAAACGACTTTTTTTTTGGGGTCAAAAATCACATTTTACGGTAAAACTCAAAGTAGCACTCTTAAAACATTGTGCTAGTGAATGCTTTGAATAGTAAACGGGTCATGGAGGTAATTTAAGTAAAGTTATAACCTGAAAAACTAGTATTTACAAAAACAGCTGTGAATAGTTTGGAACTTTGACCCCCAATATCTCCGTAACTAGGGGGTTTCCAGGTGAACAAAAAAATGATCGCAGTGGTGGGGAAAACAAGTGCCCTTCGTTTGCGTTAAGGGTACTTTTACACCCTATGGGTACAAGGTGGTACGTACACCGACGGCCAAACTGTTACCACGTATTCATAACGTCATTCTGTACAGGTACACACACAAAATTATGTTTTTCCTACTCCTCCGCTATTCTTTTCTGATTAATTTCGTTGCGGGATCCAAGACAGTTAAATCGTTACGGGACTTCGTCGAGCTTCCTTGTCTCGGCGCTTTTCTTGTGGTCGCCACTGTTGATTCTGGCTAACAGGAGTTACAGTGGTTTGGGAATAGTGTGGCGGGCTTGTCTCAAATAAAAAAAAGGTACACACCACATAGAAATTGTTCAACTGTCATTTTGAAAAAATCACGTGTTTCCTATAAC
The DNA here is from genome assembly GCA_949774965.1 of Diarsia brunnea. Taxonomy (NCBI): domain Eukaryota; kingdom Metazoa; phylum Arthropoda; class Insecta; order Lepidoptera; family Noctuidae; genus Diarsia; species Diarsia brunnea. The sequence continues at coordinate 1,019,408 of OX459023.1, read as the reverse complement.
AAAAGTGCCCTTCACTGCCCTATAGATGTCCAGACATGACTGCTATTGAATGACAGACTTTTACTGACGAGAAAACTACAATGTTCCTTCTTAGCCCTTGGTATTCTGGGCCGCAGTATCTCTTTCGAACAACCTACTGCCACTGCAGGTAGGGGGGTTACTGACATCTCTTTGTGGCGCGCGTGCATCACGAACGCGACGTCGACACGGCTTTACGTCATAAGACGTACGGACGATGAGCTAGTCCATTACTCACCGTTCACAGGCTCAAATCTTTTGTCCCTTTATTTTTTTTTTTTTGGAGGGGGGGAAATCATCAAATAACCCCTCCCGCTCTTGGGCAGAGCGAAAGGGAGTGTCAGACTTCTACTGACTAAAAACCGCCCGTATTCCTTCTTAGCCCTTTATGGTCGAGGCCGCGGTATCTCTTGCGGACAACCCGCAGCCCCGACGGGCGAACTCTTGTCCCTAAAAAGTAATTCTCTCATTTTCCAGAGCATGTCCTTCGACATCCTGTCAGGCATAGACTTCCTGCATTCTCACCGCATCGTGCACCGCGACCTGAAGCCTCACAACCTACTGGTAACCTGCAGCGGTCGCGTGAAGCTAGCCGACTTCGGCCTCGCCAAGACTTATGATACGGACATGAAGCTGACTAGCGTGGTAAGACATTTCTTTGGAAAATCATCTGCCTAGCCTATGCTCAGCTAGGTTGGGTTCTGATACTGAATACTTATGATACGGACATGAAGCTGACTAGTGTGGTAAGACTTCTTTAGAAAATCATCTGCCTAGCCTTTGTTCAGCTAGGTTGGGTTCTGATACTGAATACTTATAATACGGACATGAAGCTGACTAGCGTGGTAAGACTTCTTTAGAAAATCATCTGCCTAGCCTTTGCTCAGCTAGGTTGGGTTCTGATACTGAATACTTATGATACGGACATGAAGCTGACTAGCGTGGTAAGACTTCTTTAGAAAATCATCTGCCTAGCCTTTGCTCAGCTAGGTTGGGTTCTGACACTGAATACTTATGATACGGACATGAAGCTGACTAGCGTGGTAAGACTTCTTTAGAAAATCATCTGCCTAGCCTTTGCTCAGCTAGGTTGGGTTCTGACACTGAATACTTATGATACGGACATGAAGCTGACTAGCGTGGTAAGACTTCTTTAGAAAATCATCTGCCTAGCCTTTGTTCAGCTAGGTTAGGTTCTGATGTAACTGAATGCTTATGATACCGACATAAAGCTGACCAGCGTGGTAAGATAAATCGTCATCTGCCTAGATTTTTCCCAAGTCTGATCAGATGCAGCTGAATACGATATTTTACATGGAGAGACTGCCTACCTGACCTAGTCCCATAATGGAACCAGAGAATGGAACTACTGGGATACGGCGTCCACAACCCAGTTCGTACTGGGTAATTCGATACCCTTTGGTAAGACTGGTTGACAAACTATCGAGCTTTAAACTACCTGTAACGAATGCCAAAGACCTACATTTGTCGCCGGGACTAATAATACAGAAATATAATCATCAAAATCATCAATATAAGCCTCCAAGTTCATAAAGGTGCAAAAATGACTTTTTCAAGTTCCTGCACCTTTATGAACTTGGAGGCTTGTATTGATGATTTTGATGATTATATTTCTGTAACTACATACGTCTTACAGCCGCAATTCATATTTTAATCAACATACAAACTAGCACTGGCCTGCAAATTGCAAAAAACGTAAGAAAATTTGAATTTCGCGGGGTGGTTGGAGCATTCACCTTAACGTGCATTCCTAAGCACAGAGGAAACTCGGTGGTCACCTATCTTCGGGCCATCCTTGGCAAGCGCAGCTTAACCTAAAGATTGATCCGAACGGCTGTTCTGATCTAGCTTATCTCCTAGTTTATGTATGTATGTTTGTATGAATGGTCGACAGCTAATCACATTGCGCCTATGCTGTAATAAGCTTCAAGCAGCAAATAATGTTACGTCAACGATAATATTTATTATCTTTCTCTGTTTTCCAGGTGGTAACCCTGTGGTACCGTCCCCCAGAAGTGTTACTAGGCACGTCATATAACACTGCGGTGGACGTGTGGTCGGCAGGCTGCGTGCTAGCACAACTACATACTAGGTAATCTCTCCTTTATCGTGTGGTTCGTGGTAGTGGGACTGAGCTGGCCATGTCAGCCTCATGCTTGACGAGCTGTGGGCCAAAATAAGCATGTTGTGTGTTTTTTTTTGGTGGTGGGAAATCATCAAATGACTCCCGCTCTGGGCAGCTCTATAGGAAGTTTCAGACTTCTAAATCCCCCCATGTTCCTTCTTAGCCCTTTGTGCCGAGTCCGCGGTATCTCTTTCGAACAACCCGCCCTGGCGGGACATATCATAAGCCTCATCCAACGTTTTTCATTAGACGTGATCAGAGTGAAGAGCAAGCCCATTTAGCAATAAAATAAAAATAAAGTATGCATTTTTAATTTTGCTGCGCTCTTTAAGGTCCAAAATTGTTCCAATTTCTGGATATTGAGACGTAATCTATGGCCGACTACGCCTATGGATCCATATGAATAATTTCAGCCATTTTTTTTTATTTATGATGTTTTTAATTTAAAAAATACTATTTCAGGAAACCTCTGCTGCCGGGAGCCTCAGATTCAGACCAGTTGCACGAAATATTCAGGTAAGGGGTATCCCGTATTGCCAGAAAGAGGTGCATATTACCAACAACACGAGGGTTAGCCAGTAACAGTGGATGATGATGCCCTGGAAAATTGTTGCTAAAACACATAATCCTAACAAAAAAATGCGAAAGTAAGTACCTATACAGGGTGTAAACGAACCCTTCACGCATCCGTCAACCAATCATTCTGTACATCAAATTAAGTACCCCTACGCAAAAATTTTTGCTGGGAAATGACTTTTTTTTTGGGGTCAAAAATCACATTTTACGGTAAAACTCAAAGTAGCACTCTTAAAACATTGTGCTAGTGGATGCTTTGAATAGTAAACGGGTCATGGAGGTAATTTAAGTAAAGGTAAAACCTGAAATACTAGTATTTACAAAAACAGCTGTGAAAAATTTGGAACTTTGACCCCCAATATCTCCGTAACTAGGCGGTTCCCAGGTATGGTCTAGAACAAAAAAATGATCGCAGTGGTGGGGAGAACAAATGCCCTTGGTTTGCGTTAAGGGTACTTTTACACCCTATATAACGCCTAAACCAGTGATCCGATCATCCTATAACTTTGCATATACGTTGACAGGCAACACAGGTACAAGCGCGACTGCTAAGAATGAGGTCCTGGTTCTGATTTCCAGGTCTGACGAAGTGTTATTGGGTTTTCCATCAAGAATTAACCACGTAGTCTGGATTGTTGGTGTCAGGTTCACAACAATAGGCTCGCCCCCTATTACATGCGACTTAAACATAACGTGGGTGTACTGTTAGGTACTCCTTTACCTAGCCCTTCGTAAATAGGGGATCGGACTGAGTCAAAAAAATATGATTCTAATTAGTCCGTCAGTTAGATTATCGAAAAATATTGGATACGTGTTTTTTGTTTTATCAAATTAATAAAAATTGACGAAGATAAAACGCGTCAAAGATCATGAGTGGGGGGTTGTGACGTCATTTGTAGGTAAAAAATGTACTGACATGTGACGTTTTCGAGGAGTTCACGAGTATTCGAAGCACTGTTTCGTCTGCATTTTTTGTTTATGTGAAAAAAGAAAAAATATATGTTCAATATTTTTTGGAAATCTATCTGACGGACTAATTAGTTTTTTTTGTCCAATCCCCTATTACAGGTGCATTTTTATGTTATGTTAAAAAAGAAATACAAAATAAAATATTTTCTATATTTTTCAGATTGATAGGCAGACCGTCACGCGAAGATTGGCCTGATAACGTCTCCATAATGCTGGACAGCTTCCCAGCATACCAGGCTCAAGACCTAGGGGAGATCATACCTAGGATACACCCACATGGACTAGAACTTATAAAGGTACTGTAGAACTCTTATGTCCTCCTTCTCATCTCCGTCAACGTCGAGTACAAAAAACAGCTTCACGGTTAAAATGCATGGAACAGCTGTGTTTTTTTTAAAATGGGGATGTGGGGCTCAGAGTGATGTACTGAATGCGGGGTAACCTTCATTCATTCATTCATTATTGGGGGTTTGAGTTTCCGCACTTAGTCCTTGAAGTGGACCATTGTGCGTGAGCCATGTTGGCCGATTACTCTAACCAGCCCACCTCCCTCCAGAAGCAGATCAGACTTTCCGGTCTCCTCAGGGCATCCGCAAGGGATCTTGGTGTTCCTAGGGTTTCCTCACGAATCTTGGTAACGCCTGTGCACTCAAGGAGCACATGCGCCACCGTTTCCTCCGCCTCCATGCATGCTCTGCTCAGGGGACTCTCTGTGATTCCTAGGGTGTGGAGGTGTTTATTCAGTGAACAGTGTCCAGTGATGGTCCCCGCCACCAGACGCAGGCTATCTCTGTCCTGGCGTAGAAGGCGCCTGGTCAGCTTTATGCGGGGTAACCTTAACCTCGCCAGTAGGACTTAACGTAACAGTGTACACAGTAAGACTTGCCCAGATCGCACCGTGATTGGTACTAAAGCAACACTTCAGCGAAGCCTGTGATATTACGTTTTTATAAGCCTGATACCACACTACAGGGCAAAATCCCAAATTATCTATCTGTAGCAATTTGGGCCTAATCTTTTTGAAAAGAGGGCCAGTTGTCATACCATCTCCTTCTTGGCCTATTGCGTCGCCAGGTTCTGTTGTTCGGAACCAAATCTGAAGCCACTTTGGCCCAATTTATTTTATTAATTTTAAGAAAACTTACAGCTAAAACATTTGAGTAATCTAATTTACATGCAGAAGAAGGCCAATTACAAGTTTCCACATATAAAGAGATACGACATACAGCAGATGTGGCCTGCCGTTCCATTTTAATTTGCGGATATTTATAGACTGGTGACCCATAAAACAACTGTTCAGCTTATTAGCCAAAAAAAATAATCACCTCTTTTTCTCCACTTCCAGGGTATGCTGATCTTCGATCCAGCTAAACGCCTAACCGCCTTAGACTGCCTAGAACACCCATACTTCACTGACGAGCCGCTAACATAAGCCCCAAGCCCACTGCTGGGCTAAAACTAGGTTAAACCCACCAATTTTACTATACTAGCAGAACTGGTACTGAATATGGCACATTGGGTTTTAGGAGCAGGTTACCACCAGTTGGCCGATACACAGTTGGATCGCAAAATTTAATATTATGTAGATAGGAGCTCGTAGCTTAGTAAAAACTGCCACTCGGGTCGATCTTTAGGTTAAGCAGCGCTTGCCTAGGTCGGTCTGTGGATGGGTGACCGCCCGACATACCGAGTTTCCTCCGTGCCTCGGAAAGCACATTAATATTTGGCTGTAGTTAGTCTTACCATAGTACCCCCTTGGTTTTCGGACTTTTAAGTCGTAGTACTGTGTTGTATAGAGGTCATACAGGGTGTAAATCAACCCATCACACAGCCGTCAACCAAGCATTCTGTACATCAAACTAAGTACCCCTACGCAAAACAAAATTGTTGGGAAACGACTTTTTTTTTGGGTCAAAAATCACATTTTACGCTAAAACTCATTGTAGCACTGTTAAAACATTGTGGTAGTGGATGCTTTGAATAGTAAACGGGTCATGGAGGTAATTTAAGTATTTACAAAAACAGCTGTGAAAAATTTGGAACTTTGACCCCCAATATCTCCGTAACTAGGGGGTTCCCAGGTATGGTTAGAACAAAAAAATTATCGCAGTGGTGGGGAGCACAAAAGGGCACTTGTCCTCCCCACCACTGCTATCATTTTTTATGTTAAGGGTGATCGTTTGCGTTAAGGGTACTTTTACACCCTTTATAAGCAGTTGGTCTGTGTAAAATACTGGTATTCAACTGCATCCGGTAAGACTGGAACATACATACACGTTGAAGATAAAGCCCAGCTGGCAAAACAATTGCAAAGAAACTTGTACCACCACAAACATGCAATAGGGATGTTTACTGACTAAAAAAAATATGATTCTAATTAGTCCGTCTGTTAGATTATCGAAAAATATTGGATACGTATTTTTTGTTTTATCAAATCAATAAAAATTTACGAAGGTAAAACGCGTCAAAGATTTGAGTGGGGTGTTGTGACGTCACTCACCGGTAAAAAAATGTCATAATAATTAATTCTCCACACCACTGCGGTCATTTTTTTGTTCTAGACCGTACCTGGGAACCTCCTAGTTACGGAGATATTGGGGGTCAAAGTTCCAAATTTTTAACTGCTGTTTTTGTAAATACTAGTCAGGTTCAGGTTTTACCTTTACTTAAATTACCTCCATGACCCGTTTACTATTCAAAGCATTTACTTGCACAATGTTTTAAGAGTGCTACTTTGAGTTTTACCGTAAAATGTGATTTTTGACCCAAAAAAAAAAGTCAATTCCCAGCAAAATTTTTTGCGTAGGGGTACTTAGTTTGATGTACAGAATGCTTGGTTGTCGGATGCGTGAAGGGTTCGTTTACACCCTGTATGACGTCACTCGAATTTTCAAAGCACTGTATCGTCTTCATTGTTTGTTTACGTGAAAAAATAAAAAATATGTGTCCAATGTTTTTTGGAAATCTATCTGACGGACTAATTAGATTTTTTTGTTAACTACTCTATTACCCTATTGGACCCGGTGCCTATCACTACCCGTTTTACCTGTCGCTAAATATCTTATCGCACGTTTATCACAATACACATTCTGAAGTATAAAAAGAAAACAGTTTGGAAAATGTCCATTATGTTGATCTTACTACACCCCGAGTTCATAGAAAAATGCCCATGGTCCTTTGGGATTTGTATACTCTGTCACACATATGACTGTCTCTTTCTAAGACCCGATGTGTTATATTTAGGCCCAGTTACTTTACTTTTGGTCGCTATTCCTATAACATGTTTGTGAATTTAAATAAACTAGGAGATGAAATAAGAATGGACCGGCTTAAATCTTGCTTGGACGGGAATTGAACCCGCTATGTGAAGTACAATCAATCATCATAATTGTTACGTTTTAGCATGGCAATAGCGATCGTTGACCTATAAGCATTTATCTAGTTTTTCGTAACAAAAACAGCAATATAGCCTTTTAACGTCTTAAAAATGCTTGAACGCACGGAAATTTGTTCTAGTAAATAAACAAGGTCCGTATAGTAAATAACTCCGGATGTAATCTATAATAGGGTGGAAGGGATACCACATTGCACTTTTGTAACACCAGACTTTTTTTTAAATAGGGAATAATATGTATAAATTGTCTTTTTTTTATTTTGATACGGAATATAAAATACTATAAAAATAATGGCAAAAAGTGAAAACAAGACCAAAATCGGCCAAACAACACAAAAGTTAAAACCAATAAAACTTTTGTTTCTGTCTCTTTCTAGATAAACGGAATTTATTATGGTTTTTGTACGTCGATCATGAACAATGACGTCATGAAAGTAATCGGATCTCTCTGTCTAATCAGCAGTTTCAAATGCTTATAACTTAGTATTTTTTATAAATATTTAAAATACAATTTCACTTTGCTATTTCTGACGTTCATACGCTTTGTTTAGAGTGATAAAAAAAAATCATATACCTAATTACCCATGAAAAATGTTTATTTGGGGAACACCTGAACTTGATTCAGATTTTTGTTCTAAATACACGTAGATGTCCTATTCGCCTTGTATATTTTTCACCAATAACAAAAAAACATAAATTTGGTTCGTTCAAAGACGCTACAAAAGGCGCTAGACGCTAAAAAAGGGCAATGACCTCTATTGCCATGCTGAATCGCCTGGAACGCGTGCAAAACCAACTTATTATATAGCTTTGTGGCGTGTAAAAAGGTCAGTTCCTTTTTTATAGTTCAGTAATTAAATATTAAGTCCAATGTCTTCAATAGTAATTAATATTAGATGGATTTCTATACAAAATGATTCAAAAAGGCATTGAAATTCAAATGTTCCTTGCGCATATGTACGTAATGGCAACATGCATGAAAGGAGTGTTGTATCAGGTCGCGTTCTGCAGTTTCTGCTTACCCCTATTTATGAGAATGGTGTGAGTATTTTTAGATACATCTATCAGAATAAATATGTGGCTCGGTTAGGAAGAGCAGCGATCACAGAACAGATAAAAGAGATTAGAAAGGAAATAGTTCCTGATTTGTATTAGAACGCCTGTCGCCGCTTGTCTCCCACTCTCTATATCCACTACAAGCAAGAGGCTAATACGTACGCGCATAACGCACACAAATAAACTGCACTCACTTAGATCGCGAGCTTGCTACTGGTTGTCACACTAGCGCAAACACTGCGTATGACGTACACTCACACACGCTTTAATTTCTCATACATGTTACGGCGACCAAAAGGTCGATAATTTATGTCGATAAAATTACTTTAGTTTTGTAACTTTAAGTTTTGCAATATTTTGCTTTAATTTCGGAACGGGATAGAAAGAATGAAAAGGTATTTATTTGTCTCACACAGATACAAAATTAAAGATTAAAAAAGTAAAATCAAAAGTAAACATACGAGAAACACTTAAAAATAAGACATACATTCAATTAATTACTACATTTAGTTAGTAGGTATCTATTCAATTCTACCGGTTGCCTCTAGCCATAGTGTTCTTGTATCTGGAACTGTTGGAAACCTAAAAACAAAACTTTGTTGTGTTATGTTTCCATTATAAATGACTAACCTCAAAACAAATTTTAGACGAAAACCAAAATTAATAACCCACAATAAACAATAATTGACAGTAATAAACGAAGTTATTTAATCATATTCATAATAATATCATTTGAATACATTCACACATACGAAATATCGACATTGTTAACAACTTGGTACAACACAATCGAAATGCATAGATTTTGCAGAACTCAAGCTTTGGCTCGTCGTACGCGACGTTCGCAGTGAACGAAATACATCGCGCAATCGCCCACGCAGTACAAGATGGTACCCACGTATTGCAAGCAATGTACGTAATTTTTTAACTGCTTGCGACAGTATCATTTTTTCTACCATCTACATAATACTATTGTAATAATTACAAATATTACTTGTATTTTAAGGTATTTGGACTTACCGGTGATAAGAAATCCCTTCTCGAGGCACACTACACACCCTGGCTTCTTTTCCGACACATTATAATAGCGCAAGATGGCATAATTCTTTTTTTTCGCGGAGCTTCGTACGCTGTCACAATATGAGCGCGATTGCGCCGGTAAATCAAATTTTGTCGACATTAGAGCGTTTGCGACATATGAGCGGCGCGCCTGCCCCGCCCACAAGGCCCTTCTAACCTCTTTTATCTGTTCTGTGGCAGCGATGGCCCAGTGGTAGCGGCCCCGACTTACGAACAGTAAGTCGTGGGTTAAAATCCAGGCAGGCACATTACTTCGTGTAATTTATTTCATCACTACTGCTCTCAAAATGGTGTAGGAAAACATCGTGAGGAAACCGACATGTCTTAGAACCAAAAATTCGAAGACATGTGACATTTACCAAACTGCACTGGGCCCGCGTAGTGGATTATAGCCTATCCCTCTCCTAGAGAGGAGGACTGAGTCCGTGCAGTGGGAACATTATAGGCCGATTATGTTTAAGCTAAGTAGCTCGAATATTGTTTGTGGTCATTAGCCTTATAGCGACCAGAGGGTCTAAAATGGCCTTTTTTTAGCAGATCACAATATGAATTGCGTTAAAAAGCGTAAAATGCATCTTACATAATAGTATCTGCGTATTCTGCGTCTGTGACCATTTTACGAATTTTAACGCAATTCATATTGTTTTCCTATTATGATCTATTTTCCTAAATAGTCACAGACGCACTAAAGTACAGATTTTATTACTGAAGTAATGCGTCTGGTAGACGTAGGATACGACCAATACATGTAGAGTACGTCCAATAGACGTTGGGTACGTCTGATAGACGTAGGATACGTCTGACAGACGTAGGATACGTCTAAAAGACGTAGGATACGTCTATTAGACGTACTGTACGTCCAGTAGATGTAAATTTTCAACCATTTTGAATCATTTTGTATAGAACCAATAATCAAGGTGCATTTGACAATAAAATAGTATTCAATAAGTTAATTAAATGGTTCTCAATATCTCATAATAATAACAATTTATATTTTTAGATGATTTTTTACTATTAAGTATTATTAAAATTGTAATGTAAGGAGTACATTTTTTTACAACTATTTTTGTCGCCAAATAAAATTGTTTTTTGAAGTTTTGGCGTTTTATTTTTATTCATATTTATTTTTTCTACTAAAAAGGTATAACTTGACACTTTTCTCTTGTACTGTATAATAATAATCAACGCCTATAGACACGTAAAAGGTCTATTTTTTATGTGGTCATTGGACTCATTTGTCGATCTTTACCTTCAAATATCTCGGTAACGTGACACTTTGGTGTACCGTGTTACTGGACATATTTTGTTCGTCTAGGTGTCCTCTACACATAAATACCAATTTCAGCGTGGGCCGTGATTTTGAAAAAAAATTAAAATGGCGGTGGGTCGATATGCCAGCTTCCTTACAAAGAAGTTTGTTATTACTTGCTTCTGGTGAAGTAAACGTCGCGTCGCGACTTCGTGAGGAGACCAAACCAGCATCATCTGCCTAGCCTTTTCCCAACTATGTTGGGGTCGGCTTCCAGTCTAACCGGATGCAGCTGAATACCAGTATTTTACATGGAGCGACTGAACATCTGACCTCCACAACCCAGTTAATACTAGGTAATACGATACTCTTTGGTAAGACTGGATGTCAGAATTTCAGGTCACTGACTGACTGTAACAACTGCCAAAGATCTATATATGGCAGCCGGGACCAACAGCTTAACGTGCTTTCCGAGGCACGGAGGAAACTCGGTATGTCGGGCGGTCACCCATCCACAGACCGACGTAGGCAAGCACAGCTTTACCTAAAGATCGACCCGAGTGGCAGTTCTTATTAAGCCACGAGCTCCTCCGAGACCAAACGAGCATGCCTGACAGATATCAGGTGGCCTGACAAATATCTGGTGGGATAAAAGAGATACCGCGGCCTCGACACAAAGAGCTAAGAAGGAATATGGGTGGTTTTTAGTGAGTAGAAGTCTGACACTCCCCACCGCTCTGCCCAGAGCGGGAGGAGTCATTTGATGATTTCCCATCCTCCAAAAAAAAAATAGTTCCTATAACTATTTTTTCTCAAAGCCAAAACCGTTTGAAAGATAAACACTTAGAAAGTGGTAAAAAGTATGTACCCCTTCTAACTTTTAAACTATCAGAGTGAAAAATCTAAAAAAAAAAATGGTTCGAATGATATAGTATTTTTTTTTTGCTAGTTTGTCTATCAGTCAAAATCTGATCACCCAGCAGGGTTATTGCGCATCTTTTTAAATGTCAGTGGGTATCATAGTGTCCATCGATTAACTTTCAAATGGTTCCATTTTGTACCAAACCACAACCATTTGACAGTTACCTAATCGATGGACACTATGATAGCCACCGACATTTAAAAAGACACGCAATAACCCTGCAGTTCGTAGCAACATGAACACCTTTCATTGTCCTCATTTAAGTCCTGGAGGGTTCGTAAAAAGGAAATAAAACAAAAAAATATAAAATTTCATTATTTTATTATACAAGGTGTATAAAAATCAGTCTCTTAACTCTAAAGCGAATATTTAAATTCGTTTATAATATTAATTTATTCATATTACATATTATTATCACGCTTACAAATATTTAGAGAGTAGACAGAATTCTCATTTCCAAACAGTGAAAATAATATTAAATGAACACAATAAAAAATAAAACCGACTTCAAAAACACAAAAAAGGGAAAAATAACTTTAGCTTCTGAAGTCGGCGACTTTTGATTGTTTTATTCAGTTTTTTTGTCACCGACTTCAGAAGCTAAAGTTATTTTTCCCTTTTTTGTGTTTTTGAAGTCGGTTTTATTTTTTGCAAAAAAGTTTTTTTATTTTTCCATTTTTAGTTGTAATATCCTTTACAAATATTTGATATTCATTAATTTTACGTTGTTAACAATACATGTCACGGTAATAGACTTATCCGCAATAAAATGGAACTTAACATACCTAACTCTCGAAATCTGGGCGTCCTGTACACATCTGCGTACCCCGTCAGAGCATACAGGCGTGATGGTAAGTTAAGATGTTGCGTAAACAATAAACATCCAAGCGATTGCAGCAACCACGACAGATTTGCCGTCTATTTTTGAAGAGTTCTATTGTATATCTCCGAAGATCAGGATCAGATCTTCACCAAATTTAAATGGGACCACCTCAGGAGTATACTCTTTCAAATAAAAAAAGAATTTTGAGAATCGGTTCACAAATGGAGGAGAAATCAGGTAACATACATAAAAAAAAAAAAAAAAAAAAAATACATACACACGAACATATAACCTCCTCCTTTTTTGAAATCGGTTAAAAATACATTAGTATCAGAATCTGTAGTCGGTCTAAAAACAACAATGTAACACACGAAATCGGACAATTTATGGAGAAATACACCACAATAAATCTTACTGCCGCACTCAGAGAGCTTTAATGATTACTTAGGCCATCACTAGTAAAGGTTTTGACAGGTTTGTCATACAAAAGTATGTAAAATCTTTACTAAGTGACGGCTTAAGTAATCATTAAACATGTCTGAGTACCGCAGTTAGAGAAGTAAACGGTGAATATTATTTTAAGGCTCTTTTAATTTTTTTTCTCTTATTTTTCACCATTTCCGGATAACATTGCTGATTAAATTATATAGCGATTTTTTTTTCATAAATTACAAAAGTGCGATCTAATTATAAAAATATACTAATGTACAATGGGTATTCGGTATAGCAGCTCTAATTTCTGCAAAGAACACATGAAATTACTCGTGTCGACCTAGTCTAATTTGCTGATGTTAGCAATTTGTGTTGATTCATCATCTGCCTAGCCTTTTCCCAACTATGTTGGGGTCGGCTTCCAGTCTAACCGGATGCAGCTGAATACCAGTATTTTACATAGAGCGACTGCCTATCTGACCTCCACAACCCAGTTAATACTAGGTAATACGATACTCTTTGGTAAGACTGGATGTCAGAATTTCAGGTCACTGACTACCTGTAACGACTGCCAAAGATCTATATATAGCAGCCGGGACCAACAGCTTAACGTGCTTTCCGAGGCACGGAGGAAACTCGGTATGTCGGGCGGTCACCCATCCACAGACCGACCTAGGCAAGCACAGCTTTACCTAAAGATCGACCCGAGTGGCAGTTCTTATTAAGCCACGAGCTCCTCCTAGCAATTTGTGTTGATTGTCGTTCTGAAAACCGGGTGTTGATCGACGGTGCTATGCGGAAATACGATCCAAAACACGCGTGTAACTGACTGATAGCCCATATTCTAGTATAGGGTAGTTGACTGACTTAAAAAAATATGATTCTGTTTAGTCCGTATGTTAGATTATCGAAAAATATTGGATACGTGTTTTTTGTTTTATCAAATTAATAAAAAATGAGGAAAATAAAACGTGTCAAAGATCGTGATTGGGGGCTGGTGACGTCAAGTCACTTTCTGGTTAAAAATGTACAAAACTGTGATGACGCGCGACTTTTCGAAGCACTGTGTCTTCATTTATTGTTTACGTGAAAAAAGAAAAAATACGTGTCCAATATTTTTTTGAAATCTATCTCACGGACTAATTAGATTTACTACCCTATTATGCCGAATATTGAAAGATGATACAAGTTCCTTCCAGGCTGAATGGGAGATCAGGCTCACCCATTACATACCGAGCTTCCTCTGTGCCACGGAAAGCACGGTAAGCCGTTGCCCCCGACTGTCATTTGTAGATATTTGACAGCCGTTACAGGTAGTCCGTGGCCGAAAGTCCAGTCTTACAATATATCATACTAGCTGATGCCCGCGGCTTCACCCGCGTGTATGTCGGTCAAATTATATACTAAAACCTTCCTCCTGAATCACTCTATCTATTAAAAAAAACCGCATCAAAATCCGTTGCGTAGTTTTAAAGATTTAGGCATACATAGGGATGTAGGGACAGAGAAAGCGCCTTTGTTTTATACTATGTAGTGATTACCCCGTACTAACTGGGTTGTGGAGGTCAGATAGGCATTAGCTCCGTGTAAACTACTGGTAATCATTTGTTAGATTGGAAGCCGACCCTAAAATGGTGGGGAAAAGGCTAGGCAGATGATGAAAAAAGTTGCTATGTTGTGCAAAAACAAACAGGGCTTCTAAAATGGCCACTTTATCAGATCATAATATGAATTATTGCGTTAAAAATCGTAAAATGGACCTTTCATAATAGTAAATGCGTGTCTGTGACCATTTACGATTTATAACGCAATTCATATTGATGATCTGGGGGTCTCAAATAGCCACTTTAGCAGATCTTAATAGGATCATAAATTATGAAATGCGTTAAAAATTCGTAAAATGGTCACAGACGCAGTTACTATTACGAATAGTCAATTCTACGAATACCCAATTATGATCTTAATATGATCTGCTAAAGTAGCCATTTTAGACCCCCTGCTAAAGTGGCCATTTTAGACCTCCTGCTAAAGTGGCCATTTTAGATCCCCTGCTAAAGTGGCCGTTTTAGACCCCCTGCTAAAGTGGCCGTTTTAGACCCCCTGCTAAAGTGGCCATTTTAGACCCCCTGCTAAAGTGGCCATTTAAGACCCCCTGATCCTTACCTAGTCTCAACGAATAAAATTTACGATAACAACAGAAATCAGTGCGTGTGTTTTTAGGTATTAAAGTTACGTGTGGTCAATCGTAATATGAATTACTAGTATTACCTACAAGAGTATTATCTAAACTTGAAACCGGTCTAGCTAAAGGAAATCGTACATTATTTCATTATTAGCTTATAACTTGATTGGCAAATATTGCAATTGAATTTTAAAATTAATCATCATCCTTCTGCCCTTGTCCCATTCTATTTGGGGTCGGCGCAACACGTTTTCTTCTTCCATTCTTCCCTGTTAGACGACACGGCATTATTTACTTCTTTTTCATTCCTCACACAATCTATCCATCTTTTCTTTGGCCTTTCCAACCGTCAAAATAATACCCAATAACAGCCTCCGTGGTCGAGTGGTTTAGACATTTGCCTTGTGACCGTGTTGTGGGTAAGCAAACTTTGCAAAGTTGTTTCCAGTTTGGCTAGGACATTGCAGGCTTGAATCACCTGATTGTCTGATGAAAAGACCATTCCGTGCTTCGGAAGGCACGTATAAGCCGGTGGTCCCGGTCGCCAAACCATGCCAAAGGTGCTTGGGGTGGTTTAGAAACTCTGACACTAGGGTATGTGGGGTCGTTAGACCTTACTGCCCACACGATATGAAGAATATCGATCACTTTTTTTAGTCACATGCGTTTCATTACATACATACCAAGATAGACGACATCCTTTCAATTTTAAAATTACACTTTGTCTGACAAAGTTCTCAGTATACATAAACATACCATCACGCCTGTTTCATCTAAAGGCATCATCAGTACCTAGCACTAGTGCTGTGACTGTCGGACTTCTAAGGCGACTGCCGACAAACTGTTTTGCAGTTTGGCAGATTTGGCAGAAATCAACCCATCACACAGCCGCCAACCAAGCATTCTGTACATCGAACTAAGTACCTCTACGCAACAATTTTAGCTGGGAAACGATTTTTTTTTTTGGGTCAAAAATCACATTTTACGGTAAAACTCAAAGTAGCACTGTTAAAACATTGTGCTAGTAGATGCTTTGAATAGTAAACGTGTCATGGATGTAATTTTTATTAAGTAAAGTTATAACCTGAAAAACTAGTATTTACAATAACAGCTGTGAAAAATTTGGAACTTTGACCCCCAATATCTCCGTAACTAGGAGGTTCCCAGGTTAAACAAGGTAAACATGTTATTGCTCGTGACTACAGATTTGGAATAAACATAAAAAAAGTAATAGGTCACAAGATATGCGGCGACCCCAAATAAATTGGGATAGGTACCTACTTATAGCAGGAAAATGATAATGACTGTAAAATTTAATGCTGTCCACATTGATAAACAATTGTATATAATAACAATTTCAAGTAAGCACAGTACCTACCTATTTACATAAGCAATAATAATCTTAATAATTATTGAAATCGATTTCCTTCAGTTTTACCTAATCAGTTACGGAATTTTGTTACAATTTCCAACGTTGTTCGGATAGCCATGAACTAGTAATTAAAATACCATTGCTGTTACATAAAAAAGAAAAACTATCATTTTTGAGTATTTCTTCCGATTCCAGTTTTCAAGGAGGAATAGGACAGCTGAATTTTGGGCCAAAACGATTTGATCGTATAGAAATTTGCCATCGACACGCTAAGAAGAAGGGGGGAATTCTAGACTTTTTTTTTGGATACTATTTTCTCCTTAAAGGGGAATTTGTGGAATAAGCCGATTTTAGACAATATTGTAAGGTCATTGTGGTGGTGAAAATAATATAAAATAAAAGAATAGGTGCCAAGTAATAGAGACTATATAAATTAAGTAAATAAGTTAATAATGATTACATAAAACATCACAACATTATTAGCATGGGTGGTGTAACTCTGAATGATAAATTGAGGAATGAGGTTATACGAGAACGTTGCGGTTTAAAAGATGTAGGGACAAAAATTAAAAAGAGTATACTAAGGTGGTTCGGTCATGTGGAGAGGATGAATGAAAGTCGATTAACAAAAGGTATTTACAAGGCAGATGTGAGTGGTAATGCCGGGAGGGGACGCCCTAGAAAGACATACACTGATCTTATTGGTGCCGTTCTTCAGAAAGGACAGGTGCGTAGTACTCGTAACCGGCGTGCGTGTATGACCAGATGTATGAATGTGGACGAGGCAAAATGAGTACCTATGTAAGGATCGTAGCAAGTGGCGTTCTGTGGTTTCTGCCTACCCCCATGGGAAAAGGGCGTGAGTTTATGTATGTATGTAAGGTGGCCCTACCATCGTCTGCCTATCTTTTTCTCAACTAAGTATGTTAAGGTCGGCTTCCAGTCTAACCACTCTCTGTCAACCTCATGAGAAGTCGTGGGTTTATGGAACTTGTGGCATTTTTTTCCTACGGCATTAAAGTAGGTACAATTGGAAGATCGCTCATTTATTATCGTAACAGATCGAGGTAGGTACCTAGTAATAAAAATAAATAACGAATCGAATTTTGCGTATGGATGATTGTACGTTGTGTTAGGTAGGCTGTAAGCAGACAAGAGGCAATGGCTGTAAATCGTTATATTTTTTATTATGATGATTTCATGTGGCCAATGGTCATCCCATTGGCCACATGAACACCGTCAGCTTCATAGACAAAAGTCGGAGAATCTATGCAAATAAATAAAAATTGAAGTGTCTGTTTCTGCCCGCTAATCTTCGAAACGACTGGACCGAGTTTGACGCCAGCCAAAGAGTAACTAAACAGTGTGTGGAGTGAAGTATATGAAAGCTTGCAGAAGTTGCAGACATATTTTTACGACAGTAAAAGACGGCTATGTTTTTCGCGCTTACCTAGCAAGTATTTTATCAGAAAACAAAAAGATCCAATGCAGTGGTAGAAAATTTGTAATCGTATTCTCTAAAGTAATAGCTATTTCAAAGAAACCTCAACGAAATTGTGCCCGCAGTTTTATCAGATTATGGAGACAAACACACACATGTACAACAACATCTAACGTTCCATCTGGATTTTGCGGATTTGAGACATTATAATTCTTCTGTTTTTTTGTAGACGAAACTGTTTTAACTCTGGTAAACGCACGTCCTTCATAGTTCTTCATGGTTCTCCCAATTCTCCACCATCATTCATTCATTCTCCATTCTTCTATTACTTCTCCACGTATACCTCGTCATCGTAACAGTTTGTGCACGGCCTTACCATTGTGTAAATTGTTTAGATTGGCAACGTACCATAAAAATTGAGCATTGTCTTAGTTTCAACTAGCCTTATTTGGCGATAGCTATGAATTCTATTATTAACTGAATCGGTTCACTAGTTTTAATTTAAGACAATGTGGGTAAAAAATAGGCATGTCTGGCTGATTCTGAGTGACCTAAATAGCGAGTGGTAGCTACACCTAGTTTCTGTTTTCATAACCAGAATTTAGCTTTTCGATATTATACAGGGTGTAAATCAACTCATCACACAGCCGTCAACCAAGGATTCTGTACATCAAACTAAGTAGGTACCCCTACGCTAAAATTTTTGCTGGGAAACGACTTTTTTTTGGGTCAAAAATCACATTTTACGGTAAAACTCAATGTAGCGCTGTTAAAACATTGTGGTAGTGGATGCTTTGAATAGTAAACGGGTCATGGAGGTAATTTAAGTAAAGTTATAACCTGAAAAACTAGTATTTACAAAAACAGCTGTGAAAAATTTAGAACTTTGACCCCCAATATCTCCGTAACTAGGAGGTTCCCAGGTATGGTCTAGAACAAAAAAAAATATCGCAGTGGTGGGGAGAACAAGTGCCTTTCGTTTGCGTTAAGGGTACTTTTACACCCTATATAGTTTGGGGTATCAGACATCAGTTCGATTTCTACACACTATCGTCCCTCAGAAGTGGGATACATTTGGGCAAATACTCGTACTCTATATGGGTAACACACTGGTTCGAAGTTACTTTTAGAAGAAGGAGAAGAACGAAGAAGAATTGTATAGACGCCAGCACATCAAGGGTACTACAATCTCTCAATTTTTTTAAATAGGTTTTTAACATTAGCGCTGTATTAAGTTTAAGGATTATTAGTTCAAGGAAAGAAACATAAATCATTATGTTTCTTGTCAGCTTCGGGTAGCTTGTTAACAATATCCAGAAACATCCAAGAGTTATAAACTAGGTAGGTACCAATATATCGAATGATAACAGGAATTGCTAGTTACTGAGTCGTTGCGCAAATGCGTAGTATAACAGACCTCTGCATATGTGAGTGTGAGTGACCGTAGTAAGTGCAAGGCCCGCATTCTTGAGCGATACTACACCCAAGCAAGAGTATCGGCGGTTAAAACTACATTTGAGTCAAAACTAACATGAAATCTGTCTGTAAAACTCAAAAAATTGTATATCGTCCTAGAAAATGACATAGAATTATTAGTAAAACTAGGTCTATAATAGGAATAAAATATGTACAAGTATCGAAAGGAGAAAAGAATTACAGGGCGTCAAAAAAATGTCCACATTGCTGTCGATAGGAAAAGTGCTCAGAAGGCTGGCAGTATTGTCACGTTGGATAGCAAAGCTGTTTCTTTGGCCAAAAAATAGGCCAGCCCTCTGAAATACTAGGATAAAATCTGAGAGCAATTGCCGTATCGTTAATGAACGTTCACAATCTAATCACAAGTTGTCAAAGAAATCTCTCTAATATTCCCACAATTCGAGTTTATGACAGTAATTGTCGCTGAAATGAACATGACAAAATATCACGCCTGGAATCCTCGGCTGATTAAAATTAAAATCATCATGATGATTGATTGATCATCGATGAGATGAAATATAAAACGTAGGTCTGTACGAGAAATAATCTGCCGTCCTTACGACAAGTGCAATTACTAGGTTAGCACTGATTTCCAGAAAAACACGACTAAAGATTTATTTTTGTTCTGTTACGACCTAGATTATATTGCAGTTAGGCTTTGTATTAAAACCGGCTACGTCATAGATACGTAAAAACTGTCTTATAAGAATATGTAGATCTCTTTCTGTAAATTCCGAACTCGACTCTTTGCACTTTGACCTTCTGTTAACAATATTCTACATACTTGGGTTTTAAAATTCCAAAAAAACTTTCAATACCTTCGTATAATACACACGAATATAGTACAAGATTATAATAACAATAGTTTAAACACGAGTTGGCATCAAAAACACAAATTGTTCGCGTGTTAAATCACTTATTTCAGTGTCAATTTCACTCACACGCACTATTCACCGTTTATAGTCTCAGTTTTGTTCTGTTTCGGCTTAAATTTGAATATTTTGTCGAGGTTTAACGTATTTTGGTTGTAGACTGTGTGATCGGGAGTATCGCCCCAACTTATAGGCGTCATTCGGTCCCTAACTTCCATTATAGGCTCTTGAACAATAACCTCTACAGTCACACCTTCAGGAATCGAGTTTAGGGCTTCAGAATGCACACTAGATGATGTGTTCTCGGGGTTTGAATGGCCTTCCAAAGAAGCGCAGCGGTTCAAAAAGTTCATCATTCGTTCTTTATAGAATTCTGAGCTCGTTTCAGTGTTTTGTTTCGTTTTATTCGCTTGATTTTTCAAATAAAATCCGTTGTCAGATTGTGCTAGAAATATCCTCTTGATTTTCTTGCTAGGATAGTGATCTATCAAATCAGGTTTAGGCGGTAAAAGCTTGCCGTTTCGCGGCAATTTCCTCGTGTCATTTCCTTTGATTTTAGTGACAACTGATATGCAGTTGCCTCGTCTTTCATTATCTTCCTTGTAAGTATTCTTCATGCCTTTATAAGAGATTTTTACGCTTAAAATCGACCACAATAACTCTAGAAATGCTGCGATAAGTATGTTTATAGATAACACTCGTTTTGTAAACAAATTCGGTGTTTCATCTTTATCCACGGTCGTGTCTAAAGCAACAATCATATGAGATTCGTTTCTTATAATAACATCACTGTGTTTTATAACGAAATAGTCTTTGAAAGGTACTTTGTCCTTGTAGAACTCGGTTATATCTCCGTCTGATGTGGTTATAAACCAAACCGCAATCATGATAAAGGAGGTTAGAGAAACCACCGTCGAGAGACAAGACATGACGAATAGCCATGTAATGTTATGGTCTATATACCATCTGACCGAAGCTAGAATACTCGCTACACCAGCCGCTAACCCAAATATCGTGATCAAAGCGGGCGCCAAAACCAATATATAATTACTGTCATTTTTATTGTTTCCGTTAAATTCCGTTGTTTCATTCGAACTCAACGGATTTCCGTTCCCACTCAATTTGAAATTCGATTCATTGTTCGAATTTAGAAGAGTTCCATTCTCATTTTCGAAATCATTCAAATATACGTTTGTATTCTCAGTTTGAAAGCTATTTTCACTCCGGTTGCCGCCATTGAGTAGTGTGTTATTGTTGACAGGGTGTAACTCGGAGTTCGGGTTGACTAACGCCAAACAGGCGAGAAGAAAGGACGTTGCAGCCAATGCAATATGCACCCACGCTAAACCCGAAACGGTCGACGCTGAATAGCGCCTCTCCGACGGATACAAGTTCCTTGTATCGGGTTTCGTTTTAACTTTAATTGTGTATACGTCTTCCATTATGGCCAACCAATCATTGTTTACAAGAATTTCGAAGTTTCTTTAGAACAATGGCCTTTTAACGGTTCTTTTTACCACAAAACACACTTTAAACCACTGTTTAACACAAAAACTTGGATTGTCACACCGCAAAGTCACTGGGAATTATTGTTTTTGTAATTTTAACGCTTTATTTTTTGTTTTATAACTTTTCATTCGCGCGACATGACTGTCCCGGTCCGCGTTTGGTAGTGCACTGAAGTTGGCTACAAGCAAAATGGCGGATACCAACTTGACAAGCGCTGCCATCTTGGATATTCATCCTAGTCAAATAAAATACTTATGTCGTTGCTATACGGGTTAGAATCGATTGTTTTCTAGTTTATAAACAGCAAAAAACTAGTTTTAAAGTTTGTTTTGACTTCAATAGAGTAGCTAAGCGCACGCGATGTGTTTTTGCGATAAATCTTAGTTTGTCGAAAGTGCATTCTGATTGTTTTAGCAAAATAATTAGCTTGGGAACGCAAATGATATGCATGCGATGTTTTAGATGAATAGGCAAAGATTTTTTTAATAAAGCGACTTTGAATTAATTTAAAATTATGATTAATTAAGCAAATATCTATTGTTATATGAAGTTACGACCAATTATGTCTAAAGAATATTAGTACTGTACCGGATTTTACCCCTGTTAAACGCTTATTTTAATAAGTCTAAAACAATAATAATTGCTATAGGGAGCTACTGAGATTGCTAAATTCGTATTGATTATTAAGGATATTGTAGATGGCTATAAGAGTAGAAGAAGACCAAAGAAACGATGGATGGACTGTGTGAAGGATGATATGGTTAGAAAGGAGGTGACTGCTGACATGACGAGAAATAGAGAAGTATGGAAGAAGAAGACATGTTGCGCCGACCTCAAATAAATTGAAATAAGAACAGGAGAATCGTGATGATGATGTAGGAAACAGTTTTAGCAAAATCAATCGGCTTCTAGAGAGAGACCAGCGGTGGCCCCGACTTACGAACAGTAAGTCGTGGTTTCGAACCCAGGCAGGCGCATTACTTTGTGTAATTTATTTCATCACCACTGCTCTCAAAACGGTGAAGGAAAACATCGTGAGGAAACCGGCATTTCTTAGAACCCGCACTAGGCCCGCGTGGTGAATTATAGCTCATCCCTCTCCTAGAGAGGAGGCTGATGATGATGATGATCGGCTTCTAAAGTTAAAACTGCATGACATGACAGGCTTCCTAGCTAAGAGCAAAGAGATGGAGCGGGCAAGAACTAAACATAGTAGGAACAGTAAATATGAGAAAGAAGGCCTATGGAGAATCTATGTTGATGAAGCGGTTGGATTGTACCCTGAGGGGCACTATCAGGCGTACCTGGTCTAAGGGTATTATTATAAAAAGTATTATAATAGTGGTTTAACATAACATGAACATAATAACATCATGGAACACCCACATTTCGCCAGGTATGTTTAATAGGCTCGAAATAAATCTTAACACCAAAATAAAAAAGTTGAAAAAAAAACAATAAAACTAAGTAGCATAAAACTGTAAACGAAATACATTACAATTTACAAACAAATATTGGTTTAATTACTTTTAACCTTAGGAATAATTTGCACCGATTAACGTGTGGAAATAAAATGTAACAAACGAATTTGGCAAAGATATTTAGGTAGGTTATTGTCGTATCGTCGGCACCACGACGCGCGACGGTGTTAGGATTTATTTGATAGTTTAAAAATGTTCCTGAAGTAGAACTACCAGTGGTTTCATTTATTGTCGTATTATCGGCACCATCCTGTATATAATCGGGGACGAGCCTATTGCCATCAATCGGGCACAAATTCAGACTTCGTGACTGGCTACTAATGCGAAACCCGATAATAGTTCGCCCGACTCTGGAATTGAACCAGGGACCTCGAGCTTAGCAGTCGCGCTTGCAACCACTAGGTACACCAACAAGGCATAGTCAATTTCTTATGAGTTTTTAAATATTAAACCTTTCATAATATTATTTTCCTATTAGATCTATTTTCCTAAATGGTCACAGACGCAGTTACTATAGGGATGTTTACTGACTAAAAAAAAATACCTATTCTAATTAGTCCGTCTGCTAGATTATCGAAAAATATTGGATACGTATTTTTTGTTTTATCAAATCAATACAAATTGACGAAGGATAAAACGCGTCAAAGATTCGAGTAGGGGGTCGTGACGTCACTCACCGGTAAAAAATGTCATACTAATGTCTTAGAATATGACGTCACACGAGTTTTCAAAGCCCTGTATCGTCTTTATTTTTTTTTTACGTGAAAAAAGAAAAATACGTGTCCGATATTTTTTGGAAATCTATCTGACGGACTAATTAGATATTTTTAGTTAACTACCCTATTATGAAAGGTCCATTTTACGTTATTTAACGCAATTCATAATATGATCTGCTAAATTGGCCATTTTAGACCCCTAGATAATATGCAATGCAATCCACATAACAAGTAATTGAGACAAAAACCCTTTCTTTTAGCAAGACCTTGCATTTAAAACTAAAGTTTGGAGTTTTTTTCTTAAATGTAGGCTGAGGGCGTCAGATTGAGATCTCCACCTTGAGAACGAGGTGAGATTATGTATTTAACACATTTTATACTATTTACAATGAAAGTTGTTCGTATCAATATAATCGGTTGACGTGGTATGGGCATGTGATGCGGAGGAATAAGGAAAATATCGTGAGAAAGGTTTTGCATATGAACAGGGGCGGATCCAGGATTTCTTTCTGGGGGGGCACACATGTAGTCTAACTAGTCAACTTGGGCTTTTTGGTTAATTTTTTTTTACCAATAAGTACTTGTTGATAAAACTACATGTGCCCCCCCCCTCTCCCAGAAAAATCCTATTCCACCCAGAAACGCGCAAGTTTCACTCATGTTCTTTCTGATATGTTGCTCTGATAATTCGATTTGGCAATAAAGTATGTGCTGTGATGGAAACTCCATAACAGTCTGGGGGGGGGGGGGCGCACGTGCCCCCGTGCCCCCCACCCCTGGATCCGCCTTTGCATAGAATGTGGACCCATCCACATAAGAGTAGAGAAAGACCAAAGAAACGATACATGGACTGTGTTAAGAATGATTTGGCAAAAAAGGAGGTGTCTCATGAGATGATGAGAAACAGAGCAGTATGGAAGAAGAAGACATGCTGCGCTGACCACAAATGAATTGGGATAAGGGCAAGAGAATGATGATGATATATGGAAAGTGGCGGGCTTGTCCCAAAAGAAAAAAAGATACGAATAAATTAGTGGTCCAAGACCGAATGAAACCTGATAGCAGTCTGCAAATAACCGGACATTCATTGTGAGCTAAATTGAGAGCTTTAATAAGAACTATACCGCCGTGATGCGCATTTTAATCAAGATCATTTAAGGCGAGGTTGCAGTACTTTTTAAGATTTTTGAACCTATGATAAACTAACTAAATATGAGTTTTTTAATAAATAAAAATCATTACATAAAAATTGAACATACCCTCAAGTAAATCGTAAAGATAAAAAAGCGATTTAGAATGATCGGCTCGATAATATTTTTTATCAAACATGACACTAAATCACAATTTTAAACGTGTACCTACTGCTAAGAGATTTCATCATGAACTTATATCAAAGTTATATCAGTAGATAGAACTTTTTATCCTGAAGTAAATGTTGAAAACATATTGTATAACTTCTTCATTTTTCTCCAAGAAGAAAAACAGTCAAAATTTAGGCATTATATCGCTCGCCGGACAATCGTAGTCGCTGCCGTTCGTCAGTGCCCGCCTGGACGTGATTGCTACAACAACCCCGCCTTAAGTAGTAAATTAGTGTGATGACAACACACACACCAAGATAATATTATTATGGTATTTACTGCCATTTAAGTATAGGTTATGGCCGTATTTAGATGACGTTGATTTTAGTATTTTCTTTAGTTGAAAGACGTCCAACCACAGCCAAAATAGCCATAGACCACTTGCACAACGGCAGGTTCTGTCCCGTCTGCAATCGGCGGGTTCCCATGATCGTTAGTCTATTGTATAATAATTTTCCTGTTTTCTGGGGACAAAACTTGTACTGATAATGATTTTCTAAATATTCTTTGAGGGAACAGGTACTGCGGGTTGTTCGCAAGGGATACCGCGGCCTCGACATGAAGGGCGAAGAAGGAACATGGGTGGTTTTTAGTCAGTAGAAGTTTGACACTCCCTTTCGCTCTGCCCAAGAGCGGGAGGGGTTATTTGATGATTTCCCAACCCCGCAAAAAAAAAAAAAAAAAAAGGGAACAGGGACCCCGTCGGGGCTGCGGGTTCTTCGAAAGAGATACCGCGGCCTCGACATTTGGGCTAAGAAGGAACATGGGTGGTTTTTATATAGTCAGTAGAAGTCTAACACTCCCTTTCGCTCTGCCCAAGAGCGGGAGGGGTTATTTGAAGATTTCCCACGCCCCCCAAAAAAAAAAAAGATGGGTGTCGTATTACCGAGTACTGACAGGGTTATTTATGTCGGTCAGAGAGTCGGTCGCTATTCAGTTGCATTCGGTTAGAATGGAAGCCGACCCGAACATAGAAAAGCCTAGGCAGATGATGACATGCCCTGTTTTATTTACTATTAATTCTAGCTTTAAAAAAACTAGCGCACTCAGTTTTTAGTTAAAAACCTATATATCTAATTATAAGGAAGGTCAGACCACGTTATTATCGATTTTATAATTTAAGTAATATTAATTATGTAGTTTTCAAATTAATGTAGGTATTGTAGAAATTATTGCTCACCTTTTATTGTCAATGTTGTGCATGCCTGTAAGTGATTTATTTACACAGCACAGAAGACCTATGATTAATTGTGACAATCTTTGTAAATATTTCGTTGGTGTTCCTCAATAAATAAAATAAAATATAAGGTGTATGTACTGCCACAGAACGAGTATCATTCTAAATAAGGGGATATTCCTTACGAAGAAACCCGTATTACGCCTTTTGCGTAGTCTAACTAGTTGTCTGTGCCATGACCGTAAATATTTGATAGAAGGTTGTTAGCTTTTTTTTTTGTTCCCCGCTGACCAAAATAATAACGGAGTGGTACCTTCGTAAAATGAACTATTCACTATAGTAACTGCGTCTGTGACCGTTTACGAATTTAAACGCAATTTTTATTATGACCCTACTGTTGTTGCCAGCGGCTTCGCCCGCTACAACTCGAAAATTATCCCACGGGACGATAAAATCGGGACAAAAACTATCGTATATCTTAATTCAGGTTTTAAACTATCTGTGTACCAAATTTTATCCAAATCCGTTCGGTAGTTTTTGCTTGAAAGAGTAAATAACATACACACTCACAAACTTTCGCCTTTATAATATTCGTGTGATTATGATCTGCTAAAGTGGGTAAATTTTAGACCCCCATCGCATGGCATGTAAAGCCAACTTTACATGCTAGAAATATCTCTCAAGCATGCTTGTTTCCTCACGATATTTTCCTTCACTGAAGCAAGTGACAATAGGGTAGTTAACTAAAAAAATATTATTAGTCCGTCAGATAGATTTATAATAAATATTGGACACATATTTTTTCTTTTTTCACGTAAACAAACATAGAAGACGATACAGTGCTTTGAAAAATCGTGTGACGTCATATTCTAAGACATTAGTATGACATTCTTTACCGGTGAGTGACGTCACGACGTCACTCAAATCTTTGACGCGTTTTATCTTTGTCAATTTTTAATGATTTGATAAAACAAAAAATATGCATCCAATATTTTTCGATAATCTAACAGACGGACTAATTAGAATCATATTTTTTTTAGTCAGGCAACGTTCCTATTAAACATCACAGCAACATCAGCAACACAAGTACCTACATAGGTAGGTACCAACTTACCGAAGCAGATACTATAGCTAACCACAACAAGTAAGTCCACTCGCTTGCAGTACAGGTGTGCGGTACTCGCATTTTTATCTTCGGATCGATCTGAATCGCAACAACATGAAAAGAAGAGCGTTATAAATCGGTCACTACGCTTCGCCTGACCGCTGCAATATCAATTTATGCGGCACAGTAGCAATTTAACTACTGAGTACTCAGTTACTCTTGACTTGAGTAACTCTGTCAGTTGTTCTAAATACTTATGTCATACTAATGTCTTAGAATATGACGTCATACGAGTTTTCAAAGCACTGTATCGTTTTCATTGTTTGTTTACGTGAAAAAAGAAAAAATACGTGTCCAATATTTTTTGGAAATCTATCTGACGGACTAATTAGATTTTTTTTGTTATCTACCCTATTCCCATGGAATAGGGGTGAGCCTACTGGTATCATGATGATGACTGCTTGGCTTGCTCATTGGTCCCGGCTGTCATATTTTGTAGATTCCTTGACAGTCATTATAGATAGTCTGTGACCTGAAAGTCAGACAACCAGTCCTCATCATCATCATTTCAGCCGTAAAACGTCCACTGCTGGACATACGCCTCCCCCAGAAGGGGGGATTTGCCATAATCACCACGCTTGGCAGGCAGGTTGGCGATCGCAGTATGGTTGTTACGAAGGCACAGAGAACGCTGCTGCCCATTCTCTGGTAAGTCCCTTAGTCTTCCTTACGACACCCACGGGAAGATATGGGATGGTGCTATTCTTTACGTCCGACACCATACGGTCGACAACACAACAGTCATACAACAACCAGTCTAACCAAAGGGTATTTAATTTTGTGTTATCCACTACTAACTGCGTTGTGGAGGTCAGATAGACATTCGCTTTATTTAAAATACAATCTTTAGGTAAAGCTGTGCTTGCCTAGGTCGGTCTGTGGATGGGTGACCGCCCGACATACCGAGTTTCCTCCGTGCCTCGGAAAGCACGTTAAGCTGTTGGTCACGGCTGCTATATATAGATCTTTGGCAGTCGTTACAGGTAGTGACCTGAAATTCTGACATCCAGTCTTACCAAAGAGTATCGTATTACCTAGTATTAACTGGGTTGTGGAGGTCAGATAGGTAGTCGCTCTATGTAAAATACTGGTATTCAGCTGCATCCGGTTAGACTGGAAGCCGACCCCAACATAGTTGGGAAAAGGCTAGGCAGATGATGTATAATTAGCTGCACTCGGTTACACTGGAAGCCGACCTCAGCATAGTTGGTAAAAGGCATTCAGATGATGATGTTAAACTTCCAAAACAAATTGAAACAATACCGCAAACTATTTGTATTGAGTTAACAATAGTCTAACAGTTAACAAATATACAATGTTGTTGTAATAATAAAATATACTGGTTACTATTCACTGTCTGTTTATTTGAATGTGAGCCGTCAGACCTCGTCCTAACTGAGGCGAACAATTGCGCGAACATGGCGTTTAACACGTAACATCACGCCTGTAATCCCTAAAGGGTTAGGCAGAGCTTTACCTAATAGTACACCCACATTACGCCAATTATGTTTAAGTCCCATGTAATAGGGGGCGAGCCTATTGCCATCAACCGGGCACAAATCCAGACTCCGTGACTGCTACTGAGAAATTTCACACTGTATTTCACTGTATTTATTGCGTTTTCCATATGCTCAGCAGTATAGCTTGCGACCATTAAACCAACAAGACAGTTTTCGCAATCATATGTCACGAAAACACCCGTTTTCTTTAGTGGGGGAGGCAGAAACTACAGAACGCCTGCTACGATCCTAAATACTCCTTTCGCCACGATGAAGTCCATACTTTTGGCCATACTACCACGTTCATAGATCTAGTCATACACGCTCGCCGGTTGCAAGCACTAGGCACCTGTCCTTTCTGAAGAACTTAATCAATAAGGTTAGTGTATGTCACTCATTTGTCAATACTGACGTACTCGTGCAGACGAGCAGCACCTTGCAGTAAACAGAGCCAGCTTTGGCTGCCAACAGAGCCAAATTCTGCTGTCGACCGAGGCAACTTGGTCGGCGTTTCATGCTGTTCACGTGTCGATGGCTGAAGTTGGTCGACGCCTTACTACTATAACGTTCGTGGCGCGGTACAGCAATGCTGTGGACATGGTGGGCATGTAATCGGCGTGTCGAATACCGCAGGAGTTGCTTTTGTCGACAGTAGCAGTTGGCTCTGTCGACAGCAAAGTCCTACTCGTCTGTTTGAAGTCTCAGCCAAAGAGTCCCTGACGGTACACCCACGCGTTCGAGTTCGACAACGCCGAGAGATGATCGCTATGGTTAGGATAAGCGGCAATGTTTTGTTTTAAAACTGCAACGAATCATTATTGACTGACAACTTTGTTTCATTGCTAAAATGATTAGATGAATGAATGGTACCTAATTTACATCTTTAGAAGTGACTTTGAGCGACCAGAAAAATAAATTAGTCATGCATATTGCTTGCTCTAAAAACGGTTATGGAAAATCACGTGAAGAAGCCGTAGTGTCTTAGAACTAACGTTTCGAAGATGTGGAAACGTTGCATTGGTTGAAGATCTTTGGCAGTCGTTACAGATAGTCAGTGGTCCGAAAGTCCGATAAACATTTGGGGGTATAAGGAACAGGTTGTAAAGTTCCTCGTGCCCCATAGAAAAGGGAGGATCCTCCGACCAGACGGGCAGTTGGCCCACCAGACACAACACCCGTCTAGTCGGAGGATCGTCCCTTTTTTTTGTTCCTCATACCCCAAACTGGTGACCCCGACGTGATGGACGCTTTGAGTTGCCTGTGAAATCGCTCCACCATTCCATTGCACGCTGGATGGTATACCGTTGTCCTATTATGCTGAAAGCCGGCAATCTTGGACAGTTGTTCGAACAGAGCCGACTCGAACTGACGGCCTCTGTCCGTAACAATCTCATTGGGACAGCCAAACCGGGCAATCCATCCAGACAGCGGTGCTATGGCATCAGCCGCAGCAGCAAAGCTATGTTCAATTAAAAATAAAACATAAGGAGTTCTTTACACTTTATGGTTATCTATAGTTTATAGGATAAAGATTGATTGTCTGTGTCTCTCTCTCTTGTCATCATTTCAGCGCTGTACGTACTAATAAATTGATTTATTTATAAAAAATGTTTTTATGTTCTTCTCGAACATAAATTTGGTGCCGAAACGGTTATCGGGGTGTGATAGTACACGTCTAGTGTTTTCTCCGGGAAATTTTGCAGTATTTGCAACTATTTGAAAATTGTGAAAATTGGCCGGCCGGCATAGTAGCTAGGGAGCTGGCGAGCATTTAAGTATATGATTTGCTCGTACTTCGTATTGATAGGCATTAAAGTTCGGATCAATACGACAAAATTTTCTTAAGGAATTAAAGTCCTATGTTGCTGCGTTTTTTAGCTACAGGGCTTTGAATCTGTCAAAAAAAAAATCTGTACTAAATCATTTGCTCGTGTCTGCCTCTGGGGTTAGTGGTCAATACCATTTTGATAACGAAGAAAATCTATGAGGCAGACATCCAGGGCTCTGCATTATCACAGGAGGTAGATATAAAAATGTAAAATAAAAAAGCTCTACTAAATCATTTGCTCGTAGCTTTAATTAGGTCAAAAAGATTTATTAGAACCCCTTGAATACAAAAAAAAATTGGCAGACATTTTACTTACTGACTTTAACCATTACAGCTCGTTGAAGTCTGCGAATTTGAAGAAAAGCGGGTATTACGGCTAATTAATGCGGATATCTCCGTCATTAATGAACCGATTTTCAATTTTTTTTTTGTATTCAAAAGAGTATACTTCCGAAATGGTCCCATTGTCATCAAGTCAGGATCTGATAATGGGATCCCAGGGAAATCGAGGACAACTCTCAAATTTTATAGGCACTTGTTACGTTTTCCATATATTTTCCAAAGCTGTTCATTTATTTGCGTCTGATAATCATAATCTCATGTGGATGCGCTGATGATGGAAGGTACAACTACTCCTCAATAGTTAGGAGATAAAAGCAATAATAAGGGAATCTTGAAGGTTGAGGGTTTGGTTTCTTGGTTGAATGTTAAATGCATAGTAAATATTTGTATAGGATACCTATTACAACTTAAAATGGAAAAATAAAAAAGCCCTTTTTTAAAAAAAAACCGACTTCAAAAACACAAAAAAAAATGAAAAATAAACTTCTGAAGTCGGTAGCAAAAAAAAAACGAGACAAACAAACAAATGTCACTGACGATTTTTTATTATACGCCTATTAAAATAAAGTCGAGAACGCAATTATTCAACTATCTTTCTTGATAAAGTCACTCGTCGTCGTCGCGTCGTCGTGCGTTGTCCTTATCCATAACGTTCCGCGCTAAATTGTAGTCGGTTGCGCGTTCGTCGTGTAGGTACAATAGCGACTGTATTACCAGTTGTCAATGCTGTCGTTTGACGAACGACACCAGTTGCAACGACGACCGTTTTCTGCAACCGTTTTCGTTGTCGGGAAAACATTTGAGTTTGCAACATGTAGTTGCCCATTCCCTAGCGGAGATCTCTATGGAGAAGAACGGGCAAGAAACTCCATGGACACTCTTTTAAATCAGAATATTGATACAAAACCTTGGTTACATCATTCATGTTGAGATGGTATATTATGTGAGAACGATGTAGCAAGATGTGCACAATAAAAGTGTCCACAGTAACGTCAAAAACGATGATTCAAAAACAAAATAATAATTCAAACAAGCCGAGGCAGCTAAGAGGTGTTCCCAAACATCTTTAAAAATCTGTGTACATAAAATACGTATGTATGCATGTGTGCAGCTGCGACGAGACCGACCGCCCTACACTAGCGTCTTATGTTTCGATGGTAGTGTCATCTTTAGTTACTGTGTGCGAACGTACAAAAAACCCGTGGTTTCAAAGCCTTGGGCATAGTACACACAGGGTACTTTGAATCGCACGTTTTGCTAACGCGCATTTCGCTTTTTAAGGTATTAAACCAGCGCTTGCACACTGGAATCATTAAACAAAGATTAAAAAATATATATATATTCAAATGGTCTGCCTTCGGAATATCAGTGGCCTGGGTGTCTGCCTCATTCATGTTCTCTTTTTTATAAGCAATATGAACAACGGTCAAAGAGGCAGACACGAGCAAATGATATAGCACAGTTTTTTTTGACGACATTTTTGAAGCGCTGTTAATTGAAAACGCAGCGCTACGATGGTGGCAGACTATTTTTCTGAGGTTGTTCACAGGGTTTTTAAACGAACACTGCAAGTCTGCCAAGCGTGCATTTCATATATTTTTTTTTAAATCATAAAAAAATCTTTAAAAATTCATAACTTCAAAAGTCAGAGTCCTAGACGTCTGCCTTTTCGATTTTTTTCATTTTGACAAGGATCCTAAACATCAGCCTTAGAGGCAGACACGAGCAAATGATATAGGATACCTATTTTTTTTTACATTTTTAAAGGGCTGTCAATTGACAACGCAGCGCTACCATGGTGGCAGACGCGGCTCTTAATATTTCTTATCGTATAATTAACGCTATTAATAAAGTCTGCCACACGAGCAAATCATATAGATTTTTTGTTCGCCAGCACCCTAGCTATAGCGTCTTGTCTTGTCGGCACGTCCATGAAATTAAGCAAGAAGGTGATATCGCGTTTTCAACAAGAGCGACAAGGACGACAGATACGTGCGCAAGTGCAAAGATAGAGCGAGAGCCAATACGCAGCTACAGAGGGTGTAAAAGAGTGCGAAAACCATTACTCATTACGTTCGCTCTTCTGTCAATTAAAGCTGTCAAATACGTAAAAAAATATTGACAAACTTTCAAGCTTCGGTATTTTCAAAGGATTTTGCATGCCGTGAATAAAAATCATTTAAAATCATCAACGGTGGTGCCCATACCCGGAACATACGCAACAAAGATGTCACCGCCAGGAGATACTGCAGCCCAGATAAGAAAATTAAGGGCTCAAATTGGCCAGTTCAAGGGGCAAATAACTCGCGCAAATAAATTTGCTACAGAGCAGCGAGAGCAAGTTCTGGTGGATGTTAGCGCTGTCAACATGCGTATACAGTGCCTTAAATCAGCGTTGGTAACATATAGGGAGCATCAGTTAAACCTGCAGTTGTTGCTAAATACTTGCGACGATTCTGACATGGAGGAGGACGAAGTGGAAGAGTTGTGCTTTACGGCCATTTGTGAGCTGCAGAAGGTCGTGAATTCCACATTGGAACACAACAGTGTCAGCAAGGAAGCAAATCAACCACTGGAAGGCGCAATATCGCGCAAGTTACCTACGTTGGAACTACCCACATTTGACGGGAAGGAAGTCGTGCAGTACAAAAGTTTTATTGATATGTTTTCAGCAGTGATCGGTAGTAATAATAGTTTAGCATCAGTGCAAAAGTTATTCTATTTGCGCAAGTATTTGAAAGCTGATGCTTTAGCTTTAATTGAAGGGTTACCATTAGTAAATGAGTCATATACTCAAGCATTGACGTTACTTAAAAATAGGTATGACAATAAGTGTATATTAATAACCCATCATATCAACATACTTCTTGATTTACAGCCAATTTCAAAGGGTACTGCTCAAAATTTGAGACAGTTGGTATCGCAAGCGCGACAACAAATTGGAGCACTTAAAGGTTTAGGTCAAAAGGTGGAATATTGGGATATGGTGATTGTTACAATTCTCATTAGAAAGCTTGATTCGTACTCTTGCAGAGCTTATTTCACAGAGAGGAACCAGGCTTCTTTGCCAACCTTGGATGAATTCTTAGAGTTTGTGGAGAAAAGGGCCTTGAGCTTTGAAGAAAGCCAGCAAACTGAAGGTAAGTCACATCCATTTTCCAAAAGTCAAGTTCGTGTTAATAATCATGCAAGTGTGTCCCCTGTAGGTTGTAAATTTTGTCAATCAGCTGACCATAAATTGTACCTTTGTAAGAAGTTTCAGTTGTTGAGTATTGATGAGAAATTAGAATTTGTTGACAAGAACAAATTATGCAAGATTTGTCTCAACTTTCACAACAACAAATGTAAATTTTTCTTTAAATGTGAAGTATGCAAAAGCAAAATACATCACACATTATTGCATAAAGAAGAACAACTATGTTGTCAAAATAGCACGACCTCCACCAACATGATATTATTGCCTACAATTAAAGTTAAAATTTATAGCAAAAATGGTTCCTGTATTGTTGCAAAAGGCCTTTTAGATAGTGGAAGTCAAACTTCTTTTATTACCTCCGATTTAATGAGCAGGTTATGTTTACCCACATTCAAGCATGAGGTCAAAATTTCAGCCTTAGGTCAAAAGGAAAAATTAATTACCAAGGCTGCAAATGTTATGATAAATTCATTGCACGATGATTATAATTGCAATGCATTGTTCTCAGTGGTAGACAATATTACTTCCTTTCTACCACAGAGCAAATTTGATTTAAAAGATATTAAATTTCCAAACAATATTAAACTAGCCGACAATGAATTTAATGTACCAGGCCAGATTTCATTCCTACTTAACTCTGAAGTATTTTTTAAAATAATGCTGCCAGACAAAATTGAATTAATTGGGGGAAATTTGTGTCTACTATCAACAAAATTCGGTTATGTACTGTCTGGTAATATCAAAAGAGAAAATATTTGTCTCTCAAGTATAAACGAGCATAAGGTTGTTTTGCACACTACAACAATTCAAAATGAGAATGTGGATCTACTCCTTCAACAATTTTGGGAAGAGCAACACACTCCCGAAATAAATACGGAGGACATAGTAAAGCAGGACATCTGCGAGTCCGAATTTAGAAATTCGGTACAGTTAATTAATAACAGATTTCAGGTGCGGCTGCCACTAAAAGTACCAATTGAAGAATTAAATTTGGGTGACTCATTTACTTTAGCGTTGCAACGACTGAACAACTTAACCAAGCGATTCAACAAAAACCCGGAGCTAAAAGAGGTCTACTCAGAATTCATTAAGGAATATGTTGATTTAGGTCATGCTAAGATCATCGACCTAGCCTCAACGGCAACACCTATTGATCAATTTTATTTCATGCCCCATCATCCAGTCATAAGATTGGATAGCAAAACAACGAAGCTGAGGGTCGTGTTTGATGCCAGCGCAAAGGCAAAATCTAATTTAAGTCTTAATGATGTTCTGCATAAGGGGCCTGTAGTACAAAAAGGTCTATTTGAGATATTAATATTGTTCCGTTCGTACGAGTTTATAGCACTATGTGATGTCCGCCAGATGTACAGACAAATAAGAACTGATCCCTCCCAAAATAACCTACAAAATATACTCTGGAGAAATAGTATTGGTGATAAATTGTTATGCTTACAGCTTCCGACGGTCACTTATGGAGTCAAAAGTTCTAGTTTTCACGCAACGCGATGCCTGGTGGAGTTGGCGTTAAGGTATGGAGAACAATATCCATTAGCAGCCAAGGTGTTAACCAACAATACATACATAGACGACTGTATCTTCGGAGCTTCGAGCATCGCAGAATTAAAAAAGGTATGTGGTGAATTAATTGAACTAATGAGGCTAGGAAGTTTTGAGCTGCATAAATGGAGTTCGAACAATCATCAAATCTTGTCCGATATTCCACGAGACAAGCAAGTGTTTGACATAGACCATCAATTTAATAGTAGGCAAGCAGTGTTGAAGGCATTGGGGTTATGCTTAGATATAAACAAAGATCAACTCAGAATTTGTAGGCCAGAGGGTGAAGTTCCACAGGAGTGGACAAAACGAACTGTTTTGAGTTGTATTGGAACATTCTTTGACCCTTTGGGATTGGCTGGGCCTATTGTTACAAAGGCTAAACATTTCATGCAAAAATTATGGAAAGAGAATTTAGGTTGGGATTCCCCACTTAAGAACGAATTACTATTGTCGTGGAATAGGTTTTTCAGCGATTTAATGAACATGGAACCTATAATTGTAAACCGAAATTTGAAAATTAGTAACGCCGATCACATAGATCTAGTTGGTTATTGTGATGCATCAAATATTGCGTTTGGGTGTTGTATATATGTAAGAACCATACATGGAAACGAAGTGCATGTGTCCTTAGTTTGTAGCAAATCAAGAATTGCCCCAATCAATGCAAAGTTAACCATGCCAAAGCTAGAGCTTAATGGCGCAGTTCTTCTTTCTAAATTGTTTAATAAGGTTATGTCGGTTTTTAAAGATATCAATTTTAGACATAAGTATATGTTTACCGATTCTGAAATTGTACTGTGGTGGTTAAAATCTATAAAAAATTCTCAGTATATTCAGAATCGAGTTAACACAATTAATAATTTAACAAAGGAATGTGAATGGTTCCATGTCAATGGATCAAGCAATCCTGCTGATTGTTTGTCAAGGGGCTTAAACCCTACCCAGCTGTCATCCCATGATATATGGTGGCAAGGACCACAAGAGCTGTATGATTTAAAATTCATTCCCAAAGAAATTACTTTAAGCAAAATTTTTGATTCAGATTCAAATAATGTTGCGGTTGTCAATTGCGATATGCAACAAGAATTGTTACCGATTTCAAATGTATCCACTCTTGTGAGATTACAGCGAATTTTTGCATATGTTTTAAGATTTATCAAAAATTGTAAAATCAGCAAAGACAAACGTAATTTTGAAAATATAACTGTAACAGAAATAAAGGACTCAATGTCATGTTTGATTAAATATGTTCAGTCATTGCATTTTGCTGATGAGTTGAAATGTGTTAGAAATGGTAGTCCAATGAGAACAAACATCAAGGCTCTCAATCCATTTTTGGACAAGTTGGGTATAATGCGAGTAGCGGGAAGGCTAGAAAATGCAAATCTGCCATATAATCAACGGTGCCCAATCATTTTGCCTAATAGATGCCATTTCACTACTATCATTATTCGCAATGAACACTTATCTCTATTACACTCAGGATTAAAATTAACTCTTTCTAGTTTGATACAAAAATATTACATTGTAAGTGCAGTGAGAGAGATAAAGAAGGTTGTACATAAGTGTACCGTATGTTTTAAGTTTAGGGCCGAAAGAGCCAGTCAGTTAATGGGGACATTACCTCATTCTCGTGTAAACCAAGATAAAATTTGGAACCGTATCGGAATTGATTATTGTGGGCCATTCCAAATCAAGCAATCAACATTACGTAGATCAATCATAAGTAAAGGTTACGTTTTAGTGATAGTTTGTTTTATAACGAAATGTATACATTTAGAATTGGTCTCCGATTTAACCACCGAATGTTTCCTGGCAGCTTTTAAAAGATTCTGCTCCAGGCGAGGCACTCCTTCTTTGGTTTATTGTGACAATGCGTCAACCTATAAAGGTGCCAATAATCAATTGCGACAATTGTATTTGCTAAATAATACTCAGCAGCATAAAGACAGTGTGTTAAATTATTGTGCAACGAAGGGTATTGAATTCAAATTCATTCCTTCATATAGTCCCACGTTTGGAGGCCTCTGGGAAGCCTCAGTTAAACTTTTTAAACACCACTATCGGAGAGTCGTAGGAACTATGTGTTTGACATACGAACAATTTAACACTATAGTGGTTCAAATCGAAGGAACCTTGAATTCAAGACCTTTAACTCAGTTGTCAAATGATGTCGATGATTTTTCATTTTTGACTCCGGCTCATTTTTTTATGTGGACGCCCACTAAACGCGATACCTGAACCAGATTTAACCTCTAAGAATATAAATCGATTAAAATTTTGGAGAAAATGCGTTAAGATCCAGCAAGACTTCTGGAAGGCGTGGCACAAAGATTATTTGTCACAGTTTTTAAGGCGCCCTAAATGGCATAATGCCCATTCTAATATTAAAATTGGTGATTTAGTTTTGTTAATCGGTGAAAATTGTTCTCCATTGCAATGGCCGATGGCTAGGGTCATAAATTTATTTAGTGGGTCTGATGGTTTAGTGCGCGTAATAGAGGTCAAAACTGGTCGAGGCACTCAGAGAAGAGCTATAAATAAGGTGGCCGTATTGCCCATTGATAGGGAAGATTGATTTTTTGTTTTCAAAGTATAAATTTATTGAAAATATTAATAGTACTTACAATAAATGTAGAATAGTTTAACTTAATATTTAATAAGTAATAGTTAGTTCAATATTTAAAGGCATTTAAGGTCGTGTTGGCCCGCCAATTTATGTTCAATTAAAAATAAAACATAAGGAGTTCTTTACACTTTATGGTTATCTATAGTTTATAGGATAAAGATTGATTGTCTGTGTCTCTCTCTCTTGTCATCATTTCAGCGCTGTACGTACTAATAAATTGATTTATTTATAAAAAATGTTTTTATGTTCTTCTCGAACAGCTATGTAATGGCTTAAGGTCTTACCAATGGGTAGGCTTTGTATTATCCAGTACTAACTGGGTTGTGGAGGTCAGATTGACATCAGCAGAGCGAGCTTCATGTAAAATACTTGTATTCAGCTGCACCCGGTTAGCCTAGTAGCCGAAACCAAAATATTTGGCAGATGATAACAATGTTCTGACGTGATAAGCATGCTCCTACACACTAATCTTCAAGTTCTTAACATTAGATCATAAGTTCTACCTAACGTAAATCTAAATACAAGGTAATTCAAACACAATGACAAGGTCGAATGGTTCTCACGATTTTCCTAATTGCAGTAGACATCTGAGTAATTGTAGCAAAACATATCGCGCTTTGCGACGTAAGCGCATTATGTCAGAACTAGCGACCTTGGAGAAAAAAACACGGTATATCGCGAATTGTATATTATACGGTGAAGGAAAACATTGTGAGGAAACCGGCATGTCTTAGAACCAAAACTTCGAAGATATGTGACATCTACCAACCCGCACTGGCCCCGCGTGGTGAATTATAGCCCATCCCTCTCCTAGAGAGGAGGCCTGAGTCCCTGCAGTGGGAACATTATAGGCTGGTGATTATGATGATGAAGTACCTATAAGATTAGAGCTTTAGGAGTTTTTTTTGTCCTTACGATTGTTAAATGTATTTTTTTATAGAGAGGAAGCCCTTCAAAAGGCGACCGATCTTTGAGGAGAAGAAGCAAGGAGTGCGAAATTTTTACCTCACTAAAACCACCCCGGTGGTTACTATCCGCACATGAGAGGAGTTTCCGTTTCGTTTTAAAAGACCTGTCCGGAGCCTGCTCTGTGGTCCCCCTCCAATGCCTGTAAAGGCACATTCCTGGGCGTTCGATATCCCTATATGATACGATGGCATTGCGCGAACATCCTGGACGAGGCTGTCACAAGTGAGTGGAGCTTGGCATAAACAAAGAGGCCTATACCCAGCAGTGGGTGAAGTCGGCTGTGGATGATGATGATTCGATGGACAGTATAACTGAAGACCTTTCATTCTTCACGCAAATGTATTCTTCTTTTTCCTTCCTGTAATCCTCAAGAGTAATAATTTTAATGTTAATAATTTTTTATAAGAAATATTTTAAAATGTATAAAGTTTGTTTACAAATAAATAAAGATAATAATTAATAATAATAATAATTAATACTGAATCGGCTTTGTTTTCGAGCCCCGGGCAATAGTTGGTCCTCAACAACCATCAAAGATTACGTCAGTGACATAACTAGCAATATTCAAACGCACATGAATCAATTAAATCATAATGAGACGCCTCCGAACAAGATGTCCTCAAGCAATTAGACAGGATTCGCTGAATATTAATAAGTATTTTATTAATTTCAAGGCACACGAGATTGCTTGCATACTGTTGGGTGCCTTATTATTCAATGTGTGAATATTTTTATAATAACGTTTATATATCGTTGTTGAACTGGCACAGATATTATTCTTTGATACTGGACAGCAAACAAGTTGATCAAAATTTAGTTGCCCACCTGACCTGTCTATCCCTTTGGGGATTACAGGCGCGATGTTATGATATGTAGTCCTCCTGACCGTTGTTGTTGTGTGACCAGATACAGGGGGCAGCCTCTGTTCTCTCATCCTTATAATCCAACGACAAAACTAAAAGATAAATAAAAAAATATTTTGATATGTTTTACTGTTTATTTGTTACCACTTTCCATTACCAATACAATCCCGAGACTATCCCGGGATCCCGGGATTAACTGTAGAAAATATCGATATCCCGGGATCATAAAAATCGACCGGGATATAATCCTCTATTTCTGAGGCACGGGGGTATCATACTTCTGACGTTCAAACGTCGAATTCCCGATGAAAAACCCCCATAACATTTTTCCAGGACCTGGTGTTACACCATCTTAATTATTCTAAAAGTTAACTATTATTATAGTATTGCACCACTAACACACGTAGTATCTTTGTACAAATAAATAAAATTAAAATATTTATTGGATAAGATAAGTACTTATATTTTATACGATAATACATAAAGATTAAAAAAAATACAATAATAATAAAAAAAACTCGTTACCTACCCAAACAACCGATAAGTCACTATCGCGAATTCTCAACGGTCGTACATTCAAAATAACGTATTTTTAACGGTCACACTTCTTTATTTATTGTGTGGACCGGTATACAAGGATAACCTCTTTAAAGAACAAGGTCGGGCTTTGTAATATGGTTCTTGGACTGGTTAAGTTGGTGGTAGTCGAGGCAAAATTATATTTTTTTGGGATTAAAAGTGGGGTGATAAAAAGTTGAATAGTTAGTGAGCAGTGTTTGTGAGAAAAGTATGTCTTGCGAGGGCTATGACCGTATAATACGAATACTGAATATAGACGAACTCGTGGGAATATAATTACCTATGTAAAAGAAATCACTATTTTATTTATTTATTAAAATTAGGCATCTGAGAGAGATTGGCCATTTGCCCAGCTGTGGGACAGTGTAGGTTAAAAATAAAACATAAGGGGATCGGACTGACTCAAAATAATATAATTCTGTTTAGATCCAATATTTCTCGATAATCTAACTAACGGATAGTTAGATTATCGAGAAATATTGGATACGTGTTTTTTGTTTTATCAAATTAATAAAAAATG
The DNA here is from genome assembly GCA_949774965.1 of Diarsia brunnea. NCBI lineage: Eukaryota > Metazoa > Arthropoda > Insecta > Lepidoptera > Noctuidae > Diarsia > Diarsia brunnea. Next base: position 978,003 of record OX459023.1, on the reverse strand, counting down.
ACGAAGATAAAACGTGTCAAAGATCATAAGTGGGGGCTTGTGACGTCACTTGTGGGTAAAAATGTACTGACATGTGACGTCACACGAGTTTTCGAAAGCTGTAACGTCGCCATTTTTTGTTTACGTGAAATAAGAAAAAAATATGCATTCAATGTTTTTTCGGAAATCTATCTGACGTACTAATTAGATTTTTTTTGTCCGATCCCCTATTATCATAACATCACGCCTGAAATTCCTGAAGGGTTAGGCAGAGATGTACCTAATAATTCACCCACTTTTCGCCAGTTGTGTTTAAGTCCCATGTAATAGGGCCTATCCTATTGCCATCAACCGAGCACAAATCCCGTCAGTCAGTCGCTCCATCTAAAATACTGACATTCATCTGCATCTGGTTAGACTGGAAGCCGACCCTAACATACTTTGGGAAAAGGCTAGGCAGATGATGAATATTAGTAAGTTAGCACCCTTTTTCTTTTTTGGCGGGTGGAAAATCATCAAATAACCCCTCCCGCTCTTGGGCAGAGCGAAAGGGAGTGTCAGACTTCTACTGACTAAAAACCACCCATGTTCCTTCTTAGCCCTTCATGTCGAGCCCGCGGTATCTCTTGCGAACAACCCGCAGCCCCGACGAGCAAGTTAGCACCCTATGACGTAGACTCATTCATACTGAACTTTTCAATATCCTCTTCACAGTTCACGCTAAAATAACTTAGAAAATTAATTACCCAGTCCACGCTCCTGACATCCTGTTTTCAACATTTCTAAAATAAGCATGAAGCGACCCAAAGAGTGTCTAATGGAAGCAGAAAAACTTGAGGTAAATGACATTTGGATATCATTGTCAAGTTGAAGATATAAATGACGCATCATTGGCTAGTCGTGTTCTTGGACTTCGTGAACTTCAGATAAAAGGTCAGGGTTATATAACAATCGGCTACTAATTAAGATTTTTTAATATGGCAAGGGCAGCAAAATAGTCACTACATAGTACCTATAAAACAAAGTCGCTTTCTCTGTCCCTATATCCCTATGTATGCTTAAATCTTTAAAACTACGCAAAGGATTTTGATGCGGTTCTTTTTAATAGATAGAGTGATTCAAGAGGAAGGTTTTAGTATATAATTTGATCGACATCCACGCGGGCGAAGCCGCGGGCATCAGCTAGTATCATTATATTTTGGACACTTAAGAGATCCATTTCCATCCATCCTATTACATGGGACTTAAAATATAACAGGCGAAATTGTGGGAGTACTATTTGGTTTTATCTCTGCCTAACATTTCAGATATAACAGGCGTGATGTTATGTTCACAACTTAACTACAGACGAACTAATGAGAGGACCACCGATCAGCTGAAACAACGAAATACAAGGATATAAGTCTTGGGCTGCGGGTTGTTCGAAAGAGACACCGCGGCCTCAGCACAAGGGCTAAGAAGGAACATGGGTGGTTTTCAGTCAGTAGAAGTCTGACTCTCCCTTTCGCTCTGCCCAAGAGCGGGAGGGGTTATTTGATGATTTCCCACCCCCCAAAAAAAAAAATGTTTGAAAGGGGGGGGGGGGGTGAAAAGATTACTTTATGTCGCGATAACCGACATCCACGTGCACGAAGCCACTGGCATCAGCTAGACAACAATATGTTTAAGTAAGGGCTCGTTTACGGAGACGCCGAGCGTCGCGCGGCGCGTGCAGAAGGCTCATCTCGAGCTTTTTTATTTATTTACTGAGAGACGCGTCTACCGCAACGAACGCTGCATTTTAAACTAACGAGCGAAAAATCGCTTCTCGTAAAATCGACATCAGTTTTCATACATCGCCATATTGTGTTTGAATTAAAAACGCACAACGCGTCGCGCGACGCCCCGCGTGTCCGTAAATAAGGCCTAAGAGAGTGTAAAGATAGTACTTCTTACTCCAACGTTCAAGAGACCGTTATCAATTGTCTAACCGGCACAATCGCAACGGTCGCTCTCAACGTGTCGGTCCGAATCACACCGATGACATCATTTACTTGTATCATAAGTATATATCAGGCGGTTTTGACCGGACTGCTAATTGGTAACGAACGTAAATAAAAGTGGTTTTGTTTAGCGGCTGGGATTTGGCAGTTGGTCTAGGTACTGGTTGTTAAGAATTGTTAATAACGGCTATAGTAGTCTGCAGGTATCCATCTATCTCGTCTATTCCTAACTATTATTTGTAAGAGTCATAGGAAAGACATACACTGATCTTATTGGTGCCGTTCTTCAGAAAGGACAGGTGCGTAGTACTCGTAACCGGCGTGCGTGTATGACCAGATGTATGAATGTGGACGAGGCAAAAGGAGTATGTAAGGATCGTAGCAAGTGGCGTTCTGTGGTTTCCACCTACCCCCATGGGAAAAGGGCGTGAGTTTATGTATGTATGGGTATTTACCGAGTAATAATGATTAAAGTCACCAATACAACCGTCTCAGTTTATAAAGGTCTCTTGAGTGACTATTTGATGGAAACGGCATTCTTGAGACCTTTATGAACTGAGACGGTTGTAGTGGTGACGGTAATTTTAATAATTATTACTCAGTAAATATACATTTGTTATATATATCGCGAATCCCATTTTATTCAACATAGGACTTGACACTGACCGGCAAATCGCAAAAAAACGTAAGAAAATTCGAATTTCGCGGGATTCGTCGCCTTGTTCATTTTGTAGTTTGACAGCCTCGTTGGTAGCGTGGTTGCAAGCGCGACTGGCTGAGCATGAGGGGAGGGTTCGTTTTCCGAATCGGGTAAAGTGTTAATAGGGTTTTCGTAGCTGTCACTGAGTCTGGATTTTTCCGGTTAATGGCAATAAACTCGCCCCCTTTAACATGGGACTTAAACATAACTGGCGAAATGTGGGTGTACTATTAGGTACACCTCTGCCTAACCCTTCGGGGATTACAGGCGTGATGTTATAATGATTATGTTTAGTTCATCCCACAGTGTTCTTCTTAGTGGATTCCCATAATCCCTAACACGTAAAAGGACTAACTAAACCATTGAAATGGTCATGATCAATAAATTACCTAGAGCTCTTGAATACGTTTCAGAAATTCCTGATCGCGCTCAGTTTCAATGGTGAAAACCGATGTAAAACATGTAGAAACTACATTATAATCGCCATGTAAGTGTATCATTGCCAGATGCTTATGATAAGACTGTCTATCGAGATCCGTGGCGGACGTCGGACGCAAGAGAGTGGAACAAACTATTCACTTTCGCCTTCGGTTCGAGTCTCTTAGCATCTGCATACATTTATGATTTTCTAATAAAATGATATTTCATTTCATTTTACATCATCAAAAACAACAATTTATGATAATATCTACCAACGATATTTTAGATTTTTTTATAAATAGTCTACAAAAAAATATTATACAGTTTTGGTTTTAAGTGTCGCCTGAAAAATTTGATCATAATATGGAGTTAGCTGTATCGATATATATTTCTACTGTACGTGTGTATGTCACTGAACTCCTCCTAAACGTCTGGACTGATTTTGATGAAAGTTTTTGTGTGTGTTCAAGTGGATTCGAGAATGGTTTAGATTTACAATTGGACCCGGTAGGTGGCACTGGTGGCCGGCTAGGACGACGTCTGCCAGGTCCGCTAGTAGTATTTTAATACCATATCGTGGTATGGTTATTATGTGATACGGATGGAGAAGGAATGTGGAAAATGGAGTAAGGAAAATGTTGAGGATGATCAGGTGACTTTAAGAGTAAAGAAAGACCAAAGCAACGATGAATAAACTGTACTAAGGGTGATATGGCAAGAAAGGAGGTGTCTGCTGAGATGACGAGAAATAGAGAAGTATAAAGGGTGTAAAAGTAACCCTTAACGCAAACGAAGGGCACTTGTTCTTCTGTCGAGGCTGCGGGTTGTCCGCAAGGGATACCGAGGCCTCGACATGAAGGGCGAAGAAGGAACATGGGTGGTTTTTAGTCAGTAGAAGTCTGACACTCCCTTTCGCTCTGCCCAAGAGCGGGAGGGGTTATTTGATGATTTCCCACCCCCCAAAAAAAAAAAAAAGGGCACTTGTTCTCCCCACCACTGCGATAATTTTTTTTGTTCTAGACGATACTTGGGAACCTCCTAGTTACGGAGATATTGGGAGAAGTTCCCAATTTTTCACAGCTGTTTTTATAAATACTAGTTTTTCAATTATAACTTTACTTAAATAACCTCCATGACCCGTTTCCTATTCAAAACATCCACTAGCTCTATGTTTTAACACTGCTCCATTGAGTTTTACCGTAAAATGTGATTTTTGACCCAAAAAAAAAAGTGGTTTCCCAGCAAATAATATCCGTGGTGCTAGGAACTGGGCTTAGCCCAGTTGTACATACGTCCCTGTGTGTCTATTGGCCTTGTTCTGTTCTGTCTTCTGCTGATATGGAGGGAAGTGGAAATTATGTTTTTCCTACTCCTCCGCTATTCTTTTCTGATTAGTTTCGTTGCGGAATCCAAGACAGTTAAATCGTTTCTCTGGGACTTTGTCGGGCTTCATTATCTCAGCGCTTTTTTGTGGTCGCCACTGTTGATTCTGGCTAACAGGAGTTCAGTGGATTGGAAATAGTGTGGGGGCTTGTCCTAATGTAAAAAAATATATAGCGTAGATACTTATTACATGTACCTACCTAAGTAATTCTACATCAAAGTTTATTGGTTCAACGCAAGCTGAAACAAGTTAACATTTCGAAATTGCGCCACCAGTGACTGCACCCATTGTTATGTAGGTACCAAAAACATTGACCTTGCTTTAACCGCACAATAAATTGTTTTAACAAATAAAACTGACCTGCAAACCTAAAACTATTATCTTTTATTGCATAAAATTCCAATTACAGACAATCAAATCATTCACGCATTACATTTTCCTTTGCGACATCACAACATGGCGGTTTGGCGCCAAAAGTAACACTCACACAAGTTGACATTCCTGGCAGCTGTCACTTTGACAGTTGAAACGACATGGCGTTTTGGTTTTTTGGTAACGAATTTTAATTGTTCAGCCTTGACACCTTGAATTAAAACACGATTTTTATTAATTGAACAAGAAAGCACGACTTTATTTTATCTAAAACACGTTTGTTAATATTGAGAAATCGTTTCGCAATATCGTGGCTAATATCCCCACTACTAATACCCAGTTCTGAGTCCTGTTAACTTTTTTGTCAAAAATTAAAAGTCCTACCTATTGAACCTTGCCAAGGTTCAATTATGATCATCCAAGCATAGTCTGCTTCTGCAGGTAGAAGGGTTACTACCTGTATGGGACGCCGTCGCCTTCTTCGGCTAAGCAGTGATGCTGAACGTGAGAGGGAGAGAACCTCTCGTCTCAACAGCCGCGGGAGGCGCTCCGGGCGTCGGGGGCCACGTGATGGCTTCCGGCCACCGTAGACGCGGGCCTGTGGACGGTGAGTGATGGGGTAACTCGCCGTCCGTCCGTCTTATGATGACGACAGGCCGTGTCGACGGCGTGTCGTGTGCCACGCGCGCCTCAAAGATATGTCAGCAACATGGAAGCGCCTCCCGCGGCGGCTCGGACGAGAGGTTCTCTCCCTCTCACGTTCCGCCACCTCCTTCGCTAGCATCACTGCTTCGCAGAAGGAGGCGACGGCGTCCCATTCCTCCTTGCCCCGGACCATGACTTGCACCAGGGTCGGACGCAAGAGGTCACCGCCGCCGATCGCCGCTACGAGAACACGGCGGGGCACTGCCCAAGCGGGACATACCTCCACGGTGTGCTCCACCGTGTCCTCCGGCCGATCCTCACAATGGTGGCAACCGGGCGTTTCCTCCCGCCTGATTCGGTGCAGGTACCTCCCGAAACAACCGTTTCCGGTGAGTACCTACGTCCGACGGAAGACCAGGTGAGGGAGCCGTGGCGCCTCTCCAGCCACTCCTCAAAGAGGGGACTTACCGCCACTATCGTGGCGTACCCTGACTTACTGTAACCTCATTTGGTAATTATAGATTTGAGCCGTTTGGGGTCAAAATCTCTCGTCAAACTTCGTGCGACCAGCAGGGCTATTGCGTATCTTTTTAAATGTCAGTGGCTATCATAGTGTCCATCGATTATCTGTCAAATGGTACCATTTTGTAATTTTGTACCAAAACCATACCATTTGACAGTTAATCGATGGACACTATGATAGCCACTGACATTTAAAAAGAAACGCAATAAGCCCTGCAGGAGGGCTCTTTCTTTGGTCAAAGGATTAGCATTTCTGGGCACATTTCCGATTGTCAGCGATGCGGAGGAGTACTTGGACCAAGTCGTTGTATTTACATATTATTATATAAGTTATAAGGAGGAAGTTATACCAAAAATAAACCTTCTTTTCTGTTCTTTATATCCATAACACAAAAGAACTCAGTCAAAGACAATGTCAAGATGACGTTGGTGTAACAAAAAATCTAAATTGCAATATTTTTTTATATTATTTTAAAGAAATTGTGTGTGTTTTGTAATATTTTGTCCGTCACTTGATGTAAATTTTTAGAATTTTTATAATGTAAGTACAAGTTCTACCATATACCGTCCTTGGATGACTCTCTGACCAATCCTGCAATCCAGGAGACCACTAAGCATTTGAGACCATAAAGCATTCTTATCAGCCATTGACTTATATACATTGACTTATATATTACTGCGTAAGGACTGGGCCACAATATAAATATGGACAGTACGGAAACTACCTACAAACGCTCGAAACCGCACACTCACACAAACATGCGCATCGACGGGGCACTTAGCAAGTCTTCGCAGTGCGCTCAGTTGTGCGTGCCGCGCCGAGACGAGTGGTCAGTTGGTCACGTATAAGTTCATATCTCCCGATATTTTTTTAAATGCAACGAACGTATTGCGCGGTATACGGCTGTGTCAACTCCGGCTTCATCAGCAGAAGAAAGTATTTTTAATCGACTTCCAAAAAGAGGGAGGTTCTGAATTCGTCGGTTTGGTTTTGTTTTTGTATCATATTTGTTTCCGCATAACTCCCTCAATTAGGAACCGTTTTGAAAAAAAAAAAAATTAATCGAAAAAGTATACTCCCGAGATGGTCCCACTGTTACCATGTCTGGATCTGATGATGGAATCTTAACGAAATCGAGGGCAACCATCAAATTTTATAGGCACGTATTACGTGTTTCGTATTTTTTCTAATGCTATTTAAGTATTTACATCTGGCAGTCATTACCTCATGTTGATGAGCTGATGATGGAAGGAATAACTCCTTAACGGTTAGGAGTTGGAGGATAATTCTTAAATAAAATCTTATGGGGTTGTATTCTTTCAGGTTATCTAGGTGAGCTGATTGTGGAAGGTACAACTCCTCAACGGTTAGGAGTTAAAAGCAATTATAAGAGAATCTTGAAGGTTAAGGGTTAGGTTTCTTGGTTGAATGTTAAATGCATCGTAACTATTAGTATAGGATATTACAACTAAAAATGGAAAAATGAAAACAACTATTTAAAAAAAACAGCTTCTGAAGTCGGTGACTTTTGTTTGTTTGATTTCCTTTTTTTTTCATGAGCATTGCCCGCGCGCAACCTGTGCCGCAGCCGTGGATAGCGAGCGCGCACTCCAACGAGCGCACGAAACGTTATCGAGTATCGTCCAACCGCGGCTCGCTCCCGCCAAGACTTGTAACAGGTTAAGCCGCGTGCGCCGTTATGACAAAGTTAAAGATCTATGGTTCTACAAGTTGTTGTGTACTAAACTGTTTTCCGTGTTTAAACTACATAAATGTCTTTTGTTGAGATTAACCGACGCCATAAGATAACCTATTTAGATTGTATTTGTAAGCTAGCTTTTTTTAATTCGATTGATTGATCACAACAGAATAAAAATGTTATGTTGAGAAGTTATCTAGGGACTTCAGCAACCGTGCATAAAAGGGACAACCCTATGGCTTCAATGGAGCGTAGGTAGTTATCGCATCAACTAGGCTTAGTTTCGCTACTGTCCATATTTATACTGTGACTGGGCGGACCGCATGTTAAAATGACGCCTCGAACTTGGTCTTATGACGATCATAAAATACCACGCCGCTTATACAAGGTTACGTTAACGAGCAGACTACACCGATTCTCTGTATGACGAACGCGTCGAGCAAATGTTCGGACGACCGTATCTTTAATTTTTATATCAATGTTATCAGCATTCCTATTCTTTCCTGGCAGCAAGGCCCTCAGCCTTTTCCTATGCTGTGAATCTGCAATGTGATCGGCTTCTAGTCTTGCCTGATAAACGAGCTTGCTATGGATCAGGGAAATCCAGACTCCCTACAACTTTTAAGAAATTCCTGGCCGCCTAACATCACGCCTTTAATCCGCGAATGGTTAGGCAGAAGTGTAACTATAATTGTACACTCATATTTCGCCAGTTATGTTTGAATTCTCTTCATGTATTAGGGGGCAACCGGCAAACCCACTAACATCAACCGGGCAAAAATCCATGGCAGCTACTGAAAAATTATTTACAAAAAAACCCAATTACACTTTACACACTGACCCTGAGCTCGTGGCTCAATAAGAACTGCCACTCGGGTCGATCTTTAGGTAAAGCTGTGCTTGCCTAGGTCGGTCTGTGGATGGGTGACCGCCCGACATACCGAGCTTCCTTCGTGCCTCGGAAAGCACGTTAAGCTGTTGGTCCCGGCTGCCATATATATAGATCTTTGGCAGTCGTTATAGGTAGTCAGTGACCTGAAATTCTGACATCCAGTCTTGCCAAAGAGTATCGTATTACCTAGTATTAACTGGGTTGTGGAGGTCATATAGGCAGTCGCTCCATGTAAAATACTGGTATTCTTCTGCATCCGGTTAGACTGGAAGCCGACCCCAACATAGTTGGGAAAAGGCTAGGCAGATGATGTCACTGACCTGGGAACCGAACCCAGGTCCTCATGGTCCGCAGTCGTGCTTGTGACCACTAGACCAAGGAGACAATCAAATTTCAGATACATTTAAAAACAATTTGCTCGACCTAGCAATAAAATTGCAGTCTGTCTTTTACGTAGGTATTCACGCAGTGAGAGTGTCCGACTTTACTGACCTGGGGCTGCGGGTTGTTCGAAAAAGATACCGCTGGCCCGGGGCAGCGGGACATGAAAGGCTAAGAAGGAAACTGGTGGTTTTTAGTCAGTAGAAGTCTGACACTCCCTTCCGCTCCGCCCAGAGCGGGAGGAGTCATTTAATGATTTCCCACTCTCCAAAAAAAAAAGATTTATTGTCTACAACCCACCCATATTCCTTCTGAGGCCTTTGTGTCCGGGGCCGCGGTATCTCTTTCGAACAACTCGCAGCCCCAGCAGGCATATACCATGACCTGAATTGGTAACATTGGAAACTTTTTATCCAGGAAGTTGTAATATCTACCCACCGTGAGCGCGAAGGTGCAGGTTCTTTGGTTTCATAATTATAATTATATTTCTAGGCCAGTACCTATCAGGGACGACTGGCACGGCTGTTATAAGCCTGACATATGCTACTCCATCCTCAGACTGCTGAAAATGACAGTAAGTACCATCTTATGCTTCTTCTTAGCGTATCGCTGGTAAATTCGCATTTAAGTTGTATCAACTTGTATCCTACAAGGTAGCCCGCGAAATTCGATATTTTTTACGTGTTTTGCAATTTGCCAACCAGTGTCAGGTTGTATGTTAAATAAAATAAAATTCGCGACCGTAACAGGTGGGTGGTTTTTAGTCAGTAGAAGTCTGACACTCCCTTTCTCTCTGCCAAGAGCGGGAGGAGTCATTTGATGATTTCCCACCCCCCCCCAAAAAAAAGAGGGTTCCGTATTACCTTGTATTAACTGGGTAGTGGAGGTCAGATAGGCAGTCGCTCCATGTAAAACCTAGAACCTATGTCACAAGTAATTAGTGGCCCTAAAGCCTGTTAACCAGTCTTACCAAAGGGTTTCGTATTACCCAGTAGTAACTGGTAGTACAGGTCAGATAGACAGTCGCTCCATGTAAAACATACACAAACTATTGGATGATTTTCTTTAGAAGGTTCAGGTGGTACTCGTAGCCAGCATGCATATATGAATGAACATGGACGAGGCGAAAGACGCATGCAACAATCATCGCAGGCGGTGTACGTAGTTTTAGCCTACCCCAATTTAAAAATGGCGTCAGCTTATGTTATCAATCTTTGATTCCAGTATATACCTCTACCGCCAATGAACTAAGCCCACACCATACACCATGGACAGAGACGAACAGCAGCTGGTGGCAATAGTCCAGGGTCTGGACGCTCCGGGACTGACCCTGACGGTCAGCAACCGGTCCAGACATAATGTGGAGAGGAGGAGGTCGTCTAGGCCGCGGATACGTGAGTGGTTTTATATTGTACTTGTGAGTCTTCGTATTTGACAGGAGTAAAGGGTTTAACCAAATCTAACATAATCAGTAACACTGATTTTGTGGATGCGTGTAATGTGCATAGGAGTGTGCACAGAGAGAATTAAAACGTTCAAAGTTCTGATATAGTCTGCTTAATTGACACATATGCTACAATTGTATTACGGTTACAAATATCGAAAAACGCGCGTCATTATTCCGGGGAATCTACCGGGTATCTGAGGCTCGCTGCGCTCGCTCGCGACTGACGAATACACAATATGTGCGTCAGCGTTCTTACTAACCTTTAAAAGTTAACCCCCTACAATTATAATCCCTGTTGTCGAGCTTACGGGTAATCTGTGTTATAGGTCTTACTGGTTAGCCATGGGTGTATCAGAGCGCCTTGACAAAGAGTAATCTGGTGAAGTATTGAAAAAACATAGTCTACTTCGACGTAACATTGCAAAGGCCTATTTGAAGGATACGATTAGGTCTTGATATTTTATGGTGTTTGTTGACAAATCATGCACAGAACTTTCGAAATAATTTTGATCTGTTAAATTTCACACACGTTCCATGTGTATGTCGTTTTCCAGATATAAATAGGCCTGAAGCTCCTGCAGCAGACCACAGACTGGACACAATGCCTGCAGTAGCTGGAATACAGTCGATGTCTGGAATGGCAACTCAGAGAGCATCAGTGGAGACGACCACTGGAACTGATTTCACGAAAGTCAGCAAAAGCTCCCAGATTTGTGACGATAGATACACTAGTAGCTATAAGGTATATAAATAATGTATCTACGGAAGGTCCTAGGTGCCCGAGTGCATATGGCTGAGATGAGAATACTAAGGTGTGTTCCACACGCGCCTTAAACAGATGTCAGTTACATTGCCGCAGCAAGGGCCAATACCTGCGGGTTTTTCGAAAGAGATACCGTGGCCCCGAACACAAAGGGCTAAGAAGGAACATGGGTGGTTTTTAGTAAGTAGAAGTCTGACACTCCCTTCCGCTCCGCCCAGAGCGAGAGGAGTCATTTGATGATTTTCCACCTTCCAAAAAAACAAAAAAGGGGTATGTTGTGTAGTGTAACGCAACTGGATTAAATTCTCGAGTCAAGCAAAGTGTTTTTGAGTTTTCTCATCAGGGATTTTTAACTTGGCACAAATCTAGATTCCGTGGTTGCTACGGAGAAATTCCTAATGGAAAAATCCATAAAACTTTGCTCGACCCGGGAATCAAACTAGGACCATGCTCTGTTTTCCCTAGACAAAGAATTTCATAAATAAACAATTGACAATCGAACATACTTAGTTTAATCCCAAAATGGTGTTGCCACGTTTTAAAAGATTTTTGGATTTTAAAGAAAATTGTGGAAATTCTTGATTCATTTTCGTATTTAATTTAGCAATGTCATTGGTATACATAAACACCCCTTTCGTCGTTTCTTAAATAATTGTAAATTGCAAAAAATGTAACTTCAAGAATCTAAGCTTCAATCTAATGCTTCTCTTCCTTGTCACAGTTGGCACACTGCCAGATAACACCAACATCGCCACCTGAAGCGGTGTCGGAGTTTCCACCTCAGAGGAGAGAACCTTGTCGCAGTAAGTCTTACATAGTCTTCCCAATTTTAACAAGGTTCTTGACAGTCGTTCATGGCCGTGCAGCCTGAAAATCTAAAATGATATAAAGTTTGTAAACGGTCCCTTCAAAGGCAAAAAAAATTGCTTGGAATCGACTTTTTTTCGGGGTGAAACATCACGTTTTACGGTAGGCTCACACAAACAGTGCAACGCACTGCAATGTAAAGTAAACGGCTCATGAAGGCATACCGCGCTGTCTGCAATTTCTTCACGCTGCTAATGGATGCAATCGAATAGTACTACTATTTGACTAGCACAATATTTTGAGTGCGTCACAGAGCACTACAGCAAAACTTAATTTTAACCCCTCAAAAAAGATGTCGTTTCTAAGTAATAGTTTTTGCACACAATTACTTAAGTTATTGTCTTGATTGACGGCTTTGCGAAGGGTTCGTTAACTTCGTTTACACCATGTTTAACGTGATATCAACTCAACAGATCAAGGGAACTTCGAAATAGGTGGTAATGGCAGTGCTCAATGGAGTTTCCACAGCGGACAAGGAAGTGGACATGGCTTAAGACAAGCCGGTCGTAGCGCACAAGTGAGAGCCTCGACGTCTAGGATCAGACAGAACGGAGGGAGTCAGATTTGGCGGGATAAAGGTAACTACAGATAATATTCGTTTTGGTGATCTTCGTCGGTCTTCGGAAATACGAGCACGTGGCGTTGATATCTAATATGAAGCTGGGATAGCTGCAGCTCAGACGGATATTATCTATCTATATATATAAAAGGCGAAGCTGACTGACTGAGGATCAACAGGCCAAACCCTTAGGGCTACATACTTAAAATTTCGCTCATGTATTCCTCTTTTCACGTAGGCATCCACTAAGGAAGGTTTTTCCAAAATTCAACCTCCAAGGGGGTGAAAAAGAGGGACAAAGTTATGGAAAATCGTCATTTTCACGCGGGTGGAGCCGGGGGCAAAATCTATCATATAATTTTGACGAGATCGACGTTTCGTATTCCCCTTTTTTTCTCCTCGAAAACTGAGTCGATTCAATTAATTTTGACATTAACATTACGAGAAAGAGTATGTCTAGGTTCTTAGTATCAATTTCTTTTATGTTAAAATCTTTTCGAATTTGTCTGGCACGGGCATTTTTTTATTTTAGGGTTTTTTTTTTTGCATTAGTTGCTGAAAGAAAAACGAATTGTCTGAGACAGTATGTACATTGATTTCACTTAAGATAATGACTGCAATCCGAAGGATGGTGTACCTTACATTTCGCCAGTTTTATGTTTCATCATCATCATCATCAGCCTATAATGTTCCCACTGCAGGGACTCAGGCCTCCGCTCTAGGAGAGGGATGGGCTATAATCCACAACGCAGGCCCAGGGCCGATTGGTAGATGTCACACATGTCTTAAAATGTTGTGGTTCTAAGACATGCCGGTTTCCTCACGATGTTTTCCTTCACCGTTTTGAGAGAGCGGTGATGAAATAAATTACACAAAGTAATGCGCCTGACTGGGTTCGAACCCAGGACTCACTGTTTGTAAGTCGGAGCCGCTACCACTGAGCCACCACTGCAGTTATGTTTAAGTCCCATGTAGGTAATAGGGAGCGAGCCTATTCCCAATAACTTTTGATTTTGTTTCCTATGTGCCACATTGCAGGTTCCAGCCATCGCTACTGCAACTCCAAGCGAGACTTGGGCACGTTTGAGCACTCGCTACGGAAGTACCCCAGCATGGCTCCATTCAGGACTGCCTCTCACGACCTCATTGAGAAGCTAATTCGGTACACACAGGCTAAAAACTGTGAGTATTACAACAGGCACACAAAATAAACAAGTAACATCGCCAAATAATTTACAATCATATTTTGTTATCCTGGTTACACCACAACAAATAAAAATGTTGTGTCCAAATGCAGGGTAAATACCTCTCATTTCTCCTTCAAAACCTCTCTGGTTCGTGCAATTTCTGGCCACGCTTGCCCTTTGACCATGACCAGATCGTCACACCACCTCCCCCACCCCACCCCTCGACCTCGTCGGCGATGTCCACCTTCAGGCGTCCAGTGAGTGACGATCCTTGCCACCTCTCCGAGTGCACCCGTGCGATGTGGCCAGCCCACCTGAGTTATGGAGTGCAAGGCGGTGTTTCTAACGAGATCTGAATTCTTGGCACCTATTATGCTGCGCTCCATCGCCCGCTAGCAAGAACATCCACCACTTTTAATGACAGATACAGAACAAAAAATCAACAGCATGAATCCTTCATAAGTAACTGACCTTTATTTATATAGTCTGATCAGTTTGTGTTCTGTCTTCTAGCTGGTCAGAATCGCATCTAAGCCAATCCCATTTAACAAACTGATGACTAATGAAAGTGGATAAAATACATAGTCTCAAAAGTAGCATACCTACATGAATATATTTAAAGATTTGTATGCTTCAAAATTCTTTTTCAGTCCAAGAAATGTCCCGTTCATCAAAGAGCGTGCGTTCCCTCCGCTACCAGAAGCCAGCAGACACTGGGGACTTGCAGTCTAAACACCAGCAGACTTACATACGGAGACAGGATAGCAACCTTCCTGACAACAGTGGTGTGCAGGTCGAGCATGTTGGAAGAACGAGGAACTTCAAACTGTATTCGCCTGTGAGCGATAGCAGGAACCTCAGGTAAGAAAGAATCCTGGCAGGGCTGCGGGACTCTTCCAAAGTGATACCGCGGCCCTGAAACACAAAAGGCCAAGAAGGGACATGGGTGGGTTTTTGTCAGTAGAAGTCTGACACTTCCTTCCACTACGCCCAGAGCGGGAGGGGTCATTTGTTGATTTCCAATCCGCAAAATAAAAAGATAAGAAAGACTAATCAACTATATTAAAATACTAGCTGATGCCCGCGTCTTCGCCCGCGTGGGTGTCGGTCAAATTATATAACAAAACCTTTCTCTTGAATCACTCTATCTATTAAAAAAAACCGCTTCAAAATCCGTTGCGTAGTTTTAAAGATTTAAGCATACATAGGGATATAGGGACAGAGAAAGCGACTTTGTTTTATACTATGTAGTGATACGGTACATAATCGTCCGTGCCTCGAAAAGCACTTGGTCCCGGCTGCCATTTATAGATTTTTGGCAGTCGTTACAGGTAATCAGTGACCTGAAAGTCTGACAACCAGTCTTGTGGAGGTCAAATAGAGAGTCGTTTCATGTAAAATACTAGTATTCACCTGCGTAGTTTTAAACTGGAAGCGGCCCCCGACAAATGGGCAAAAGCAAGGCAGATAACAAATATTTATCAAAATAAAAGGCTGGAACACATAGATAACAGCTATAAGATTTACAATACATAAACTGACTACAACACCATTACGTATCTGCGTAGTAGTACTTCGGGTCGGCTTCTAGTTTATCCGGGAACAGGCAAAATACCTGTATGTTGCATGGAGGGGTTGCCTGAGAGCAAAGACTATGGTTTAATACTCTATGCCTGAGAGGAATCATAAAACAAGTGTTGTTGCCAGGGACTGAAAGCGGTTACGGTTAAAGGTTAGGGTACCTCAAAAATATACCGGTACCGGTTTAAAATAAAGGTTGAGCTATACCGATACCTTTATAAATAAAAGTTGGGCTAAACCGTAATTTAACCCTTACACGATTTCGGTACCGAAATGCATGTGAGACGGGGCGCGGCGCGCGTGTGCGCGGTGGAAAACGATAGAACCTGTAATGTGTATTTTGTACATTTTGTTTGCTACTCTTTTACTTATTCTTTGTTGTGTGTGTGAGTGGCGAGGCGGTGCGTCAAAGAAAACCCCTATTTGTTTAGGTTTAGGTACCGTAACCGAAATATACCGGTATGCATTTCCAACCTCAAAATTCCGCTACCGAAAAAATAACGGTATCGAAATATTTCGGTAACCCTTTATTTAACGGTATGACGTCATACCGAAATTTAAAGGTACCGTAATTTTTGGGTAATTCAGTCTCTAACTGAAAGTATGTAATCGGAGTGGTTGGATCATAAATGGGACAAAAAACCAACCATAAAAAAAACATTCACAATAATTTTATTACTCTTGCAGGAACAGAGAAACCGCTTTCAGTACAAGCTATGACTATTTAAAAGCTGGTAGCCCTCCAGCTGAGCGACCCAATCGATCCGACTGCTGCCCAAGCCCTACTGGATCTAAAAGTCCTGAGAATGCCAGAAGTTCCGTCCATAGTCCTGTTCGGTTTGCGAGTCCCGTTGGTTCGAAGGGTCCTGGGAGACCGGGTAGGTCCCGCCCGGATAGGCCTATCCGATTCGAACGCTCTGCCCAGGATTTGAGTTTGAGCGAAATGTCCAAGTTTATTAGAAATGCTGCCCGACAGATTTGCAATGAAAACCCAGTTGTAAGTGTATGCTTTCTTATTTTTATTTTACTTCACAAACACATCATTATTATCTTCCCGCCTTTAGCCCATTTTCTTCTTCCATTTACCGCTTTCAACTATTTCAATCTTTGCTGGGAAACGCCTTTTCTTTTTGGGCTCAAAAATCACATTTTACGGTAAAACTCAATGTAGCACTCTTAAAACATTGTGCTAGTGGATGCTTTGAATAGTAAACGGGTCATGGAGGTAATTTAAGTAAAGTTATAACCTGAAAAACTAGTATTTACAAAAACAGCTGTGAAAAATTTGGAACTTTGACCCCCAATATCTCCAAAACTGGGGGGTTCCCAGGTATGGTCTACAACAAAAAATGGTCGCAGTGGTGGGGAGAACAAGTGTCCTTCGTTTGCGTTATGGGTACTTTTACACCCTTTAGGTATCATTCCTCACCTAATCCATCCATATTTTTTCCTAAACTTTCTCTGCCTCTCCGGCCATCATTTCCCTGTTCTCTTGCCCTTATCCCAAATTAATTGGCGTCGGCGCAGCACGTCTTCTTCTTCCATACTTCTCTATTTCTTGCCATTTCATCAGACACGTCCTTTCTTGCTTCTCATCCTTCACACAGCCCAACCATCGTTTCTTCCTCTACTCTAATACCCCACCGCAACATTAATTCATTCCCAAAACTTTCCTCACGACATGTTTTTAATTCCTCCGCATCACATGCTCATCTCTCCCTCTGCAAACATCGACCTTCATGTTTATGTTATTCCCGTAGGTGTACCAAGTTTGCCCAAAGCTCAAGAATCGATACAACCAGCACAAGAAAGTATGCCCTAGCAAGAGTGAACAAACGAGCGACTTAGTGGTACGTATAAACTTATTATCTCTCCTGTGGCCTTAGTGGGGTTCCGCAGATGCACACCCACATTTTGCCAGTTTTTAAGTCCAATGTAATAGAGGCGAGCTCGTGGCTTAATAAGAACTGCCACTCGGGTCGATCTTTAGGTAAAGCTGTGTTTGCCTAGGTCGTTATGTGGATGGGTAACCGCCCGACATACCGACTTTCTTCCGTGCCTCGGAAAGCACGTTAAGCTGTTGGTCCCGGCTGCCATATATGGATCTTTGGCAGTCGTTACAGTTGTCAGTGACCTGAAATTCTGACATCCAGTCTTACCAAAGAGTATCGTATTACTTAATATTAACTGGGTTGTGGAGGTCAGTTAAGCAGTCGCTCCATGTAAAATACTGGTACTCAGCTGCATCCGGTTAGACTGGAAGCCGACCCCAACATAGTTAGGAAAAGGCTAGGCAGATGATGATGTAATAGAGGCGAGCCCATTACCATGAACTGGGCACGAATCCTGACTCTGTAGCTGACTGAGATGTTCCTGATTTATAAACCAAATAACAATTTACTCGACCTGGGTATCCTCCCCAAATACTATCAAGTACTAAAAACAAAACTGCGCTCCGAAGTATTGCTCTTCAGTTTCGCACAGGAGTTTAATAAAAGTCGTCAATGCAGTCTACTTTATTGACCAATACCATTTTCATAAGTCAGAACTATTAATTTGTAATCGTACAAGTTAAGTCTTCCAATCATCGTCATCATCATCTGCCATACCTTCTTACCAACTATGTTGGGGTCAGCTTCCTATTTAATGGAATGCAGCTAAATACCAGTGTGTTACATGGAGGGAATGCCTAATCCCGTCGGGGCTGCGGGTTGTTCGCAAGAGATACCGCGGCCTTGACATGAAGGGCTAAGAAGGAACATGGATGGTTTTTAGTCAGTAGAAGTCTGACACTCCCTTTCGTTCTGCCCAAGACCGGGAGGGGTTATTTGATGATTTTCCACCCGCCAAAAAAAAAAAAGGGAATGCCTAATAGGGTAGTTGACAAAGAAAATCCAATTAGTCCGTCAGATAGATTTCCAAAAAATATTGGACACATATTTTTTTCTTTTTTCACGTAAACAAAAAATGACTTTGGAAAACTCGTGTATAACGTCACATTGCAGTACATTTTTACTAACCAGTGACGTCAAAAGCCCCCACTCATGATCTTTGAAGCGTTTTATCTTCGTCATTTTTTAATCACTACTTAATATAAAACAAAGTCGCTTTCTCTGTCCCTATATCCCTATGTATGCTTAAATCTTTAAAACTACGCAACAGATTTTCATGCGGTTTTTTTTAATAGATAGAGTGATTCAGGAGGAAGGTTTTAGTATATAATTTGACCGACATCCACGCGGGTGTAGCCGCGGGCATCAGCTAGTAATTTAATAAAACAAAAAACACGCATCCAACATTTTTCGATAATAATCTACCTAACTGACGCATGACGGCTGACGCGACGGACTAAACAGATTTTTACTTTTTTTGTCATAAAACATCCCTATTGAGTTCCACAACCAAATCACTGGTAAACGGAGTTCCTCTGAGTATAGTTGTTTTTATTTTTTCTTTCATTCTCCACTGTCAACCATCACGCAATCATTTACTTATATATCTTTCATATCATTCCTCACACATTCCTTTTTTTTGGGGAATGGGAAATCATCAAATGACTCCTCCCGCTCTGGGTAGAGCAGTAGGGATTGTCAGACTTCTACTGACTAAAAACCACCCATGTTCCTTCTTAGCCCTTTGTGTCGAGGTCGCGGTAACTCTATCGAACAACCCGCCGCTACCCTGACGGGACACATGACCTCCTAGATCTGGAATCTAAATCTAATTTGTTTTGTTTTCAGGAAATCGAGGCTGAAGAGGAAACTCAAGGTAACTATTGTTTTTAATATCTTCTTTTTTAATGGATTTCTGAAAGAGGTTGGTTTCGACCAGCAACTTTTATTTTAATATAAGTTCATCGCTTTCTCTGTGATTACTGGTCCGATTTTCGTGATTCTTGGTAGAGGAAACTCGCGTGGTGGTCCCGGAGATTGTGAGTTGTCCTCCCTTAAATACGTCTATGTTTTTTACTTGACCTATGTTGATGGCATGATGAACCCTTAATAACTTCTAGTTGCTATGTATAAATTTATTCAATACATCAATTGCTTAGGGCAAAATAAATAACGACATCCGGAGATATCAAAAACACTAAAATAATTTTACTTTCGAAAATCGGTGAATTACTTTGTTTCTTTCTGTTTTTTTTTGTTCTCTTTGGAAGTCGGTTTATATTGCAAAAAAAAATTAAAATATTTAAACAAAATGAACACACACCATCAATGTTACATTAGGGGTACTAGGACACGTTCAAAAGGATATGTCCCTGCACAGTCGCATGGCAAAATGTAAATTTATAGATAGCGTTCCACTCGATTGTAGCTTACAAATTATTCAACAAATCGATACCTCTGGGCTCAAAGGGCGTAAAACACATTTTAGGTCTAAAGTGTGATTTATGCCCTTTGCGTAAAGCTCACTTTACGCAATACCTAAAGTGTGCTTTACGCCCTTTGAGTTCAGACTAAGGTATCGAAATACTATCAAACCAAACAAGACACACTCAAAACAAAACACTATTTTTTTAAGCTTCACGATTTATAAGTAAACTTATTCAGTCACCTTTGGGATATCTTGAATGATTATCCATTTTTCTGAGCTCTAGACAATACGAGATGACTCACGCATCATCATCATCATCGCACGGTTATCCCACGATGATGGCGCTTGCAGAAACATCGTAAGTTCGTAACACATAAAAGAGTAACAATAGCTTCTTGCCGGTTCTGCTCTATAGGAAACGACCAACCCGAACCGCGCACCTTTTCTCGACGTCTTATACATCGTGTCTATGTAGGCCTATGTGAAATACGATATTTTGATTTTGTAAGTGACAGTACTAATTTACACTCAAAAATGTTCACTAAATCAAATACAGAATGCAATCCTTGGTTTTTTCGTTTTCGTTGATTTATTCTTCAAGAATAAAGTTACTTTTCTGGATTAGTCTTATACGCCTTCTCTGAAAATGGCGTATAAAATTGACAAATTAGTTCCACATAAATGGTGATAATTGTTTCTTAGTTTTCTTCAGTTGCGGTGGGTTTTTTTTGGTGAAAACTTCCAGTAGATAGCACAATTTTATTAAGTGTTTGGTATATTTAGACAATCTGTATTTCGGACCGGTTTATAGCTACTTTTCTAGGTTCCTTATAAAAGCTCTAATCTTTTTGATTCAACGTGCGATTTATTCTTTAGCCTACTTCTTTTGTTGCGAAGATAGAATATGTGGATATTTCGGTCCTCCGAGGGATCGGTGCCTGTAATCTTTCGCGTATGTTTACTAGTATAATCAATTTTGTACTACGCAGCATCCGGGTCTGTTCTCTCGCGCATCTTACGTTCTTTCAGCAGATGGCCGTTGCCTTTCACTGTAAGTTTTGCTGCCATTGTTTATTCATTTAAACTTCATTATAAACTAGCGACAGATGTAAACCTTTATCTTGAATCACTCTGACTATTACTGAAAACTGCATTAAAATTCGTTGCGCAGTTTAAAATATCTAAGCGTACAAACAGTGGGAGCGAATTTTTTAGACTATGTAAAGATTTGTCAACAGTTCATTTCTATCTTATTACTATTTTGTATTCTTGATTAATGTTGTTGTTTCATCCTAATCATAACTATCGCTTACGTACTACGTAGGGGTACCAAGCAGTAAGAACGTTTGCGGACAACAAAAAATAAAAAAATGTTTAGCCCGTCAGTTAAATTACCGAAAAATATTGGATACGTGTTTTTTGTTTTAGAAATTGACGAATATAAAACGCGTCAAAGATTATGAGTGGGGGCTTTTGACGTCACTGGCCGGTAAAAATGTAGACCAGGTACTGCAGTGTGACGTCACACGAGTTTTCGAAAAACTGTATCGTCTTCATTTTTTGTTGAAAAAAGAAAAAATATGTGTCAAATAGTTTTTGGAAATCTATCTGACGGACTAATTAGTTTTTTTTTTATCAACTACCCTAATTAACGTCGCTACAATTTGCATGGTAGAAAAGTAGTAGCATTGTTCAGTTGCTTAGTTATTAGACCGTTGTCTGTTTTTCCCTGAAAATTATGGTATTGTAAATATCTTTTAAAACGTAGATATTTATTACATAACATAACATCACGCCTGCAATCTCCGAGAGGAATAGCAGAGATGTACCCATTAGAACACCCACATTTCACCACTTTAGGGGATGAGCCTATTGCCACCAACCGGGCTCCATGGCTGCCGCTGAGAAATTCATGATGGAAAGCCCCAATAATATCTTGCCCGTTCTGGGAATCGAGCCCAGTACCACTGGATGTGTGAGACGGTTCTAATATGAACATACCCTTGCGGCTTGTCACTATTTTCTGATGTACATAACAATTATGAATGAGCTTTAAAAACTTCAAAGTTGTAGTCATAAAATTTCATGAATAAGATTTTTAATCGGTTTTGTTTTTCTTACAGGAGAATGCCGAATGTCAGTGCAACAGAACAGATTGTAACTGTACCAGGGCAACCCAGTGCACGTATGACCACGAAGTTTCCACCAATACTGTAGGCTGTAGCTGTAGAACTAGAACTATCGAAGCTAGAACAAGCTGTAGTCGTGACCTCACTTGTGTCTGCACCCGGAAGGCACAAGAACAAGCGTATTATTACAAAAGAATCGATGAAGCCATATCGGAATGGCTGAAGCACGTTCCCATTCACAGTATCGAATGTGCAGCAAGTAAAAAGAAAAGAGAAACAGATATCGAAGAATTACGACAGACTCTTAAGGGGTTACCTGATGATGATGATTTTGAGGAAAATGTTAGAGATGAAATCAGCAGTTTCGTTGATGATTTTCCATTGTGGAATCCTGGTAACGATGAAGAAGATGAAATTAACTTTAAAAATCAATTAGCTGATAAGCTTGGAGATGAAATTATAGCTATACCAAGAACACTTGATAGATTTAGAGATATAGTTAAAAAATGGGTCGAGAATTTAGATTATGAAGATGAAAGTGAAGAAATAGAGATGGAAATTGTTATTGATAATTTTGTCAATAAACTGAAGCCTTTAGCAGCTGAGAGACCCGCATGTGATATGAAATATACATATATTTTAAGAAAAGAAATTACTGAATTAGTTGTTGAGTTACCTTTAAATTACGACTCTGTAAAGTTCAAAAGAAAAGCACGTCAATTAGCAACCGAAATAGTAAATTTACCAAGAAACATTAAACTATCAGGCGATACTGATTCGGGAAGTGTGTTTGATGAGAATATATCTGAATGGATATGTGACCATGGTTTGTGTAAAGAACTTAAAAAAGATCCTAAGTTGATTGAAGATTTAGCTAAGAAATTAAAGTCTCAAGGGATAGGTGACGAAGAACTTATAGAAACAATGAAAGGATTAATATTTGAATTTGTTGACGATGTGGAAACTGCGATTGGAATATTAGATGAATTCGTTGAAGAGTTAATGAAAACAGTTCCAAGTACCGCTCAAAAAGTTAATGACGACCCAAAGCAGCCAACAGGAGATTACAAATTGGAAGTGAAAAGATTTAATCAAGATAAACTCCGTGAAGTAGTCATTGATTGGCTTAGTAACTTACCAGGTGCTTCTGACTTCTCTCCAAGCAAATTTGAACAAATTATTGAAAATATTATTATTTTGGTACAAGATAGCAGCAAAGAAGAAAACGAGGATTTAGAAAACAATATATTTGAATATATAGTTGATACTGGCCTACCAATAGATCTTACTAAGTTGCACACACACGTTGAACAACTCATGGAGACACTGGACGTTTTGCCCCCAAGTGATGACCTCGTAGAACAGGCAAAACGAAATATGATAAAAGCAATGTTCAAGGTTATTGATAACTCGTCAATGTCGGAAGAAAAACAGGACCTGTTGAGGAAAAGTGCCTTGGAACTAGTAGAAAAAAAAATAGGTCCGATGTCATCCTTAAATATTTTACAGGATCCAGATGATGTAAAGGAAGAATTACTTGAAGGTATAAGTTGTATCGTTGATAAATTACTCATACCAAGCGAAAGTGAAGGCGACTTAAAATACAAGTTAGTCAGTTCGTTGAGTACAACATTCGATAAATCATTTACAAGACTAAACAAAGATGAGACTGATTTGAAACAGACTATTGAGAAAAATGTCAGAAAGGCTGTAGACAAACTACCTATAGATACTATTAGAAATGATGATTTGATGGAGCAAGTTAATAAAATACTTTGCGAGTGTATGAATAAACCATTGCCTCCTAATGTCAAGAATACTATTAACGATGACATCGGCAATATTTTTGATAAATGTCCGATTTCCGAAGATAGAAGTTTGTGTGGACGTTTGAAAAGGAAATTATTTGATGTGGTTGGACAAACGTTGGATATGCTTCTGCCTAAACCTGTGTGCGATTTTCAATGTGAAATAGAAAAAGATGTGGGGATGGTTATTGATAGATGTCCAATTGATCCCGGTAACAGGAGACACTTGAAGAAATGCATACAGGATGTATTCACGAAGAATGGGGATCGGCCTCTTTCAGAAAAAGTTGTTAGAGCTATGCAAGAAGAAGTTAGTTGTGTGTGCAGTGAACTACCTATACCAAAAGATAAAAAAGATTTTCTAAAAAAGGCGGTTGGTGCATCTGTATCTAAAAATCTTAAAGACGCTTTGTCATCTTTAAGCCACGATTTAATAAAGCTTAGAAAAAGACTATACAATACTATGACCGATGAAATTGAAACGTCCGCAATCACGAGGGATGTAAAAACCAATTTGAAACGTCAATTAAAATCAGTTCTAGTAAAAAAAATTGAATTTTCTCTTTCGGATGACGAGAAACACAATATTTTGGGTGAAGTCTCGAATATACTTAAAAACGACATGCCGGAAGACAAACGAAATAGTTTTACCAATAAACTGTCTTATAAGATTGATTCGTTACAAAAGAAAGAAAAAACAAAAGACTTAGCGAAAATGATAACAAAAGATGTTGACCAAGTAGTTAACAGACTGCCAATTGACTCTGGTGCAAAAGATGGCTTTAAAAAAGATATAAAAGCCGTATTTCTGAATGCTGTATATAACCCCCTGACTAAAGATACACAACACAAAATAAAAGAAGACATTATGAATGAAATTGATGAGATGGAACTTCCAGAGAATGAGAAAAATTATTTGAAGTCAAATCTAACACATGCTATGACAAAAACACTAAACAATCTAATTTCCCAGGGAAAAGACGCACCCGAAATTAAATCTGATCTAGAAGAAACAATCAGACATGAAATTAAGGATTCAACAATTTCTGGAGATAAACAGAAGTTATTGGAACATAAACTACACAATGTGCTTGCTGATAACTTAGTCCGAGATGTAACGAATGAAGAAATTGAAGCGGTTAAAGAGAAATTAAGCGATATTGTCGATGATCTAAAGACTGATAAAGGCAAAAGTGAAGCTTTAAAAGCTCAGTTACAACAGGATGCAGATAAATATTTTGAGAAATCTACGCAAGATAGAATGCAAACTAAAGAGTTAAATGCAACAGGAAACGAAAGCATGAGCTATTATCAAAGGAACAACAAAATTCAAAACCAAATTTTACAAGGCCTGGAAAACTCTATTGACGACTCTGCAATACCGGAGAAGAAGAAAATTGAATTAAAGACGAAATTAAAGGATATTGCCTCTAAAAACTGGAATAAACCGTTATTTCGTGATTCTACAGAAAAAACTAACCCAGCGTTAAAGAAAATAGAAAATATAACTAAACAAAATATTTTACAAGGACTTGAAACGGCTGTTGATGAAGCTCCAATACCGAAAGAGAAGAAGACGGAACTATATAAGAAATTAAATGATTTGACGATGAAGCAATTTAAAAGTCGGCTATCTGATGATACTGCGGTGGGACTAAAAGATGACATGGGTGAAATCATAGATGAAATGAATTTACCAAAAGACAAGAAAACTCGACTGAAAAGTAAATTAAATGCTACATTCGATCAGAATATGAATGACATGCGAAGACAAATTGAACATGCAGATTCAAACTTTCCAAAAACAAAATCAGAAAAGGAGATTCACGCTAATATTACACGAGGTCTTGAAAATGTCATCGATGCGGCACCTATAACTAAAAAGAAAAAGATGGAACTAATGAAAAAACTTCAGGAATTGATGGCACAACACTTAAAAAATCAGTTACCCGATGATCTTGCAGAAGCATTGAAAGATGAAATGGATGAAATCTTAGATGAAATGACATTGCCAAAGGACAAGAAGGATAACTTGAAAAAAGAAATAACTGCTACGGTAGATGACAATATGACCAATTTACGAAGTAAAACAAACCCAAGCCAAAAAAGAGTCAACGATTTGAAAGCTATAGAAAAAGAAACTACACCAAATATTGAACGAGGACTTGGAAATGTTATTAACAAGGCTTCTATACCAAAAGAGAAAAAGACTGAATTAAAAAAGAAACTTAAGGATTTGACGAAACAGAAATTCAAAAATAAGTTATCCGATGATGTTGCAGAAGTACTGAAAGGTGACATAGATGAAATCATAGATCAAATGAATTTACCTAAAGACAACAAAACTCGACTAAAAAGTGAATTAAATGCTTTATTAAATGATAACATGGGTGACATGCAAGGACAAATTAAAGATAAGGATTCAAATTTACCAAAAACAAAATCAAAAGAATCAGAAAAAGAAATTGAAGTTAATATTACACGAGGTCTTGAAAATGTCATTGATGCGGCACCTATACCGAAAGAGAAAAAGATGGAACTAATGAAGAAACTTAAGGATTTGACGGCACAACACTTGAGGAATCAGTTATCCGATCATGTTGCAGAAGCACTGAAAGATGATATGGATGAAATCATAGATGAAATGATGTTGGCAAAGGATAAGAAGGATAACTTGAAAAAGAAGTTAAATGCTACATTAAATCAGAATATGGGTGACATGCAAAAAAAAGTAAAAGATGCAGATTCAAATTTTCCAAAAACCAAATCAGAAGAATCAGAAAAAGAAATTCAAGCAAATATCACACTAGGACTTGAAAATGTCATTGATGCGGCACCTATACCGAAAGAGAAAAAGATGGAACTAATGAAGAAACTTAAGAATTTGACGGCACAACACTTAAGAAATCAGTTATCCGATGATGTTGCAGAAGCACTAAAAGATGGCATGGGTGAAATCATATATGAAATAACATTGTCAAAGGACAAGAAAGATAAATTGAAAAAGGAGCTAACTGCTAGAGTAGATCACAATATGACCAATTTACGACTTAAAACAGAATCAGGTGGAAAGCGAGTCAATGATTTGAAAGCTATAGAAAAAGAAACTAAAGCGAATATTGAACGTGAACTTGAAAATGCCATTAATAAGGCACCTATACCAACAGAGAAAAAGGCTGAAGTAAAACAGAAACTTAAGGATTTGATGAAACAGCAATTCAAAAATAAGTTATCCGATGATGTTGCAGAAGTACTGAAAGATGACATGAATGAAATCATAGATGAAGTGAAATTACCAAAAGACAAGAAAACTCGACTAAAAAGTGAATTAAATGCTATATTAAATGAGAACATGGGTGACATGCAAGGAAAAATTAAAGATGCAGATTCAAATTTTCCAAAAACCAAATCAAAAGAATCAGAAAAAGAAATTCAAGCTAATATTACACTAGGACTTGAAAATGTTATTGATGCGGCACCCATACCGAAAGAGAAAAAGATGGAACTAATGAAGAAACTTAAGGAATTGACAGCACAACACTTGAGGAATCAGTTATCCGATGATGTTGCAGAAGCACTGAAAGATGATATGGATGAAATCATTAATAAAATGAATTTACCAAAAGGCAAGAAAACTCGATTGAAAAGTGAATTAAATGCAACATTAAATGAGAACATGGGTGACATGCAAAAAAAAGAAAAAGATGTAGATTCAAATTTTCGAAAAACAAAATCAGAAGAATCAGAAAAAGAAATTCAAGCAAATATCACACTAGGACTTGAAAATGTCATTGATGCGGCACCTATACCGAAAGAGAAAAAGATGGAACTAATGAAGAAACTTAAGAATTTGACGGCACAACACTTAAGAAATCAGTTATCCGATGATGTTGCAGAAGCACTAAAAGATGGCATGGGTGAAATCATAGATGAAATAACATTGCCAAAGGACAAGAAAGATTTATTGAAAAAGGAGCTAACTGCTAGAGTAGATCACAATATGACCAATTTACGACCCAAAACAGAATCAGGTGGAAAGCGAATCAATGATTTGAAAGCTATAGAAAAAGAAATTAAACTGAATATTGAACGAGGACTTGAAAATGCCATTAATGAGGCACCTATACCAACAGAGAAAAAGGCTGAAGTAAAAAAGAAACTTAAGGATTTGACGAAACAGCAATTCAAAAATAAATTATCCGATGATGTTGCAGAAGTACTGAAAGATGACATGGATGAAATCATAGATGAAGTGAATTTACCAAAAGACAAGAAAACTCGACTGAAAAGTGAATTAAATGCTTCATTAAATGAGAACATGGGTGAAATGCAAAAAAAGTTGAAAGATGCAGATTCAAATTTTCAAAAACCCAAATCAAAAGAATCAGAAAAAGAAATTCAAGCTAATATTACACGAGGTCTTGAAAATGTTATTGATGCGGCACCTATACCGAAAAAGGAAAAGGTGGAACTAATGAAGAAACTTAAGGAATTGACGGCACAACACTTAAGAAATCAGTTATTCGATGATGTTGCAAAAGGATTAAAAGATGACATGGGTGAAATCATAGATGAAATAAAATTGCCAAGGGACAAGAAGGATAACTTAAAAAAGGAGATAAATGCTACATTCAATCAGAATATGAGTGACATGCAAAGAAAAATGAAAGATGCAAATTCAAATTTTTCAAAAACAAAATCAGAAGAATCAGAAAAAGAAATTCAAGCAAATATCACACTAGGACTTGAAAATGTCATTGATGCGGCACCTATACCGAAAGAGAAAAAGATGGAACTAATGAAGAAACTTAAGGATTTGACGGCACAACACTTAAAAAATCAGTTATCCGATGATGTTGCAGAAGCACTAAAAGATGGCATGGGTGAAATCATAGATGAAATAACATTGCCAAAGGACAAGAAAGATTTATTGAAAAAGGAGCTAACTGCTAGAGTAGATGACAATATGACCAATTTACGGCCCAAAACAGAATTAGGTGGAAAGCGAATCAATGATTTGAAAGCTATAGAAAAAGAAACTACAGCGAATATTGAACGAGGACTTGAAAATGCCATTAATAAGGCACCTATACCAACAGAGAAAAAGGCTGAATTAAAAAAGAAACTTAAGGAGTTGACGAAACAGCAATTCAAAAATAAGTTATCCGATGATGTTGCAGAAGAACTTAAAGATGATATGGATGAAATCATAGATGAAGTGAATTTACCAAAAGACAAGAAAACTCGACTGAAAAGTGAATTAAATGCTACATTAATTGAAAATATGAGTGACATGCAAAGAAAAATTAACGATGCAGATGCTAATTTTTCAAGAATAAAATCAAAAGAATCAGAAAAAGAAATTCAAGCTAATATTACACGAGGTCTTGAAAATGTTATTAATGCGGCACCTATACCGAAAGAGAAAAAGATGGAAGTAATGAAGAAACTTAAGGAATTGACGGCACAACACTTAAGAAATCAGTTATTAGATGATGATGCCGATGTATTGAAAGATGACATGGATGAAATGATCGATGATATGACATTGCCAAAGGACAAGAAAGATACATTGAAAAAGGAGCTAACTGCTGGAGTAGCTCACAATATGAGCAATTTACGACCCAAAACAGAATCAGGTGGAAAGCGAGTCAATGATTTGAATGCTATAGAAAAAGAAACTAAAGCGAATATTGAACGAGAACTTCAAAATGTCATTAATAAGGCACCTATACTAACAGAGAAAAAGGCTGAAGTAAAAAAGAAACTTAAGGATTTGACGAAACAGCAATTCAAAAATAAGTTATCCGTTGATGTTGCAGAAGAACTGAAGGATGACATGGATGAAATCATAGATGAAGTGAATTTACCAAAAGACAAGAAAACTCGACTGAAAAGTGAATTAAATGCTACATTAATTGAAAATATGAGTGACATGCAAAGAAAAATTTACGATGCAGGTGCTAATTTTCCAAGAATAAAATCAAAAGAATCAGAAAAAGAAATTCAAACCAATATTACACGAGGTCTTGAAAATGTTATTGATGCGGCACCTATACCAAAAGAGAAAAAGGTGGAAGTAATGAAGAAATTTAAGGAATTGACGGCACAATACTTAAAGAAGCAGTTATCTGATGATGTTGCAGAAGCACTGAAAAATGACATGGATGAAATTGTAGATAAAATGAATTTACCAAAAGGCAAGCAAACTCGATTGAAAAGTGAATTAAATGATATATTAAATGAGAATATGAGTGAAATACAAGAAAAAATTGACGATGCAGATGCTAATTTTCTAAGAACAAAATCAAAAGAATCAGAAAAAGAAATTCAAGCTAATATTACACAAGGTTTTGAACATGTCATTGATGCGGCACCTATACCGAAAGAGAAAAAGATGGAACTTATGAAACAACTTAAGGAATTGACAGCACAACACTTAAAGAAACAGTTATCCGATGATGTTGCAGAAGCACTGAAAGATGACATGGGTGAAATCATAGATGAAATAACATTGCCAAAGGACAAGAAAGATAAATTGGAAAAGGACCTAACTGCTAGCGTAGATCACAATATGACCAATTTACGGCCCAAAACAGAATCAGGTGGAAAGCGAGTCAATGATTTGAATGCTATAGAAAAAGAAACTAAAGCGAATATTGAACGAGAACTTGAAAATGCCATTAACAAGGCACCCATACCAACAGAGAAAAAGGCTGAAGTAAAACAGAAACTTAAGGATTTGACGAAACAGCAATTCAAAAATAAGTTATCCGATGATGTTGCAGAAGAACTGAAAGATGATATGGATGAAATCATAGATGAAGTGAATTTACCAAAAGACAAGAAAACTCGACTGAAAAGTGAATTAAATGCTACATTAATTGAAAATATGAGTGACATGCAAAGAAAAATTAACGATGCAGATGCTAATTTTTCAAGAATAAAATCAAAAGAATCAGAAAAAGAAATTCAAGCTAATATTACACAAGGTCTTGAAAATGTTATTGATGCGGCACCTATACCGAAAGAAAAAAAGATGGAAGTAATGAAGAAACTTAAGGAATTGACGGCACAACACTTAAAAAATCAGTTATCCGATGATGATGCAGATGTACTGAAAGATGACATGGATGCAATTATCGATGATATGACATTGCCAAAGTACAAAAAAGATAAACTGAAAAAGGAATTAAATGCTACATTAAATGAGATTATGAGAAATTTACAAAGGAAAGTACAAGATGATGATTCTCAAACTAAACGAAGACCGGGGCTGCTGCGTTTAGAAGAAAGTAACAAAAAAGGTCGCCTTCTGCAAGGAATAGAAAAGGTTATTCAAAAATCAGCTATTCCTGAAAATAAAAAACGGAAGTTGTCTGGGTTATTGCTAAAGATTGCTGCTGATGATTTGAAG
This sequence comes from Diarsia brunnea, assembly GCA_949774965.1. Lineage (NCBI taxonomy): Eukaryota > Metazoa > Arthropoda > Insecta > Lepidoptera > Noctuidae > Diarsia > Diarsia brunnea. The sequence continues at coordinate 946,948 of OX459023.1, read as the reverse complement.
AAGCGCTTATCAAATGACGCACAAGATAAAGATTTAACACAAGTTGATGACTATAATAAATTAAAAAAGAAAACCGTGAGTAATATTTTACTTGACCATAAAAAGGCAGTTGCCAAAGCAAAAATACCGAACGAAATAAGAAAATATTTAAAGGATAAAGTGAAGGCATTGACCATGGAACACTTTATGAAACCGATAACTTGTGATACTGCGCGAGAAATTAAATACGACATTAATAAAGTCATAGATGGTCTGAATATACCAGAAGACGTGAAAGATCAAGCGAAAATTGAATTAAACGAATTAATTGATGAAAATATGACAAAATTACTAAAACAATTAGAGGAGCTGCAAGGGAAACCAGCCACGATGAGAGACAAGTATTTGAATAATATTTACGATAAGTATGGGATAAATCCTAGTTATCAAAAACAATTAGATGAAGAGTTCAAGAAATTACTAGAAATAGCTCGCAATCGTGGAGATTTTGAAGATGCAAGAAATAAACTCATTAGGAAATTAATGCAAGACCTAAATCTGCCAGAAGAAAAAGCGAGTGCTTTAGCTGACGAAATGATTGACAGAGCACGGAAATTGGCACTGAAAGAACTTTTAAGAGACATTTTTGATAAATATAGAATAGATCCTAGGGACGAAGATAAATTAGTAGAAGAATTTATTAATTTATTAGAAATAGCGCAAAAGGGTGGAGATTTTGAAGATTCAAGAAGTAAACTAATTAAAAAAATTATTAAAGACCTAAATTTACTAGAAGGAGAAGTGAGCCTTTTAGCTGATGATTTGATTGCAAGAGCACAAGAAATGGCACTGAGAAAGCAAATAAGACATCTTTTGGATAAATACGACATTGATTCCAGCTACGAAGATCAATTAGCTGAAGAGTTCAAAAAATTACTGGAAATAGCTCACAAGGGTGGAGATTTTGTAGATGCAAGAAATAAACTCATTAAGAAATTAATGCAAGACTTAAATCTATCAGTAGAAGAAGCGAGTGCTTTGGCTGACGAACTGATTGATAAGGCACGGAAACAGGCACTGAAAGAACTTTTAAGAGATATTTTTGATAAACATGGAATAGATCCTAGCGACGAAGATAAATTAGCAGAAGAATTTAGTAAACTTTTAGGTATAGCAAATAAGGGCGGAGATTTTGAAGATCTAAAAAATAAACTTATTAGAAAATTAATGCGAGACCTAAATTTATCAGAACAAGAAGCGAGTGCTTTAGCTGATGATTTGATTGCAAGAGCACAAGATATGACTCTGAAAGAACAAATTAGAGACCTTTTTGATAAATACGACATTGATCCGAGCTACGAAGATCAATTAGCTGAAGAGTTCAAGAAATTACTGGAAATAGCTCACAAGGGTGGAGATTTTGAAGATGCAAGAAATAAACTCATTAAAAAATTAATGCAAGATCTAAATCTGTCAGAAGAAGCGAGTGCTTTAGCCGACGAACTGATTGACAGAGCTCGGAAATTGGTACTTAAAGAACTTCTAAGAGACATTTTTGATAAATATGGAATAGATCCTAACGACGAAAATAAATTAGCAGAAGAATTTAATAAGTTATTAGGAATAGCGCAAAAGGGTGGCGATTTTGAAGATGCGAGAAATAAACTCATTAGAAAATTAATGCGAGATCTAAATTTACCAGAAGCAGAAGCGAGTGCATTAGCTGATGATTTGATTGCTAGAGCACAAAATGTGGCATTAGCTGGTAAAACTATGGAATCATTCACCCAAGCTATCAGTGATGCTGTTGACCAATCAACTGTAACTGAAGCCGACAAACCCATTATAAAAAATAAGCTGTTGAGCAAATTGAAACAAATTTTAGGCAATAAACGATACATTCACAAAGATGATATAGGTCCTCTAAAAGAAGAAGTTTTAAAAGAATGTAATGGTATTGTTAATAATTCATCGATTCCAACGAATAAAAAAAATAAATTGAAACAATTACTAAAAGAAAAATTGGAGATGGCTTCTAAAAAAGATGAGGACGTAGAAGCTGAAAGCTTGGAGGACTATAAAGATAAAATAACAAAATCTATTAAACAATGGATGGATAGTGTACCTATACATTTGGACCCAAAAATAGCATCAACAGTAGCCGATAACATAGCGAGCGATATATTAGATAGACACAAATACGTGCAAGCGCATCCAGAGGCTAAATCTGGCGAAAAAGATGAAATAGAAAATTTAAAATATCAAGTTTTTAGAAGAATGTATAGAGTTGTGAATCCGAAAGCCATACCGAAAATTATGGAGAGAACTCCAGATTTATACAAAGCAATCACGAAGATAAAACCACCACCACCAGAGCCAAAAAGGATACCTAAACCAAAAGATGCATCCGCTAAAGTTGACAGCAGTGCTGTCGATGGCAAAACAGAAGATTCATTAGAGCAGAAGAAAATGAAAGAATTGAAAAAAGTATTCGCCAAGTTTGTTGACGAAGCTATTAGAGACTCTAGCCTATCCAAACCTGACAAAAATAGTTTAAAAAAGAAGTTAATGGAAGACTTGGGCATCAAATGGGCCGATCGAAAGAAACCAGAAAAGTATGATGTGGGACCACCAGACGCGATGAATAAAAAGAAAATAAGGGAATGCGTTAAAACTTGGCTGGATACTCTCCCAATAGAAATAGACCCAAAAACTGCAGCTACTATAGCAGACAATCTTACTAACGACATACTGGAAAGACAGAAATACTTGCGAACACACCTTGAGGCAGAACCTTCTGATGAAGATGAGGTCGAAAATTTAATGTTTCAAGTATTTCGAAGGCTGAAAGACATTGTGGATCCGGAAGGAATTCCTAATATTATGAAGAGAACTGAAGATTTGTATAATATGATCATGAATATTAAAAAGGAACTGGAGTCTAAGCAAGGTTTTAGTCAATAACAATAATTAATTGATGGGGTTATGTAAGGTTTTAAATAATTTTGTTATGAAATCACAACGACTTGCTTTTTCTATAAAGAAAAAATGTAGGTGGAATGATACGAAAAGGATTATTTTTGCCCCGAATACTAGCTTTTTTTAAATTTAATTTAAACAATATCGAAAAAATTCTACATTGAATACAAGAATAAATCAAGCAACTGTTTAAAGTTTCAAATCAGAAAAGGAAATCATAATATGTCAGGGTAAACCAACATTATGAAGATAAAGTCACAGTAATTTTATGTAAAAGGAACAAGGTTGAAAAACCAGATAAATTTAAGAAAATGTTATATCTAACGTCTTGTCGGTTCTGTTCAGATTTTGGTTAGATGCTTTGTTGAGACACTAATCGCGGGTGACTTGTCCTTCTCTATGTGTCCTTGTAGTGGAGCTACAAGGCACTTTGAGCAACCTGACCGAAGCCACTACCAACGCCGCCGTCGAAGTGCCAGAGTTCAAGGGGCCGAAAATGTCCGCTTTAGCAAAATTATAATAGGATATCAATATGCATTGCGTTAAAATGAGTAAAATGGTTACAGCGTTATGCGGTAATTTTAGACCCCCTGGTCAACGCAAAGACTCAAATAAATACAATAGAAATCGTCGACACGACGAAGTATTGTGTGCCTTTATTTTGGCAGAAGTTTTGTTGTAGTGTTTATAAGATGAAACTATATACTCCGTGATTGTATGATTTCTTACTAATTGTATTTTTAAGTAATATTTATCAATTTTATTTTCCAGGTTTTTTAATTGTGTGCGTAAGGGCAGAACCTTGCTTTTACCGTTTGCATTTTTGGCGTGTGTCGTTTCAGCATCGTAAATCTTAGTTTTTGATATTATTATGCTTCTTCTTGCTACCTGGTTGCTTGAGTTGGTCTAGTGGTTGAAATTGCGATTGGAGAACATAAGGTCGTGGGTTCCGTTCTTCGTGTTACTTAGTGTAGTCTTGTTTTTTCTTCATGTTTAGTTCATGAAGTTTCAATTGCAATACTGTTATTTTCACTTCTCGTACATTTAATACGTTTTTACGCCATAGAGTTTCTTTTGCATGTCTAAATCATACATATTTATTTTATCAACACGTGATACGACGCACATTCACAAAATAATAACATTTTTACACTGACATTTTCGTATCATTAATATACACACATCCATCACTAACAAAAAATTAATAAAATCAATGATAAAATATTATCACTCTACAAAAAGATCATTTAAACATATTTTTAAACGTTACATTAATGGGGTGACTGGTATACTCCGGTCCCGGAGCAGGCAGAACTTTTCACTTTTGGATTGACCTGATCACCATTTAGATTTTTCTACAAGTTAAAATGTTATAAAATTGTGGCCACTGTTAAAGTGTCCTCAGTCTGTCCATTTACTCCATACATCAACGATGAAGATGATAGTACTATACATGTTGATAGAACTTTGAAGAAAAATCAAAAAGGTAATGAGTCTACGCCACTTCGGTACCATGTCCTCTTAGCGTTCTTAATCAATGACTGTTGTTTACTTAAGACGAAGTCAAACTGATTCAACCCAATTTACATTTGATCCCAGTGTTATTTCTATTTATGTTTCTTTTATAACAGAGCAAGACACTTCCAACAACCGGAGAAGAGATGCGTCACCCCAAGATCGAAAGAAAAGTTCCAGCGCTGCATGGTCTTCTGGAAACATATACAACTCCTTAAGAGATTTAATAGCATCTACAAAAAGTGTAAGAAAACAGTGGTCAACTAAATCGCCAAATCTAACAACTGATGAAATTTTAGAAGACGTATTGGCTATATACGACGAGACTGGCCGAATTGATATGCTGTCTCCTGCAAACAGATCCACAGCAGGAACTAGAGCCTGTCATGGTCTAACATTGAAGAAACAATTTGTACCTAAACCGGTACCAAACAATAACGGAATATCTCGTCTTTCAAATACAGAAGAAGCATTTGCTATTATCAATACTACGAAACAAAATTCTAATTTGAATCCCAACAAAAATCAAATTACTGAGAAAGACTATGTAAAGATATTATATGATATTATAAAAAAATGGCTAGACAAGGCAAAAGCTAATATAGCCCCGAACGAAAAGGATAACTTTGTAAGTGAACTTGTAAGTGATATAGTTGAAAGACAGAAATATCTCCAAGAATTTGAAATCGCAAATGCCTATCAAAGTGACGTTTTCGAGTATTTGAAATTACAAGTGCATAGGAGGCTGAGTCCGTTAGTTTCAGTCGATACATTGAAGACAATCGTTGAAGGCACAAGAGAATTAACAACAAGGATTGAAAATGTTCCAGTACCGAAAATGGCAACAACAACTAATGAAAATGTTCAAACTTCTCCAACAGTTGTTCCACCAAAATCGCTGCCACAATCACAAACACCTAATCCACAAAAATCACCGCCAAAATCATCGATTAAATCACCACCGAAATCATCGATAAAATCACCAGTCTCAAAACCAAACCCGTTAAAACAAAAGAATAATGTTCAGACTACTCCACCAAATGAAGCTGGTACATCAACAAACGAAGTAGAAACTGTTGATGACGATGCTGTAGAACAAGAAATATCAAACATGGAATTCAGTCCCGAACATGTTTCTACGCCAACCAAAAGTAAAGGAGAAGAAAACATGGATAAAGTCACAGAATCTACTAGAACTTGGATAGACAGTGTGCCTATAAATTTAGAGCCAGATGTACAAACAGAAGTTATCAACGACCTAGCTAGCGATATAATAGACAGGCAGAAATACCTGCAAGTACATCCAGAGAAGATGATTTCGAAAAGGGAAGAAATTGAAAATCTCCGATTTCAAGTGTTTAAGAGACTGGATAAAGTGACTGATGATGAAAGTCTGATTCCAGATATTGATAGAATTGAGGAATTGTACAAAATGATTAATGGTATAATAGTTCAACAAAAAAATTAAAGGGCGACTAAACTAAGGGGGAAAATGCGCCCGTCGGGGCTGTGGGTCGAAAGAGATACCACGGCCTCGGCACAAGGGCTGAGAGGAACATGGGTGGTTTTTAGTACTGACTAAAAACCACCCATGGAGTGTCAGACTTCTACTGAGAAGTCTGACACTCCCTACCGCTCTGCCCAGAGCGGGAGGAGTCATTGATGATTTCCCACGCTCCCTAAAAAAAAAGAGGGGGGGAAAGAGTGCATCAGCTTGTTCACGGGAAATTTGCTGCAGCGAAAATTCGCGTTGTACGAACGGCGAGGTCTTTTGCCGCAGCGCATTGCATGATTAATTAGAACATTTCTGTGCGTTGAAGTTTTCGCTGCAGCGAATTGGCCTTTGACCAGATATCACGCTGAATTCTTTCTCCAGTGTTTATGATGCCTCTCTTACAAAAAACAACATAGAGATTATGAACAATTCCCCCCATCCCCATTCATTCCCATCCATCATTGTCCTGCTAATTCCAATTTATTTGGGGTCGGCGCAGCATGTCTTCTTCTTTCATACTTCTTCTCCCTTCCAAAAACAATATTAAAATACTTACCACACATAGGCACGCGAAATTTTAAATTTATTACGTTATTTAGTAAGAATTTTTTGTTGAAATAAGAATCACCATAAATAATATTTAGAAGTAACTCAACTAACTAAACTAAATTAACTGAACAACAATGTAATAAAAACGAATACATAATAACATCTTAAAACACAAATACTTAATTTTGTAATAACATTAATGGTTCCGCATAGCTAAAAAGAAAAAACCAAGAAGGTAAAACAATTGTGAAACCTTTTTATCAGTACGCACGTACGTAAGAACAAAACCCTGCTTTAGCCGTTTGTATTTTTGGCGTGCGTCGTTTCAGCTTCGTGAATTCTAAATCCAATATGGTGGACTCCCAAAGATAGTGAAACAGTTATTTTTATATACTTACCCTCATGATATAGGTATCAATTAAATTATCATCATCGTCATCACGAATTATTGGGGTTTTCTGGGAATAGGAAAACCTAATTACGTCATTCATATAGTTGACAGGCTTTTGTTTTTTTGTCCAATGTATTTGTAGTCTTTTAAAAGCTTAACTTAACATAGTTCGTCGAGTTTCATGATTTTAACTTTTATTGCTGTCATAATTATATCCTTAGTGACGAGTGTCACTAAGGATATAATTAAGAAGAGATTAAGAAAAATCAATTGACGTAAGAATCATAGGGTAAAAAAATATTTATAAATGTATGGGACCACTAATTTTTCTCTACTAAAAAGTCACCCTATCAAAGTTTAATACTTGTCTTATAAGATAAGTAGTTTGAACTTTTTCTACGCAACCTAGCATAGTAACTTGATCGCCATTCAGATTTTTCTGCGAGATAAAAATTGCCACTGTTGCAGTATACTCAGTCTGCCCATTTACACCATACCTGAAGTTGACCAGTAAAATGGAACTTTGAAGGAAAATTAAAAAGATGATGGGATCATGCCAGTTCGATTCCATACCCTTTTTGCGTCTGATGTCCACTTAAGACGAAATCAAACTGATTCAACCCAATTAACATTTTGATCCCAGTGTTATTTCTATTTATGTTTCTTTTATAACAGAGCACGACACCTCCAACAACCGGAGAAGATATCTATCACCTCAAGATAATAAGAAGAGTTCCAGCGCAGCATGGTCAACAGGAAACATAAACTACTTCCTAAGAGAAATAATTACATCAAGAAAGAGTGCAAGAAAACAGTGGTCAAGAAATCTTGACAACGCAATTGCTAAAATACCAAGTCCAAAAACAGATGAAATTTTAAAAGAAATAATGGCTATAAACGACGAGACTGGTCAAATTCATATGCTGTCTACTGGAAGCAGATCCATTCCAGAAACTAGTGCCTATCGGGGTCCAACATTAAAAAAACAATTTGTACCTAAACCAAAGAATATTAAAAAATCTCGTCTTTCAAACATAGAAGAAGCGTTTGCTATTCACAATACGATAAAACGTAATTCCTCTTTTAATCCAAATCAAAGTCGAATCACTGAGAACGAGTATGTGAAGATATTAAACGATATTATCAAAGATTGGTTAGACAAGGCAAAAGTTGTTATAGCTCCGAACGAAAAGAAAAATATTGTAGGTGAACTTGTAAGTGATATAGTTAATAGACAGAAATATATCCAAGAATTTGGAATTACGAGTACTTCTAGAAAAGACGATTTAGACTATTTGAAGTTGCAAGTGCATAGAAGGTTGAATACGATAGTTCCATCTGGTGCATTGAAGACAATCGTTGAAGGCATAGGAGATTTACCAACGAAGATTAAAAATGTTCCAATACCAAAAATGGCAACTACAACGAATGAAAATGTTCAAACTCCTCAAACGGTAGCTCCACCAAAATCGCCGCTACAATCACCGCCACAATCACGACCAAAATCATCGCGTAATTCATCGATAAAATCACAAGTCCCAAAGAAAAACTTATTAAAACAAGCGAAAAATATCAAAAATACTCCATCAAGTACAGCAAAAAAAGTTCCACAATCTGCTGATAACGATGCTGTAGGATCCGAAATGACAAACACGGAATTCAGTCCTGGACAAGCTTCTACGCCAACCAAAACTACAGGACAAGAAAACATAAATAAAGTCACAGAATCTATTAGAACTTGGATAGACAGTGTGCCTATAAAGTTAGAGACGGATGCACAAACAGAAGTTATCAACGACCTAGCTAACGATATAATAGACAGGCAGAAATACCTGCAAGTACATCCAGAGAAGATGATTTCGAAATCGGATGAAATTGAAAATCTACGATTTCAAGTGTTTAAGAAACTGGATAAAGTGACTGATGACGACAGTCTGATTCTAGATATTGATAGAATTGAGGAATTGTACAAAATGATTAATGGTATAGAAGTTCAACTGATTTTTGTAAAAGACTACTATACTAAGGGGGTTGCAATTTTAACAAAATAATTTGCCTATCAGCCTGGCCACCGGAAATTTGCTGCAGCGAAAATTTACGTTGTGGCCGTTTGCCACTAGCTCATTTCTCTGAATTTGTTTTAGTCGCTAAACACTTTGCCATTTACGCCGCGTGAATTTTCGCTGCAGCGAATTTAGACCTTTGCCAAGTTTTTTAAGGATCAAACCGCGCTAATACCTATTCACTATTGACACACTTAAATTAATTGATATTCAAGTATCCCTGTGTCTTTCTTCCGCTTTTAGGCGTCATCAATAGAGTGAGAAAGGCATCCGCAGGTAAATACACTTTACCATTGCGAAAGAGTATGGATGCATGTTCCGATTGTGATCCTTTCAAATGGCAGTCATATATGGTCACAATAGACACGCAAAATTTAAAATTCAGTACGCTTTTAAAATATATTTTATATAAAAGGATCACTACCATTTATATACCAAAATGAAACACAAACACATTCTCAACTTTAAATTCCTAATTTTTAGAGCCCCTGGTCCTCAAGTAGGTTTTAGTCTTAAAATTTATATGAATAAAATGAAATAAATAAACTGAAAAACAAAGAAATATAAACTAATTATAACAACTTAAAACAAATACTTAATTTCTTTATAATATTAATGGCTCCGCGTAGATAATTAAGGAAAAATAAAAAAAAAAACAAAAGGGGTAAACATAAAAAGTATGTGTAAACTTTTTCATCAGAAACAAATAAACTTATTTATAACCAGTTCAGGAATACTATAGAAGAGACCAAATTCAAAAATGTTAGGAACAGAAGAAAAACTGATGAAAAAGTCAAATCGTCTGCATATCAGTAAGAAAACATAACTTATCTATTTAAAGGGGACGGCCGAAGGAAGAATCTAACGCCAAAGGAAGCGAACGAGTTCCAGGCTACTCTGCCAGATGAAATAGCAGCTGTCTTAAACGACTACAATATTTGCTGCGAAAGACGAGAGTTACTATCAAGTCTCATTAAGGAGCTAGCAAAACTAGGAACTGTTAACGCTGACCAGGATGAAATTATAGAAAATTTAGTTGACGCTATCAGGCGAATAACGTACGTTAGTGATTGTGACATGTGCGATGACGAAGCCGAAGACTTAGCGTACAAACTTCTAGCCAGAACCAAGAAATTAATAGCCAGAATTCAGCAATCTCAAGGTGCGCCGGTTAAGAGGAGAAACTTCAGTGAAGCGGTGATGAATGATATTGGAGACGTTTTCCACGGCTGTCCGATGTCGGAAGACAAGCGAAGGATGATGGAATGCCAGCTAGCTGAAGACTATGCTAAAGATTTAGGGATTCCGCTTGAAGACAGTGAAATTACTGTGACTGATGCAGGTAATGTTTCTTTTAATACATTTAGACTTTTGTGAAGTCTGAAAGTGGCACCGGTGACTGAAAAGTTCTGTGGTAAGGAATGAGGAAAAGGTAGTGAGGAAATTTTAGTATGAATGTAAATAACTATAAAAGTAGAGGAAGATAAAAAAAACATGGATGGACTGTGTGAAGGATGATATGGCTAGAAAGGAGGTGACTGCTGAGATGACGAGTAACAGAAAAGTATGGAAGAAGAAGATATCTTGCGCCGACCCCCTATAACATTGGTCGGGAGAATGATGATGATAGTGCAAGTAAAAGAAGATTGTTACAGTCCACGAATTATAATGGATAGAATGGGAATGATAACTGTGGAACCAATGGCGCAAGCACACCTGGTTCCAAGAATCATCATTGGTTAAAAATCTGGTAATTCCTTTTCCATATTTCAAAATAGCTTGATCTCATTGGTCAGATTGAAACTTAACTATGGTAGCGCCATCTTCAATTAGCTTTCAACTGTCATTCCATAGATTATTTGTTATGTTTATTTGGAAGTAAAGAAGCCGAGGTGTCGCTGTAGTAATGGCCCTGACTTTTGAGGTGAACGTTGTGAATTTACACCCAGGCAGGGATTTTACTTTCCGTAATTTATTTCATCCCCATTGCCCTCAAACAGTGAAGGTAAACAACATCAAGACTCCGAGCTATAAAATCGAAGACATGACTGTGATATCTACGAACCCGTACTCGGGCCACATGTTAGGTTACAACCCGTTCCTAGTCACAAAGAGAAGGCTTGGTTCAGTCGAAAATTTATAGATTTAAAACATTTAATAGTAATTAGCAATTTTTATGTAAAACAAGGTAATCATAATTAATTCTCTTTAAAAGGCCATTACGGAATGAGTTTCAATGGACTTACAAACTTCATAGACACTTGGTTAAGTAGCATACATACCGAAGATGATGATACGAAGGACGAATCCGAAATCAGTGACTTGAAAAAGAACATGGCCTTCAGTTTAATCCACAAAATTGGAGAAATGAATGTTGACCCAGAAATATTTAATGACGACGCTCTATATGAAGCTGTCTTAAGAGATGAACTGCAGAATATGCTTGGTGATATCACAATACCGGATGAAGACATTGAAGCTTTGAAAGAAGATCTTATTAGTAAAGTTTTAGAAGCCAAACAGAGAGCCCATGACGAGTTCGCAGGTCAAGCTTACAAACGCAATTTACGTGATACTATCTCTAAAGTTTTACCAGACCAGCGTAACTTATCTAAAGAAGAGCAAGCTACTATGAACACATTAAAAGACCAACTGGCTGATGCTTATATTGACCTACACTTTTCCGGAAACAATGAATCTCAAAGGGAGAAATTAAAAAAGAAAATTTCCAATGAGCTTAGTAGATTCTGTAGAGATTACATGAACAGAGTTCCGTGTGCACCTATTAATAGTCAGAAACTAAACCAAGCTTTATACGCTGCTATGAATGCAGTTCCGTTGCCTGCTAAAGATTCTATAAGATACGAAGTAGAACAAGCGAGAATAAGAGAAGAAATTAATGACTGGTTAAAAGAACTACCAATACAACCCCAAAATCCTACAGAACTCTTAGCAAGAAACAAAATGGTTTATGTATTGGCAAAAAAACTGTTTGACATCGAGATAGAAGGCAATGATACCGATAATGATTCAAAGAGGGGAGAAATAGTAACATTTCTTAACAGATTGCCTCTGGAAACTGACGAAGATTTGGAAACGCTTGCTGATACATTAATAGATAAACTAATAGCAACAGAAGAATCTAGAAAGTATAATGCATCATCAAATGTGACTATGGATTCTTTTGGAAATGTTAGCATGGAAACTCCAGTGTGTTCTAAACATAAATCACTATTTGAGAAGCGAAAGGCTTCTCCTGGTCCTAGTGACCAAATAGTGTGTGGGCGTCCCACCTGCAAGCAGCCCAAGCCAATGCTTTCATGTACTTTAAGCCCTGAAGATAAGGTTTATTTAGAGAGAATCAGACAAAGAACTAATTTATCTCCAAGCTGTGTCAGATCAATAAAAAAGGATAATAAACCCAAGCCATGTCCTGGACTGCGTCCAGTTGATGCTGGGAGCCAAACGACGCTAAGACCACACGGTTATCAAAGACCTCGTAGTCCAATTTGTAGGATTGCCGATGAAAGAAAACCTAGACCTTGTCCAGGACAACCTGCAAATGCTTACTCCCGACAGAGGAGGGAAACTTGCGGTAAAGAACCTCAGCGAGCACCTGTTTGCTCAGCTTCGCAGCAAAAGATAGATGGGCCGCGCCCTGGACCGTCGAGACCTCCTCCATGTGGTCGTCAGATGAGGAGACCTACGATTTCAAGTTCCAATATTTTTGATTGTAATGAAGAAGTTCAACCACAGGTAAGATTTTATTATTTGAGTTAAAACTAGGGCTCGTCACTAAACGTAATAACAGCACAGGTCATTCTTTAACAGCTTAACTGTAGGCAAACCTTGTAGTGACCGGTATCCAGATGAGTGACCTTCGGGACCTTCCATTACGTACAGATATCCTTACATGCCGGTTGTTCCGGCTGCGCTTTGGTTAAGTTTGCTTGTTTTGACATTCGTTACAGAATGTCGGAAGTGACAACTAGTCTTGCCGGTAGGTATCGTGTTAACTAGAAGCTGGTTTCAGGAGTTCAGATTGGAAGTTCCGTTTCCAGTACTGATACTCAGCTGCCTCGTATGTTACCCATGAGTGCAAGAGATCAGTTTTTCTGGTTTTATTCACTAGACAAAACTATCTATCTTTTGTCTTCTATATTATATAAAGTTCTCGTGTCAGTGTTAGCTGCCATACTCCTCGAAAACGGCTTGACCGTTTTTATGAAATTTTGTGTGTATAGCCAGTAGGTATGAGAATAAGTCGTAATGTACTCTTCACCTTCCTAATTCCACCCGAAAGTAAGGTATGTAGAAAAAGATGCAATGCAACGCATGCAGGCACTACTGCTCTCCGCGACAAAGTCGTGTTGGGTACGATCCTGTGTTGGTAGGACCAGGTGTTATTGGATTTTCTCCAGAAATTTCTCAGTAGCAGCTAGCAGCCCAAAGTTAGGACTTGTTCGTTATTGATAGCAATAGACTCGCCTTAAACATAACCGTGCAACGGTGTGCTATTATAGGTACAACTTTGTAGTAACCTTTAGAGTATTACAGGCAACTTTTAGTTTGGCTATATTCATCATTAACTGATCATTAATATTTTCAATGTTTTTATTCAGGTAACCATAGACAAATTCTACTGGAATCCTAATGATAAAAGCAACGAAGAATCAGAACAACCACAGAATGCGAGATGTAATCGTGGTGACCCTTCGTTCCGTCAAACTAGCCCAACGCAATATGATAAAATTCGAGTATCTTCCGGCGCGCAATGCTCCCCGCCGCCTTGCGGTCAACCCAGCTTAGGTAAACTCCAAAAGCAAAACACAGGACCACAGGGAATGCCCTGTGACTTCATGACCCGCCCCGCGCCTTGCCCCGGTGACCCAAAAAGGTCATTACTCAAGCCATTCCAATCTTCTTGCGCACCTAGCCCTTGCATTAGCCCCCTCGGACTTAACAAGCAGCCTCCACCAAGCTCTGATTTCTTAAAGAGAGATAATGTATATCGCATACCGAAAAGGGATGGTCTTGACCATCAGGACCCGATGCCTTGCAGCAGCAGCAACAGACCTTTCCGTAAAGAGCGAGTTATTGAATTAGGGTCTATAGACAATTTAAGCAATCCGAGGCCGAAGAAACGACATAATGACACAAACGATTGGCATTTTGAAGAAGAGGAAGAGGCAGATGACAACTTCTGGTGCTCGCCAATGAGGCGTGTGATTCTAGATGAAGGAATTGATGATTCTGTAGTGATGGAGAGGGAGCAAAGAGAGGAGAGGATAAGATGTAAGTGTAAAGAGAGACTGGTTCCAAAGTGTCAGGCAGGAAGGGCCCAGCCGGGGGAATGTCCCAGTCAACAGTCTCCTGTTGGGCAGAATTTAAAGAACCGTGCAAAATGCTGCGGTCGTCACTGTCCCCATCCCAGTTATTTGTACTTTAGACAATGATTATGTAAAAGTGTTGTGTTGCCCTATTTGTTTTGTGGTGTTGCATTTTAATAAAATAAATTAAGATTGGATTCTTGTCATATTTTCCTTTGTATAGCAAGTGTGTATCTCTCTATATGTCCGGCTCATGGTCACACTCTCGCATTCACATGAGCGTTGATATGTGGCAGGTAGCAGCGATAGTTTTTCTGTTTTACAATCAAAATGTACATGTGTTGACCAACGCCATTGCCGCCACATCAGTGCACATTCGTACACTGTGCGAGTGTGAACATGTGCGGCACACATTATTTATACACATATAAAAAATACTTGCAAAGATTTTTTTAAAATGATTTATTGACAATCACTACAAAAACATTCAGTACGAAACGCGCATTACACTTTAATAAGGAAATCTACAAGGCCTAAACATATCACACGGTTCATCATCATAATCCATGCGTCTCATTCTCCGGTGTGCCTCCAAACATCTGCACTTAGTACGAAACTCACTATCCAACACATCTTCGTCCGAAAGGACAGGCGCTTCGGTTGCCCTAGTTTCTCTGCTTGCCCCAGTCCCGCCAACTGCTACTTCGGCAGTTGTGGCAATACTTTGGCAAGAAATAGGACCACGAATATTGACGTTACTAGGAACTAGGTTACTTGGGATTTGTTGAGCCTGATCAAGACCATTAGACCCTTCTACTGGACCTATAAGTGTACCACAAGATCTTTGTTGTTGACCTGCTATATTCTGATTGAGTTGATCTTGTGATTCCATTTGTCCGTCAAATGTAACTTGCCGAAGACATCGATTGATATTCTGTTCTCTTTCTTGGCTAGTATGAAAAGTCTCACGTCCAGAGTTCAGCGGAGGATAAGCAGTATTCTGAACTGCTTGAGGACTTTGCCGAGCCTGTCTTGGACTCTGAACTTGTTGTGGCAAATTCGGTCTTTGTGGACTTCGCTGAGTTATAACCTGTCTTGGTCCAAATTGACTGCCTTCCAAGTGACCTCTCGTTGGTGACGCAGGGGCTAGTATGCTTTGATGTGGGGCACCTTGTTGAGATGTATACCCCTCATTTGGCCTACCTTGGCTCGTATTACAAGGAACTTGCCTTGACAAATTTGGGCCTAAATTCTGACCTGGTGGTATGAAATATCCTGAATGTGTACACATTTCTTGGACAGCTGTCTGTGGGGTAGTACTTGTACCACCATTCATCAAAGGCGATAAAAATTCAGCGTTATCAATATGTGCTAGTGTAGAACTAAGTGGTTTAGCTTTTTCAAACTCATCAAAACCTTTAGGATCATGGTCGGGCGCCCATCTGTCTTTAAGTCTTAAAAATAGTACATTCACCATATCGGTAATCTTATATAAATACTCATGTTCAATTGTTTTTCTTTTCTCTAAAAACTGACTCACTTCATGCTTCATCTTGTTTTCCATTAACAGATCATCATCTTTTAAATGTTTATGCATTTCATTTAACTTTTTTGCCAGTAAATGTATCATTCTAGGTGTTACTGCATCTTCAGTTAATCTAGATTTAGTTGGCAGTTCGTTATACCATTTTTCTATTTCATCTGTAAGATGGATTTCTTCTACTTCGTCTTGTAAGATGTCATCTGCAGGGACTGGTACTTGCTCCAATGCTTTCAAAGCAACACGCATTAATTTATGATAATCCATATGTCTAAATCCCACATTATGATCTTTAAGCAAATGATTGACTAATTTATCAACTGCTCTCATCAATCGATTCATGTAAATGTTAGCCTTTACGGGGTCTTTTTCTTTATAATTAACTTGTAGAATGTATTGATCTGCTACTACTTTCAAAAAGAGTTGTTGAGCGTTAAAACAGCGCTGAACCTCCTCATCTGTCGCTAATTGCCGCTTGACATTTTTTTTAATTTTTTCCCTAAAAGATGATCTGTCATGCAATGCATGCAGTTCTTGCAGTAAACCCAATGCGCTTTCTAAAACGCGCACTTTCCACAAATGCCTCATTTTCAGAATAGCTTCTGTTTTCGGAAGTTCGTCTAGTAATTTATCTATTTTCTCCTCTAGTACAAACTCGAAATATCCATAGTCATTTTCTATATTCGGGTCTGCTTTCAATTTGAAAAAGGTTGTCATAATGCCATGAACTATGGCCTGTCTTGCTATTTTAGCTAGGGGCGACGAATCGTCTAACGGCAGAGCATTACAATGATCTGTAAAAACCGATCTGAATTTATTGTACAAAGCATCATTGGGGTTTTCTTCTGTAGGTAGAGGTGCTGGTGGTGGTTCTCGAAAACAGCAGGGTTTTGGGGTAGGATTCACTGGATGTACATGTTTAGAAGTACCTGGTCGGGCAGTTGGCGCGTTTTTACTCTGTTGCCGTTGCAACTCTTCTTGGCCATTGTCTTGAGGTTTCACCAACATTGGCACTGGTATGCTTCTAACCCTTCGCATTAATTCTAGAGCATGCGCGATTGTTTCGCTATTCTGTTCGCCAACTAATTTGTTAATCCACTTAAATATCTGATATTTTAAATGTTCTATTTCATCTTGTTCCGTGCGAGTATTGTTAGGATTTAATTCTAAATACTTTAGTCTATCCACGATATCTGCTGCAAAATCATTGATGACTACTTCTTTGAAACTCTGGTTGTCTTGTGGCATAAATAACCCATCATACCACTCGCTTATCTGTTGTACTAACTGTTTCGTATAAGTGTCTAAGTTTACATTTATATTCTTTTCATTAATATTCTGAATACTGTGATCATAAGTATTATTTTTAACTGATACATCGTAAACTGTCATATTATTCACAGTGCATATTATGTCGTCTCCAAATAAACTGATATTTTTCAAAGACTTCGAGAGTTCTGCTGCCATTCCGAAGATACAACTTTCAGTACTTAGTTCATATATCAAAGGGAATCTTCTTAAAAATTTAGCAATTTCACTGTACAATCTCGCATGGTTCTGCTCTCTTGACGAGTTTTGATCTGGGTCAAGTAAAATTGAGGTTATAACCGAACACATATCGTCGGTAAAAGAGTGTAGTTCCCTCGGACAGTAAACAGGCTTTAGTGGCAAAGTACTAGTCCAGCCTTTGATAGCATTGCTAATAATTTCTGTGCTTTTACCTGACGATACACTAGACACATCACCATTAGGTTCTCTGTTCAAACTTTTTACAAGCTTCAAAACTTCTGCATTTAAATATTTAGAATCATGTCTTTTGCTAGGACTTATAGGAAGAGTTTTTATGAATACCAGTATCTCCTTTTTCATGACTGCGTTGTCTGACCCCGAAGATATTAACTTATTTACACTTTTAATAAAACCCACTTTCTGTTCAAGAAATCCTTCAACATCTGTAATTTGTAAGGACAGCTCTTTTAGCCAATTTTCAATCTTATCAGCCAACAGTTTGTTTTCCTCTTCACGCTGCTTGCATAATTCATTATACAAATCCAGTTTTTGTAAATATAGTTTTAATTCAAAAGCCATTTTTTTTACGTTTTCGTCGGTTTGTTCCGGATCTAACATCCTTATTTGTTGAAAAATTTCTCTATCCAAATTAGCGTCATCAATACCTACAGTATGTCTTAATTTAAATGCTAATCCTTTTATAGCCGTTTCTTGATGTTGTCTTTCTTTTAAACTTTTTTCCCTGTACAGTCGCAACTTTCCTAGCCAATCGAGCATCACTTTTTCAAGCTGTATAATCACTGGTTCATCATCATCATTTAATTCGAGCTGTTTTTCTGAAAAATCATTAATACTTTGTCTTTGTATACTCTCAGCAAGTTTCGCAGCATATTTATCTCTATCATGTTGATTATCAACCTTTACATGCAACGGTAGTTTTTTCAACCAATGAGATATTTCTTCTTGTAATTTATTTTCTACAACTTCAGCAGGTGCTTGTTTTAATTTACTTTTAAATTTAAATATCTTGACAGCTAAAGAATGTACAATTTCATTCTTATTACTGATAAAAATTCGTAACTTTATAGGAGCTATAGGAATTTTATCGATCCATTTATAAACAATGTCTTCAAAAGCCCTAATTATGTTTTTTTCTTGCTTAAGATCGTTTGCTGAACTATCTTTTATATGCGGTACATTATTGATCCTATTTTTTAACTGTTGAATATCATAATAGCCTAAACTCTTATTGAATACTTTTTCTGTCCATTTGCGTACTGCTTTTTCAGTGGCCACGTCTTCTTTCTTTTCAAGGTCCTTTTCAATTTCTTGAGCTAACTCTTTGAATAAAATTTTGTTACAGCTTGCATCTTGTGACAGATGATAGTCGACAGATAATTCACTGGACCAGTCATAGATTTCGTCAGTGAGTTTGTCTATATAAGATTTAGAACTATTGTTTATCATATCAATGTTTGGTGGTGATAAAGATCGAACTACACTTGTGTCATGTAAAGAAGGCTTACGTAGGCTATTTATTTTATTCATCAGCTCTGGAGCGTGTTCCAAGACTGTCATGTTTTCTTCACCAATCAACTTATTTGTCCATTTAAATATCTGAAACTTTAACTGTTCTAATTCTTCAGCACCTTTTCTTGTGAGACTAGGATTTAATAACAAATACTTGTATCTATCTACTATATCAGTAGCCAAGTCTTTCACAGTTATTTCCATTACATTTTTGTCGTTAATCGGAATATTTAGTTTCGTTAACCATTTGCTAATTTCTTCTTCTAGCTGTTTTTTGTAAGTTTCAAAACTTGGTGCCTCATTGAAATCAACCAGACCAGTAGCATTTTGGAAAACCGAATACACTTCCGGCCGTCCACGGTCTGAATTACCTTTTTGTTGGAAAAAGTTTTTACGAAAGAAGAACTCTTTATAGTCTTTCAAAATCAAATAACTAAAATACTTTGCTTTGTACTGTGGTAGCTTGCTCACTTCTTTTAGAAGCTTTGTAATATTTTCTGCAACGGAACTATTAATGTCCGTAACATCGGTGAGATCCAGTAAACGGTTTACCAATTCTATTTCGAGGAATTCCATTCTCTTCGTGCTTATAGCAACGCGGCATTTCTCTAAGAAAAATGTTATTTCATCTTTGACAAATTCTTTTATTTCCGTGGTTGTAGGCTGGATGTATGAGCAAATTTTTTTTTCAATTGTAAATATATTTTCTACCAGATTTTGTATCGCTTTGTTTAGGTTCAAGTCCTTGTTATGGCTACTAATGGCTATCGGCAATTCGTAAACTATTTCTGTAATACTAGATTGTAATGCTTCCTTATATTCTGAATCAGATTGTGGTCTATCTAACACAACTGGTTCCAATTTTTCAGCGACAAATTTAAAAACGTCGTCTTTTTTCACGTTCCGGCCTAAGAAATCTTTTTTTTTGATACTTAAAGTTTTTGTCCAATTTAAGACAACCTTTCTGAAGTGATCAATTTTTAATCTACTGCAATATTTCGGTATTTCCATCCTGTAAATATTGAAGTTAGTTTCTTTTGGGCTCGAGTACATTTCCTTCAGTTTTCGTACGATATTCTTGGGAAGCTGTTTTCTAAATTCTACCATGTCATTATCTGCCTCTGTATATGTCTTGGGTGCTTGTTTCATGAACTTTTCTATTTTATTCCGTAATTTTTCTTCACCACCGGGTTTTTTTAACTTCTCAGCTAGTTTTTTCATCTTTTCTCCCCATAATTTGACTCTTGCTTTGTCGCTGTGAATTTCAAACCATTCCGTCACTTCGTGGTACAAATCCTCGTGACTATGACCTGTTCTTTTAACAACAGCCTGCTTATTTGTTGGCTCAGTTAGTTCTATTTGAGATTTGCTTCTCAATTTAAAGTATTTGCATTTTGTTTTTGTTATATCTATAGTGCTAGAAGCTGTTTTAACAGATTTAAAATCAAACACTTCTTTTACTTTGACGTCTATCTTTAGTTTGCTGTTCTTAGATTCTCTACCGCTTTCTCTATTCTTTTCATGAACCTGAAAATAAATACATAATCTACTCTCATTGTTTGAAGTTTGTCAAAAAATTGCTTTGTAATGTCAAGAATTAAAAAATACTTACAGTTCCATGTTTATTAGTTGTAGGTTGATTTTCTGTAAAACAAAGGAAACACTTAGTATAAAGAAATTAATGCTTACCATACTGAGAATTCTGTCACTATGTTTAAAAATTAATTGAATTCTGTGGTGTGATTAAAATATTTTATTGAAAAATTACATCTGGTGAATTTTTGGGATATAAAGCTAATGTTTTTTTGACAAATTATACTTCTAATTGTTCAAATAATATTCCTGCATGTTTTTTAATTATTGATTGACATTCATCACTATTTTGAAAGAGAAAAATACAATACCCAAGAGTTAATACGACACCTTGAGGCAAGAGAATATCTCGCAGGTGTGATATAGACAAAGCTTTATTCATCTGAACATTTTCTCGAAATTCGGGTTGCCATATTAACGACTGCTTACTGCATAGCTGTACAACGATTTTCTGGCGCGTGACGTAAAATTTTACTGACCCCGTCGTCGTCGTTACAAAACATTTTGAAAAATAATTTTCTTTTGTCAACGTTATTAAATTTGGTAGAGCAGCTGCCTAAAGCTGGGTTCCCACGGTGCGTGATTCTGTGAATCATACGCACAGCCGACGACCAAGGACGGCAACGCACATAGACAGGGCTCTTTCAACCGTGCGTGTCGGTCTGTGTAGATCTTTTGATAGCTTCATTTCAAAATGCTAAGTGAAAGAGACCGTTTCGTCGCTCGCTTTCACTTTGCACCGCACCTTTGAAGCTACCGCCTCGCGATGGATACTAGCACAGGACGTCTGTGGCGCACCGCCACAGACGTCCTGTGCTACCACGGACGAGACTCTTCCCACGGTGTGTCGTGTGAGCTGGTCCGCGTCCGTCCGCGATATCACGGACCGTGGGAAGCTAACTTTAAAGATCCTCGTATCTCTGTAGCCGAACAAAAATAAAATGAACGAATGAACATGTAACATTAATAGAAGCACGGATAATGTCGCCTTGACCTGCAAGGAAGGTATCTGAATAGGCTATCATTATGATTCATCAGTATCCGTGGTCTGAACTTTCTCCCTCTTCTCATGCACTTACATCTTTCCCTCTCCCTGTCCCTTTCAGGAGCAAAACAGCCTTTAGGTCTTCCCAAAAACTTAGCAGGTATACAGGCGGCTTGTAAGTTTTTATCAGCTGTCAAAGGCTGTTGGATAATTTCGTTCCGAGTTGGTTGTGGCATAATTTGATTCTGATTACTAGGTTGTGGCATTAATTGATTCTGATTACTAGGTTCTGGCATTAATTGATTCTGAATACTTGGTTGTTGCATTTGATTCATTCCTACTCCTTGATCACCGGGTTGATAGTACGAGGCGTTCGGTGCACTGTCCATCAGCATAACTGCCTCTGAACTAGGTCCTGGGAGTTGGTTTCTACGAAATATTCCCATTTGACCGCCTGCCATCATCTTTAAATTGACTGGTCTTGGTGCTTGCTCAGGAACTTGGTTAGCGGCTGATATAGGCCCAGGATTCTGTAAGGTTTGGATTAATATAGCTTGACCTTGGCAAGCATTAGGCTGAGCATTTGAAAAAACTTGGCCACTGGCTTCAATAACTCCACCGAAATCTTGACCGTTTTGTGAACTACATGGGACATTAGGCATAGTTTGTCCCAGTTGTGGTGCAATTCCTCCTGGGTAAGGCATTTTTCCTCCTGGCTCTAAGCTTACTTGACCACAAGGAGCACCAAAACTTTGCCTTAATGTATTGTTCGGTAAAACTGGGCATACTGCCGGACCGAAACCTGGTGGAGGTTGGTTAGGTATTTCTTGACAAGGCTGTCCCTGTGGGTATATTTGACCCCCGGGTAATGAACCATTTTGAATATTTACTGGGCCAAAAGCCGGCCCAACACTTTGGTTGACCCGACCTGGACTACCTTGCCCAAACTGTACTTGAGGTAATGGGCTGGTGTAAGCTACGTTTGGAACATTACCACATAGGGAACTTAGGACGTTTGGTAAACCTTGAGGAGGACCTTGCCCATATGACCCTCGAGGACCAGGGCTCTGAGGAGCTGGTTGTGAATACGGTCCCGTTCCTGGGGAACCATGAGTTTTGTCGTTACAGATCGGATTAGGACAACAAGGGGGTCCCGCACACAATTCCTGGCTTGGAACGTTAGGCAAAAATTTACCTTGGGTGGTTGAAAATGGTACGTCCGTAGCATGGACGAAAGGCGCTTGAGTATTACGGGTAAATATAATTGGCACTTGAGAATTTCCTGGATAAATTCTCTGGCTAGCTGCTTGGTCTGCTAAATTCGGACCTAATACTGGTGGGGATCGCGCACATGGCGATGCAATTGATATAGAAGTATTTTGCATTAGTGGAGGCACTTCGGTCCTTTCCATAGAATAATATCCTTGGGTATCTTCTTCAGGAATTGGGCTTGGTCTACCACCGCAATTCAATCTAGCGCCTATATTATTTCTAATGTATGATTGGTTTCCTGCAATCGGAAAAGAGGAAAATGGTACGTCCGTCCTAACAGGAACGTAAGGCGATTTAGTATTAGGAACTATGTTTGGTATTTGAGAACTTCCTGGATAACTTCTCTGAGTAGCTGCAATAGAAATACTGCGCATTTGTGAAGGAATTTCGTCCATTTCCATAGAATACCATTGGATTTCCTCTTCGGGAACAGGCGTTTGGCCACCAGCCCAATTTAATCTAGGACCAGCGTCTGTCTCGATATTTCCTTGACTTTGATAGCTTCTCCCAGCAAGCGAATCATTTGGATTAAACTGTTGGGAACGTGCGCTTTCAGGACGAATAGAGTTGTTGCGCGCACATGGTGTCGCCCGGCTCTCATGCATTGACATCTTTTGTCGCTTTTTCGGTACAGGAGCTCTCTCACCTCCAGTCCTATTAGGACCAGCATCTCTAGAAATATTTACTCTGCTAACATTGCATCTCCCAGGAGGTGCGCTACAATCTGGAGTATAAATTTCTGGCGATTGAGGTCTCTGGGTCATTTGACCAGATTCATTCGGATTATACACGATTACGGGGATCGAGTGATAATGAGGCGATTGCCCATTTTGAGGTGCCACGTACCCACTCCGCATAGGCGATGGTACAGTTTCTGTCCTGTCCAAAGAAAGCCACTGAATATCATCTGTAGGCACAGATGGTTGTCTCCCTGCACCCAAACTTATCCCATTTTGTGTAGGAGAAAATCTAACAATATTTTCTCCACTAACATTACTTCTCCCAGGAGGTGTGCAACAGTCTGGAGTATACATTTGTGGCGATTGAGGTCTCTGGGGCATTTGACCTGATTCATTCGGATTATACACGATTGCGGCGATTGATTCATAATGAGGCGATTCCCCACCATAAGGTGCCACGCACCCACTCCGCATAGGCGATGGTACAGTTTCTGTCCTGTCCAAAGAAAGCCACTGAATATCATTTGTAATCACTGATGGTTGTCTCCCCGCACCCAATGGGCAATGGGCAATGGGCCCGCTCATTGCCCATTGCTCAGATTGTCTAGGAGAACATTTAACAATATTTTCTCCAGCAATTAAATAGGAGCTCTTATCTCCAGTCGTCTCGTACATACTCGACGAAAATGGCATATTTCTGCTGAACTCCTCAAAATCTTCTGGTTCTTCAAACGACACTCTTCGTGATAAATTAGTTGATAAATTCTTGATTCTATTTGCCAGTTCGTCTATAAGATAGTTTTTGTTAGTCCCTTCTTGTATTGGCATCTTTTCTAAGGTTTTCGGTAGCTCTGTCTTCAGTGCTACCCTGAATGTGTTATCACAACAACTGACACCACCTAAGCCAATTTCTTGAATCTTTTTAACTATTGCTTCTCTCGTCCTTCTTCTTCCTACAGGATCTACTGGAGTATTTTGGGGAATGTCAGAAATCCAGTCTTCGACCTCCATAGCCAGTAAAATCTCATCAGCTTCATCTTTGATAGCCGAATGATTTGGAGTGGGGATTTTCTCCAGAGAATTTATGATTTCATTTGCGTACGCTATTGTTTCCATATCTACTAAATTATGTCTATTTTTTATTTTATTCAGATACTCATCAAGTTTCTTCAAGAAGTTTTTTCTGTGAACAGTAGCTTTAACGTTGTCTTCGTCTTTGTACCTTGTAAAAAGTATGTAGTAGTCTGCCATATTCTGTTTATCGAGTTCCTCATTTGCCTTATCTTCTTCATCATCAGTGGGCGCTCTTTCCGGTAAATTATTTTCAATATTATCCATAAGTTGCAATTTAAAAGAAGCTGGTGCGTTCGTAGATTTGATCAAGTCATTCATAGCTAAAGTCTTTTGGAGTAGCTGTGCTTTCAACGCAGACTTCGCTTCTTCTAACTCCTGTGATTGTGGAACATCCTGCAATAGCGTTTCCACCTCTTCTGCCATGACATCTTGGCAGTAATGGTGGTTGCCAAAAATGTTAGGATCTAATTTCATCTTAGTGACAGCTTTCCATATTCCATTATAGATGTTTAGTCTTGCTGATTCCTCTACCGTTTTATCTGCTATTGGAATTTTTTTAACCCATTGTTTAAGATATTCGTCATAGTCTTCGTTCAATTTTTTGACTGGGACTGAACCTCCGGGGTGGTTTGATGTAGAGGGATTCACACAATTGCCAATTCCGCTACCGCTGACAGTACATTGTCTTGACTGAGTAAGATTAACAATGAACTCAGATGAAAAAGTGTCCGAACCCCATGGATTTTTGGGTGAAACTGGGCCAAAACTACGTCCATATGCGCTGCTATTGTTAAGACTGCTTCGGACTTGTGGGCGAGATGCATTAACTGTTTGTGGCCCACGGCCCGTCTGACCTTGAATTCCCTGAGGTTTGGAAGTACCTGCGTTATGAAAACTACCACGCGTTTTCGAGCAAATCTCATTACCCCAACACGGTTTAGATTGAACTGGTTGTGAACAAGGGTTTGGGGAACATCGACCAGCGTTAGGGTAAGTTCTATTATCCACTTCAGCTCTTTCTGTACTACGATGCTTAGGGTTTACCAGCATAGGAACTGGTACACTATTAATCCGTTGCAATAAATTTTCAGCGTGATTTATAGTTTCCTGATTATCATCTCCTACTAATTTGTTTATCCATTTAAATATCTGATATTTTAGAGCTTCTAATTGGTCTTGGTTAGAATCTCTACCGGTATGATTTAGTTCTACATACCTTTGTCTATCTATAATATCTCCTGCCAGGTCATTTATGACTACTTCTCTTAAAGCATTGTCGTCAATCTGGAGTATATTCAAGTCATCCAACCATTGGTTGATCTGTAGACAGAGTTGATTCGTATAACGATCTAAGTTCGCTTCCAGATCTTCCTCGGTTATAGATCCGATGCTGAAATCTGTATTGTTGGTTGAATTCATGTATTGCCCAGAATTATTACTGACGTTTAAAATGGTATAATTTTGGTTGAAAATGCAATTATTTAGCATGTCCTGTAAATCTTGGAGCATTAGGTTAGAAATATAATTCGCGTGCTTATTCGAAATTTTACCAAGATCTTGGAGTATTATTTCCATTTCATCCATAATCTCATCATCATGCCCACGCCAAATGCACTCGACTGAGTCCATCATTAGATCTACCAGTTCATTTTCTAAGTCACACATTAGAAATTCATTAGAAATTATTGAATTATTTTCATTAGCATAATTCAATAAATGTTCTCTTACGAAATCTCTCATATCTTCTTCAGTTAGTATCTTCTTTGATCTACTGGCGAATGGTCTTCTTCTAACCCTTCCAGTCTGTTCAGTCACGATCACATTTCTCATCCTTTTCAGTAACACATCTACTAATTTCCCTAAATAAGATTTCATGCCATAACTTTTATTAACTTCAATAGGAATTTCTTGTAATATTTCCACTATTTTTGATTTCAAATCGAAATCTTCTTTAGTCCAATTTTTCAATAGTCTTTTAATTCTATCTTCAACTGAGTTAAGAAGGTGTCTCCTGTCGATAGACCTGCCTATGTCATCAGTTTTTAAGTTCAAATAATTGACCCAGTCTTTTAAAACAAAGTCGAGTTGTCGATACTCGGAGAACCTAAAAGGTTTTATTTCGGATCGTAAAACATGTTTTGCGTTCCCGTAACAATGTTTAAGTTTGCCTACGAGGTCTTGATAATCTCCTACGTAATCACAAACTGTTGGACAATAATCTGCAACATATTTATGAGATTTCTCATGATTTATTTTCGATCTATCACAAATATGGTCAGTCCTCTCACTAGTATCAAACAACTTTTTAATCAATTCATCTCTAATAGTATTTTTAGAGACAGTATCAGAGATTTCATTAATAAGCTCTAACAGACTAATTTTCAATTCATCTTTGGTTAACTTTATGGCTTCTTGCGATTTAGTTTTCCTACTAACTATAGTTCTATTTCTACTAGAATGAAAATCTATAGTGCTAAAAACTGTTTGAGCAGATTTCCTAGGTTTTAAAGTTGTGTCGGAAGGATAGCAATTAGTTTGTATAGATTTGATTGAGGTTCTTATGTCCATGTTTTCAACGTAGTAGAATTCACCTTCCACGTAGTCTTCTCCAGCTGAGGAGATGGGGGATTCAGGAACGGCTACCTAAAACAAAGATCTTAAGGAATCTAGTGCGCTATGCTGATCACAATTAACCGTGTGCATAACTTAAGTGAGAGTCAGTCAGTCTTACCAAATGGCTGACTTGGTTGTGGAGGTCAGATAGGCACTCGCTCTATGTAAAATTCTGGTATTCAACTGCATTCGGTTGGACTGAAAGCCGACCCCAACAGTAGTGGCTTCAGACTGCGGATGTTCCTACCTACATAATCAGGCCGCAACAAGTCAGAAGGCCGTTCGTGGGAATAGTTAACCGACATCTCTAGTTTCTCGTCTGGTCCGAAGCATTGTGCATCCTCAGTTATAGTTCAGAGCTGAGTTAATTTTTGGGTGTATCCAATTAGAATTTATTAGTAGTATCCTGGAGTCAGGATTTGTGATCAGTTGATGGTAGTAGACTCGTTAACTATTAGCACAATCCTATAATGTTCCACTGCTGGGACACAGACCTTCAGGCCCAGTGCGTGTTGACAGATGTCACATGACTTAGATTTTTTGCTTCTAAAAAGCATATCTTGTTTCCTCACGATGTATTCCTTCAGAATTTTGAGAGAAGTGATGATGAAATAAATTACACAAAGTAATCCGCCTGCTCGGGTTCGAACACACGACTTAATGCTCTTAAATTGAGGCTACCACCTCTGGGCCACTGCTGCTCTTTCGTCACCTATTACGTAGTACTAAAACATAAATGGTATAATGTGAGGGTCCTCTGAACCTTTACAAATCTTCGTGGTAGACAAATAGGAAATTAAAATCTTACAGTTTTCCTAGTAACGTCGACTTGTGGTACCGTCGCTACTTCTTTGGATAACATTTTGACAGCAGCTGTGGATGACAAGGAAAGAGAGGTTGATGGATGGAGAGGGAGAGGAAGAGCAAAGAAAAGACAGATAGATGTGAGGAATTACATGAGAGAAAAAGTAGTAAACGATAGCGTGACGGTTGACAAGAGGAAGACAAAAGAGTTAGCGATTCCAAGTCATGGGACATGCTTTTTGGAACAAGTGCAGGAAGATGATGACGATGATGAAATATTGTGGTCTTATGGAGTTGATAGATCAAATGCTGAGTCACTAGTGATTGATGGTAACGACAGGACTTCTAGCTTAACTATGTAGGAACAGAGGACAGTTGTAATAGAAATAAAATAGGGATCGATTGGAAAGGAAAGACGAATACTAGTGTAAATGCAGTATTAATTACTTACCTTGAATTTCCATGTTGACTGAATTTGAACTCTGAAAGCAAAAAAGGATATGATTTCAATTGATCTAAAGAAGATTTAAAATGTATAGTCGCCTAGCTCAGATTTGAGACATTAAGAAATTCTCAACAGAGATTAATAGAATTTAGAAATTAACTGCGGTACTCAGAGATATTTAATGATTACTTAAGGCTTAAGTCTTAAGCCGTCACTTAGTAAAGATTTAACATACTTTTGTATGACAAAACTGTCAAAACCTTTACAAAGTGATGGCCTAAGTAATCATTAAAGCTCTCTGAGTGCGGCAGTTAGAGATCTTTTTTTAATGAGCCTGATGTGTCCCACTGCAGGGCCTCCCTTCCCTTTGGCTTTTGCTGTTTGGGCCCAATCCTTTTGATGAGAATTCAGCTGACGAGACAGATGAAACAGATGTAAAAAGTGTTATGAATGAAATTGACCATAGTCTCCACTTACATTCTGATTATCACATGACAGCGGATGATAGTTAGGCGTCTCTTTGATTGTTGTAGGACGGACTGGATGGCTGTACGGCTGATAATAGAAAAAATGCACCATTTCAATTGGTTAGAAAAACTAGTCGGCTTTAGCTATGTCTTACTATATTTTTTTATGGGACAAGCTCGCCACACTATTCCTAGAGAGGCGAGGAGATGTCTGGTAATTGTTTAGGACAGACTCCGCACTCGGCGGCCAAACCCACAGCGGAGACGAGAAGAGGCGTGAGCAGAGTGTAATGAGCGGTGTATTGTGAACCGTGTGCGGTGGAATGGTGGTATGTGATTAGCGGTGAGTAGTGTGCAGTAAGCGGCGTGCGGTGAGCGGTGCACATTTCTTATTTTCTTCGCTTTGCACATCTCCGCACAGCTGGCAGGGTGGATTAACCCGAGCTGTTACGAGCTGTTGGTGCAGTCCAGGCTTTACCTATGAGCCAAACTATCACACTAATCAAAACACTTACATAAGTCGTATGAGGCCTCCCCGCAGCTTCCTTCATCCTCCTCGTGATATCCCTTAGGTGCCTAACATCATAACAGCCCCTCACAGGCCTGTCATGATGGTCATCGTTCCTCATATCCCTCGTAGGGGTATCCTTGTTCTTTGAACGACTACGAGAAGCCGTGTTGAAGGTTTGGAATGAAGGCTCTGGACTTCTATTTGGAGATGATGAGTTTCTGTAGTTCCTTGATACTGGAGAAATTGGGAAATGATGATTTTTGTTGAAGCACAAAGAATTTAACGGCCTACCTGATGGTCTGCCATGACCTCTAATTGCAGTATTATTTTAATCTTACTTCAGTCAATAATCTTTATCAACCATGAAAGTGGTTACAAAGTTCCTGCCTCCTGTGCTAGGTGATAGACCTACACACCTAGTGCTAGTGTTACAGGAGAAAGAAGGAGCTAGACATCCTTTTCCCCCATTAAAGTAATACTGCAATGAGGTACAGATGGTGATGCAAAGAGTTATACTTCCTACCGAAATAACGGTGGCATCGCAGTTCATTTGCTTTTACGGAGACAGAGTTGCTGATGTCTTATCCAACCAAACAACCTAACCTAAACATAGCAGCGATACTTCACAGAAATATATAAGATTTAAAACTGACATGGTCACTGGCACTATTATTTGTACTGAAAACGGGATATTCACAGAAATAGCTGGTGTAATACCTACTTCCCCGGATGAGCTCATTCAAGACCACTACCACTCTGCAGAAGATTTCGTGAATACTCTTTGTGACGATCTGCAAGGCTATTGCGTATCTCTTTAAATGTCAGTGGCTAGCATACTGTCCATCGATTAACTATCAAATGGTTATGGTTTGGTACAAAATGGAACCATTTGACAGTTAATTGATGTACACTATGATAGCCACTGACATTTAAAAAGATACGCAATAGCCCTGCTGGGTTCGACTCGCAAGTTGGGCAAATGTTATTAGGTTTATCAAGAATTACTCAGTTAAATTATAACTACGCCTCGGGTCGATCTCGAGGTAAAGCCGTGGTTGCCTAAGTAGGTACGTGAATGGGTGACCACCCATTAAATACCGAGTTTTATCTACCTCGGTAAGTAAGCCGTTGGTCCCGGCAGTCAGTGGTCCGAAAGTCTGACAACCAGTCTTTCCAAGTGCGTGTCACCCAGAAGTAACTGGTATGTAGGTCAGATTTCAGTCGCTCCATGTAAAATACTGGTACTCAGCTGCATCTGGTTAGACTGGAAGCCAACTCCACCATAGTTGTGATTACAGGTGTGATGCTTCACAGCATCATACAAGTAGAACAAACAGAAGACACTTACAGCCCTTAGCTTGACTATAATTGACGAGTCTTTCCATGACTTCCGAAGACCTGTCCGGCGAGAGGCAGTTGGGATACTTCCTCAGAGATCTGGCGAACGTATCCTCCATGCGTGAAGGTCGAGGAGAGCAGACTGACCCTGAAAAGATAATTTTGAAAGACCCGCTTCTGCATGCAGTTTTCTTTCTCCTTTTACTGATGTCTTAGTAATCTCTACTTTACTTATTTAAAATGTCAGGGGGGGAGGGAAGAGGGGATTTTTTAAATGTCAACTTCGAGTAGAGATGCCCGGATGCGATCACCGGAGTTCCTAAAAGTCAATATTAGTGGATTCTAAGTTTTTAGGAGGACTAAAGAAACGATGGATGAATAGGGTATTTAACAAAAAAAATCTAATTAGTCCGTCAGATAGATTTCCAAAAAATATTGGAAACGTATTTTTTCTTTTTTCACGTAAACAAACAATAAAGACGATACAGTGCTTTGAAAACTCGTGTGACGTCATATTCTAAGACATTAGTATGACATTATTTACCGGTGAGTGACGTCACAAGCCCCCACTCAAATCTTTGACGCGTTTTATTTTCGTCAATTTTTTATTGATTCGATAAAACAAAAAATACGTATCCAATATTTTTCGATAATCTAACAGACGGACTAATTAGAATCATATTTTTTTTTGTCAGTCAACATCCTTATTGCGTGAGGAATGATATGAATTGTGGAAAGAGGAGTAAATGATAGCGTAACTATTGACATCGGAAAATTGGGTGAATAAAACGTATTGCGGCGACTCCAAATTTTAATAACATGGGACATTGGTAGGAAGAAGATGATGTAGAGTTGAAATATCTATAGATCCCCTTCAAGAGCTTATAATAATATAGGGCCAGGCTCGAGGGTCATTGTGAGCTATCAATCGAAGAAGCGGCCCACAAAATTATTTTAAAAGCAAACCACTACTCCAGTCACTACGTGTGAAATACTGGTATTCAGCTGCATTCTCTATAATTTTCTTGTTTTATTAACATAGACTCGAAGCCGAACATAGCAGGGAAAAGCCAGGCTGATGAAGAAATCAAGTGTGATGAATACTTCCACTTACCTCGATCAGGCCAGCACATGCCTCCTCTGAAACTGTTTATAGGAGAACTGGGTCTAATCGGACATCCGTTAGCCCCACTGCCAGAACCACCCACTATAAAGTTTCCATGACCTAAAAGAAAGAAAAGAAAAATAAAAAGAGATTGTCTGAAGATGACATGAGTGACAGAGACACCCTAAACATAGCTGTTCTTCTAAGGAGCTGGTTAAAGAATCACACTCAAACGCAAGCGGAGATGTGGTGGACCTCGACACCAGGGCGTAGGCAAATCAAGGAGGCCTATGATGTATCCCTAGATCACGCACAATGGCCCAATCAAGAGGCTAAGTGTGGATAAAAGCCCAGTTAAACCATCCCTAGATACAGAGCTGATCAAGCACCTTCTGCGCCAAGACTGGCATGCGACTGGTGGTGGAGACCATCACTGGACAATGCTCACTGTTTTCACACTCTTGGTTTCACTGACAGTGCTCTGTGCAGAGCATGCGTGGAGGCGGAAAAAACGGTGGCACATGTACTCCTCGAGTGCACCGGCGTCATCCAGATCCGCATGGTAACTCTTGGAAAACCAAGATCGCTGGCGGATGCCCTGAGAGGACTGAGAAGTTCCATATGCTTGTGGAGGGAAGTGGGCTAGTTGGAGTAACGACCGCCATGGCTCACGTACAATGGTCCACTTGAAGAACAACGTGCGGAAACCAAATCCCTAACATAGAACATAGCCGATTTAAGATTTCGAGAATGATGTAGATCTTGACAAGAGGAAGAGCACTTACCAGGATAAAGTTCAGGTCGCTGCGGTGGAAACTCAGTTAACTGTACCGGAGGAGATGTAGGACGCATATTGCAATGCATCGTCTGGTAAACACAAAGGAAATCAACTATGGATCGATGAAATGCGAGTGTGGAGTTCCAACACAAGATACGAGTATACCACACCTCTTCTTATGTCCATCATGCACAACTAATTGCACCCTCCAACACAATGAAGCAAACAGACAGAGCTGTCCAGGTTGCTACGTACTGACAGAACGATCTCATCATCATCATCATCATCATCATCATTTCAGCCGAAAGACGTCCACTGCTGGACATAGGCCTCCCCTAAGTGTCGCCACATTGACCTGTCCCGTGCGTCTCGCATCCACTGTATCCCCGCAACCTTCACCAGGTCAACCGTATTGTGTCGGACGTAAAGAATAGCACCATCCCTATCTTCCCGAGAGTGTCGCAAGAGGCGACTAAGGGACTTACCAGAGAATGGGAAGCAGCATTCTGTGATTTTGTGTCGACCGTATTGCGATCGCCAACCCGCCTGCCAAGCGTGGCGATTACGGCAAACCCAAAATCAAAAAATGAGCCGAACACGAACGGTCTAAAGGCTGGACAAAATCTGAGCCATAGATTCGAGAAGAAGAAAAGAAAAGATGTTCAAGTCAGTACATAGGGGGCGAGTCCATTGCCATCATATTAATAAAACATGTCAGAGACCATGAGTGTTCTGACGTCACTTTCTGGTAAAAAATGTACCAAACTGTGACGTCACACGACTTTTCGAAGTACCTGTATCGTCTTCAGTTTTTGTTTACGTGAAAAAAGAAAAAAATAAGTGTCAAATATTTTTTGGAATCTATCTGACGGACTAATTGGATTTTTTTGTCAACTACCCTATAGTCTGGTGGTAAAAGTATAGAACCTTATACATAGAAGCGTATCTGCCATCAATGGCCTGAGCATCCCGGTCACGCGTGGCAGGCTCCGTGCTGGTGTCTGCTGTGAACTTGGCAGGACACTGCTGGGTGGCCACGTGCACTATGGGCTTCGGCGACGTCGCGCGAGCGGGTGTTGGTTGTGTTGCTGGAGAAAATGGGATGTAGTATAGTGCCCAGCATTATCTGACCCCTCGTATTAAGAAGAAGAGGGCAAAAGGTGTGAGAAGTGGAGGTCAAGTAATGCTAGGTACTGACTGTACCAAACGCATTCACAGTTCGTAGCGTGGAAATATACTATAGGTGTATCACAAAAATCTTTTTACAAGTGCTATCGCCACTTTTCACGATACGACATCTAATCGTGACATGACAAATATACGTCATTGAGCCGTATTTTGCTCATAAATTTAATATTACTGGTCTGATATTGATATATTTTGCTTAAAAGCGATCTTCGGATTTTATTTAGTTCTCTTGACGGTTTTCGTTCACGGCGGTCAATCTTAGCGGAGATTAGTTATCGGCGCTGGAGATAATATAGTGCAGTCTCCTTTACTATCATAGTCCGACGGGACGGCAAACAGATGCGATCGGAGAGAGCTTAGACGCAGGGCCAACGGCTTAACATAATTTCCGAGGCAAGGCAACTTCCAAACTCTGGGCTACTGAGAATCAACGGTGCAGTTAAAGCACTGACGACTGCTACTCTACGTTTTACAATGCTAAGAAATATGTCGGTTGTCTTTGTTCACTTTTGGACCTTTTTGTTTTTGGAGGTAGGGATATCATTAAATGACTCCTCCCGCTCTGGGCAGAGCGGTAGGGAGTCTCAGACTTCTACTGACTAAAAACCAACCACCCATGTTCCTTCTTAGCCCGTTTGTGTCGAGGCCGCGGTATCTTTCGAACAACCCGCAGCGCGGACGGTACTTTTAAAACCCTTAATTTCTGATTCAATAGCGTGGCGAAGTACAATCTGTGAAAGAAATCTTACTAGTATTAGGCAGTAGAGTGTACTGCCTGTTTCCGTCTAGCAGCGTCACCGCGAGCCCTGCCTCCCGGAGTCCTCTCACCACCGCCACCATCCCGTCACCCTCCATGGAAACAGATCAATTCTGGTCCGAGGGGATGTGCTGTCGAAGAAAAGAATACTTGACCACCTCGTATGTAGTCGTACTGTGTTAGCTACAATAAGAGCTAATTTATGACTAGCAGATGATGTATTTTTTCCGGAGATTATGGGAACTTGTGCCTTTTTTCTTCTCTTACTTTCTGAATAACATCTTGGACTTTCCACGACAATTATCATTTCACCGAAAGACGTCAGCTGGACATAAGGCTCTTAAACGTCGCCACGTTGATTCCCGCGACTATGTCCAGATCGAACGTTTTGCGAGCCTAGCTATGTGCAAGTAATTTTCGATTCTTATTGACGTAACTAAAATAGGACAAATGCCTCTCCCGAGTGTCGCCACATTGACCAGTTCCGTGTGTTTTGCATTCAGCGGATCCCGGCAACCTTCACCAGGTCATCGGTCCACCTAGTGGGAGACCTTCCAACGCAACGCCTTCCGTTTCTTTGTCGCCAATAGGCACCATCGGCAATATAGGCTTTACGTGATGCTGGAAATTATTCGAGCAACTAAAAATGCGATGATATCGCATGATACTTGGTTTTAGCGTTATACTTACAGACATCTTCAGTAATCTTATACCAGAGTAACACAAATCAGGCCTTGGGGAAGCCTGCCAACCATCAGCGTGTGGTATGGGCCTGGAGACAACCGTTATATTTGTGTTAAAGAAAAGATTAGAAAAGTTAAAAGGGAATCGAATGTCATGGTATGGACATGTTATGAGGATGGATGGATTGTGTGAGGAATGATATGAAAGAGAAAGGAGTAAATGCCACCGTGGCGTTTAACAGGGAAGAATGGAAAAAGAAAACGTGTTGCGCCGACCCCAAATAGAATGGGATAAGGGCAGGAAGATGATTAAAGAAAATATTCGAGAGCATTGTTTCTCGCGTATCCTCTCACAGAGTAAGCACAAACACTACATAAATCTACCCAGGGGCGGATCCAGGATTTCTTTACGGGGGGGGCACATGTAGTCTAGTCAACAAGAGCTTTTTGGTATTTTTTTTTTTGTATTCATGTTTCGGAGGCGGAGCACTTGTTCACTAGACTACATGTGCCCCCCCCCCCAGGAAAAATCCTATTCCAACCAGAAACGAGCAAGTTTCACTCATGTTCTTTCTGTTAAGTTGCTCTGATAATTCGATTTGACTATAAGTATGTAGGTACTGTGATGGAAACTCCATAACCGTCTGGGGGGGGGCACGTGCCCCCGTGCCCTCCCCCCCTGGATCCGCCCTTGAATCTACCATCAGGAGGCAAATAAATCACATTCCGGTGTCGATGCCAGTAGAGCATACAGCATTGAGATTCTCAGTCGCAATCATGGGTGGTGCCAGTTTTGTTTTTGCTGATGACCTTCAGCAGACACTTCACAAAAGGAACAAGTTTGGACATCACCAAGGAATTTCTAAAATGATAACCCCTTTGGAGTATAATTCAAACTTGTGTACACGCAGTCTTAGTTGGTATTTGGGCATGAGAGGAACAAAAAGTTCTCTTGTATACAACATCCGTGATTGCCTCATCCGGGTTATATTCGGGATGGCAATGTTAACAATGAATTCAGGGAGTGTGAGGGTGAGGGTTGAAGTGATATCAAGTCCAAACTTACATGTCTTGCAACAAGTTCAAATACTGTTTTGATTTCACAAAGATTTCAAGTTCAAAGTAACTAAACAGGATACTCGTTGGAAACAGGTTTAATTTTACGACAATAATTTAGAATTTTGTGATGTATCTCGCAGTTGGGAACCAACAATGTACAACACATCAATGCACGACACGAGAACGCGCGACATTGGAATCAAAGTGTTTTGAATTCCAATGTCGTACATTGTCATGTCGTGCATTCTCGGCCCGGACCTAGATTGTCCACCCCAGGAATGTACGACATGACAATTGGAATCAAAACAAACAGTGACGTCACACTAGAAAAAGTAAAAAGCCATGTGACAATAGGGACGGGCGATACACAGATTTTGATTGATTATGGATTGATTTTGTTTCATTTGACGTACGGTTAACGGGTTGACGTTCAATCAATTATTATTGTAGTAATCTGTGAATTATTCGTGTACTTAAGTTTGGTTTGTTTGGAACTTTAAAAACGCAGTTTGGGTTTTCTTGTTGAGTTCTGGTTGTAAGGCACCCTGCAGCTAAATTAGGAAGAGAAAATGGTCCTGATATGAGATGGGAGAAAACAAAAGATAATGAAATACCTAATAATCACATCAGCAACGTGCAAGCGTTTTCAACAAGAAATGATATTTCATTGGTGATCTTTGAGATGTTGCAACATGTTTGGCAAGTAAGTACTTAAGCTATTACAAATTACAACATCATTGGTGTACCTAAGTACCTAATAAGAAGTTTGAATCAGTATAACATCATTCGTTGTTGCGGTGTGCGTCGCTGCGTGCTTTCGTGCTTTCGTGCTCGCAGTGTTCGTTGTTGCGGGCATTCGGCGTGGTGGCTTTCGGGATGACGTATTGCACTCGTAGTTTAGTTTTATGAATTGTTCTTCTGACATTCAAAAGTACCTGGTAATGGTTTAATTGAAATAAATGCTTTGACTTTGACATAACAACAATTTCTCCATGAGCAACCAGGGCTCTTATTAAGAACTCCTTACTAAACCACGTCAATAGCATTATTCTCTAAGATTCTTTCCGTAACTTAAAAATCGTCTCAATTATGATACCAT
Organism: Diarsia brunnea; assembly: GCA_949774965.1. Classification (NCBI taxonomy): domain Eukaryota; kingdom Metazoa; phylum Arthropoda; class Insecta; order Lepidoptera; family Noctuidae; genus Diarsia; species Diarsia brunnea. Next base: position 909,617 of record OX459023.1, on the reverse strand, counting down.
AAGATTATCAGTGTGTAAATTATTACCTATAGCTCTGTGTGTATCTGGTGGCTGTCAGTTTGGTCCCTTTGGCTTTTTTGTGATGTAATTAGTCAATCCTTGTAGGTACTATATATTATGTATGTAGGTCCTTACTATCTGTTAAATAAATACCTATCCACAAAACATTCCTACGTATTACCTACAAACACCAGCTGGCAGCTGTGGAGACAGTGACAAGATCTACAACATAACACATAGCTAAAACATGAATGAATTAAAAATAGCAATAAATAAATAGGTACATACTATATCTATACCTACGTGCTAGCAAAGTCTAGCTATGAAAAAATTTCATCTGTGTTTATTTAATTAAAACTAGGAATTTTGTAGAAGGTAAGTACCTTTAGCTGCCATCATAATAACTTTCTAATTAATCTTATTTATTTTAGATTTTCACTGCGATCGTAAGATGTGCGCGACTCACACTTGATGGAGATAATTATAAAAGCAATGAAATATTTGCCCTGAACATAGTCCATACCACTATTGTGTTGCTGCTTGCTGCTCAAGAGGACCGCAAGCCTGACATAGAATTCCATTACATTATATAAATGGTTTCATCGCAGAAGAAAAGAACACTTTAGTAAAAAGTTAATTGGTTATACCTAGTCAAAGCTGCCCTGAATTACACACCTACATAACTGCTTATGCAAAAGAAATACCTAGGTACTATGAAATAAATTCAAGAATAAGATCAGCAACCAGGACCAAAATAGTAATTGGATAAACTAAATTAAGGGCGCAACCAGAGGTAAGAAGACTAAGTGTGGAGACAGTTAGTATGAAAGTGGCAATGTAAATTATTATCCGGATAGCATTATAGTTACTGCTTAAGAAATGCTATAGCTTATCTCTCTATCTAAAATAATCTAAAAAACCAACTAGGTAATACTTTTATTTTCGATCCATGACAGCTATATAGCCTTCAAAATAGTAGGTACCAACTACTAATTGTTTGTTACATATGTTATTAGTAATTAAAATTAAGAAATAGGTAATTTATATGATGATCATTGTTTTAATATACATTTAACATTTAATTAAATTAATTATATATTTCATTTCATTGTTTTATTTTTCACTCTTCCTCGTCCGTAGTAGGTACATCCTGCAGGATAGTCCTTTCCCTTGTTCTCCACTCAGATCCCATGACCATACATAAATCATCTCTTGATCTCTATTCATAGCTTGCTTCTTTCCATGATACCTAAAAGTAAAATTAAATAAACAAAAATGCAGTTTCAATATCATCATCATATCAGCCATAGGAAGTCCACTATTGAACATGGGCTTAATAAATATAATAGTCTATACTTATTAAATAAGTAAGAAAGACCAATTTAACCACTAGACCTTGTGGTGCACCTTGGCGGAGGCGTATGTGAAGCAGTAGAGATGAACCATTAGCTATTTTTATTAGATCATCAACAAATTAACAGCCTCCATTGTCTAGTGATCCCAGTGTTTGGCTCGCGATCAGAAGTACTGGGTTCGATTCCCGGTGGGGACACTGTCTCACAAAAATATCTCTTCGGGACTGTTCCAAGTTTAGTTAGGGCATTGCAGGTTAAAATCACCTGCTTTGAGGAGTGGCTAGAGAGGCGCCACGGCGCCCTCACCTTCCGTCTGACGCAGGTACTCACCGGACACGGTTGTTTCGGGAGGTACCTGCACCGAATCAGGCGGGAGGGAACGCCCGGATGTCACCATTGTGAAGATCGGCCGGCACACACCGTGGAGGTGTGTCCGGCTTGGGCGGAGCCCCGCCGTGTTCTCGTAGCGGCGATCGGCGGCGGCGACCTCTCGCGTCCGGCCCTGGTGTAAGCCATGGTCCGGAGCGAGGAGTAATGGGACGCAACCTCTCGTCCCAGCCGCCGTGGGAGGCGCTCCGGGCGTCGGGGGCCACGTGATGGCTTCCGGCCACCGTAGACGCGGGCCTGTGGACGGTGAGACACGGGCTAGCTCGCCGTCCGTCTGTCTTATGACGACGACAGGCCGTGTCAACGGCGCGTTCGTGTTCCACGCGCGCCTCAAAGAGATGTCAGCAACATGGAAGGGACCCGCAAGGGCCGACGCCCGTCGGGGCTGCGGGTTGTTCGCAAGAGATACCGCGGCCTCGACATGAAGGGCTAAGAAGGAACATGGGTGGTTTTAGTCAGTAGAAGTCTGACACTCCCTTTCGCTCTGCCCAAGAGCGGAAGGGGTTATTTGATGATTTCCCACACCCCCAAAAAAAAAAGAAAAGGTTAAAATCACCTGATTGTTTAGAAAGTAAGATGATTCCGTCGCCCGTCGGGGCTGCGGGTGTTCGCAAGAGATACCGCAGCCTCGACATGAAGGGCCAAGAAGGAACATGGGTGGTTTTTAGTCAGTAGAAGTCTGACACTCCCTTCCGCTCTGCCCAAGAGCGGGAGGGGTCATTTGATGATTTTCCACCCACCATAAAAAAAAAAAAGATGATTCCGTGCTTCGGATTCGGAGGACACGTTACTGTCGGTCCTGGTTATTTTCTACGCGACGTACCTAGACGAAACAGAGCCACAGTATTTCCTAGAGTTTAATGCATGTTATTATCTCGCGTACGTTACCCTAGCAGGAAAGTGACTCCTAGAGTAATATGAGTGGAACGAATAATTAGTGTAAAATCTGCTGTGAATGTGCACCACATAAAAAATTAATAGTAGTCATCATCTGCCTAGCCTTTTCCCAACTATGTTGGGGTCGACTTCCAGTCTAACTGGATGCAGCTGAATACCAGTATTTTACATGGAGCGACTGCCTATCTGACCTCCACAACCCAGTTAATACCTACTAGGTAATTTGATACTCTTTGGTAAGACTGGATGTCAGAATTTCAGGTCACTGACTACCTGTAACGATTCCCAAGCAGCCGGGACCAACAGCTTAACGTGCTTTCCGAGGCACGGAGGAAACTGAGTATGTTGGGCGGTCACCCATCCACAGACCGACCTAGGCAAGCACAGCTTTATCTAAAGATCGGCCCGAGTGGCAGTTCTTATTAAGCCACGAGCTCCTCCAAAAAATTAGTAGTAGTCTGAATAGCTTTAAGTCTTTGCCACGTTTTCAGTACATACAAAAAACACTAATAGATAACTTCAAACTTGACATTGTCAACAGTTGACACTTGACAGATGAGATTTTTTATTTTGTTGTGAAATGTGAATGCTGTGAACTTTTTGTTTGATTGAGTTACTTTTCCTACGATTGTTAGCAAATTTAATTTCTGTCCATTATACGTGCTGCGGATCCGTGCAATGAATCTGTCATCGACAACTGGTGCTAAATGCTTCGTACCGTCATGTGCAAACACTACAACAAATAGCCGACACAAATTGTTTGTAAATGTGAAAGAAACGCTAAAAAAGAAGTGGTGCGAGGAGGTAAATGTAGAATACAAGCCTGGGCGTCGTCTTTTTTGTTGCGAAGATCATTTGAACGTAAGTGTTACAAAGACAGTACTTATGTAAGTGACGAAGGCGAAAAGTAGGCAATAGAATCCTACAAAAAAAATTGAGATATCATGTCGAGTGGTCAGGGCTCTCGAAATGAAAATGAAATCTCGTGAACTACCTACTTTTATATTAGAACAATTTCAGCTTTCAATCTACTTCAAGCCATGTTTAACATTCAATCTTTTTGCAGTTGGAAGATCTAGAAAACTACCAGTATTACAAATTAATGAAAGGAAGACCTGTATTGAAAGCAACTGCTAAGCTACGTAAAACACATGATTTGCCATCATGTAATAAATAATTATGTAAGTATCCCACATGAAAAGGTTAAGTAAGTACAATATTATGAGTTATGTTAATTCGGACATCAACATTTAATTACTGTTTCAGGAAACAAAAACTGTTCCGGGGGAAACATCTGGCTTAAAATCTCTCCTACTGAAACCTATTACGACCTCACAGATGCATACCGAGAACTATTTTACTAAGATGCCTACTCAGCCTACTGCTACATCAATGTCTCAACACATTCAATAAAAGTAAGATTTATTTATTTATACTATTATTAGTCCAGAACTTTTTTTTGATAAAATATGTTGTTTATTTTAGATTCAGCTTTATAATATTAGTATAGATGTATTATAGTAATTATAATGTTTTTTTTAATTTTAGATTGATGCTTCTACTCAATGTCACATTGAAATGATAGACCGGAGTACATTTATGATGTTAATGCAAAAAACAATGGATTTGCCTTCACTGGCATCTTCGGCATCCTCGGTATCTTGTGAAATTACACCAGTGCCCTCACTTTATGGCTTTACATCTGATACAGAAACCACTACATCATTAAATAAAGATCACAGTTCCCGCAACCAGATGTTGAAATTTATTGCCAAATACCCAAAGGCATACTTAGGTTTACCAAAACAATATTATTGGTTGATTAAACACATTGCAACTCAAAGTGTCACAAAAATAAGTGAACTCTATATCATTATAGTTTTATTTAAAATTAAAATAAATGATCCTGTAAATATAATTTGTGACCAATTCCAGATTTCAAGAGTAACATTTTCACAAGCACTTTATACGGGACTACAAGTTCTAGTAAACTTTTTCCAAAATTCAATTTATATACCTACTTTGTTACAAATTAAACAGAATCTTCCATTAGCATTTAAAATTAGATACTCAAATGTATGCATAATATTAGATGCATTTGAAACAGAAATTCAAAAACCACATAACCCCATACGTCAAGCACAGACTTGGTCCCAATACAAGAGTGCTAACACTGTAAAATATTTGATTGGTAGTACCCCTAATGGGTTTGTGTCTTATGTCTCAAAGGGTTATGGTGGTAGAATATCAGTTAAAGCTTTAGTACAAAAAAGTGACTTAATTGAATGTTTACCAGACTGCAGTCATTATGGCTGATAGGGGTTTCAAAGAAATCGAATCTCATTTAATGGCGAAAAGCAGCTTCTGCGCCCTCCAAGTGTTTATGCCTCGAGTAAACCAACAAAAGAAGAAGTTATTCAAAGTAAAGTTGTGGCAAGGTTAAAGGTGCACATAGAGAGTTTTGATTTCTAAAACTTCATTCTGTAGTCAGCCACAAACATGTTGGATACCTAGACAATGTAGTGCTAATTGCATGTGGTTTAATAAATTTACAAAGTGAAATAATAAAGACTGATTAAGTAACATTATCGTTTTATTTGTAATAAGCACTAAACAGTAAATACAGTTGAATTTACAAGAATCAAGCAGTTAGTACAATACCTTATTTTACACCTTATAATATATTATTATTATTATAAACATAATAAGTTTTATGTCTTGGCACTACTAATAATCTTTTTGTATATAAACATTTTCCAAAACATCAACGCTTTATCAATCAGGTCCCTAGTGTATTGAGCGTCGTAATTTAGCCAATACAGGGTAACCTTTAACCTTTTTATTTTCTTCAAATTTTCAGATCATAACATTATCCAATTTGGGCAAGTTTGTGGAGTCGCTGCGTACAAATTGATCCATATTTATCTAATCCAAACAATAGGCAGGCAGTTCCGTAAAGCGTGCAATGGTCGATCAATGTTGCAGTAAGTATTAAAGTCCAACGGGAAAGCAAGTCTGTCGTGTACAAAGAATTATTAACGTAGAGAAAGAGAAATTATAGCAACGCGAGCAACGCGCGATCAACTAGCATTGACACTGACGAGAATGTAAAAAGTTGTAAACACTTTTTTTTTTTTTTTTTAAATACATTAGTTCCTGACGGAACAGGCTAAGGTCTGAGACCATGCTGCCTAGTCATCAGTTAACATTTTTCTTAGATGGTAGATTCAGTTCAATTCATCAGTATGTAAATCCGTCCGTGGGAAATCCAATAAAATTCATTAGTAGTTGTAAACACTGAATTGACAGACTAGAACAGTTTTTTTTTTTAATTTATCTTGAAAAACACGAAGGAAGTAGGTAGTCTGTTCTGACTACGTTATGACGTCATTTAGAGGTCAAAAAAGTGATGTATCCTTCCACACACTTGATCATAGTCAGTGATGACTGATGAAGCAGATAAGAAGAGGAAAAAAAAAAGAAAAAAAATTTAGAGGTCAAATGGTTACAAGTATTATTGTGAATTATTGTGAAAATAAACACAATCTTGTGATATAGAGAGCTAAAAATAGAAAAATAAGGCTTAAGACCCTAAAATCTCCAAATGGTTTTGGAATCAGCGTAGGTTAATTTTTATTAGAAACTAAATCTTACTTATTTGACTATCATTTAATCACAGCGGTAACGTTACATTATCAGGCATTTGGCCACTGATAAACTATAAAGAAAAAAACAGAATCGCTCTCATTACCCGACTTTGAGGGAAATGAGAGCCTATAAATTCCCATATGTGTAATGGGAGCTATTTAATTATTAAATCAGCCTCAAACATTTCTATGTCAGTCTGAAACAATACTCATATCAATTTTAATATAAACGTAACCGTATTACAATTAACTTTAAGTATTCAAGCAAAAACCGCAAATATAATCAACCGGGTTTTCATAGCCAGAACATTCTTTGTGTGCCCATTTACCGCAATTTCTGCAACGGTACCACATTTCGTTATTTTTTCCTGTACATAGCACACACTCTCTTCTTCTGCATATTCAGACTCATCGCAAAGATTCTCAACGTCTTCTTCTTAAGATGTGTCAGTTTCATCCTCAAAACGTTTATTTTGTACTCCTTTTACTTTTTCTTTTTTGTTGGTTGTCTTTTTTCGTTTCTTTTCTTTTCCTGCGGTACATTTTCTTGCTTTGTTGCATTTTTTATCTAAACGTTTCTAAAACAAATTTAAAACATATTACTATGCATATGGGGCAATCGGAGCTACAAAGGGTAATCAGAGCTTAATAAGCTCCGATTACCCAGCTACCACCATTTATAAATAAAATTAAATTATATACTGAATCTAGCTTGTAACTAAATTATACACACAGATACTTAAAATTGATAACATTAGCTATAAAAGAAAACAAGTTTGATTGTAACAAACGTTGTCGCGAGGGCGCGTGGATTCTCTCTTCATATTATATTCTGGTTATCTCTAGGTTTCCAGTGTGATTTGTTTTATAATAATAATATAGGATTGTACTGCTTCGCTTTGATGTGAAGAGAAATCCCCGCCTCACGATATGTTAGAGACTCTCACCGATACGGATCCCCCTCCGACTTGCAAGCGTCTCCCAATCCAGTCTCTTATCTTCGGTCCGCAAGGGCACCGAAGTGTTAACACTATGCCGACCATCAATCCATCCAACTTCTCAGGTGTAACTAGGATATCTGTAAGTTTAATTACCCATGAATCTTTGGGTTAAGTACTACCTATCTGTTTCGATCAATAAAGCTATCTAAAACAGTTATTCAATTGCAATATGTATGATGAAATTTACTTCAAGTTCTCATCAACAGTCTTTGTGACACCTATGTGCTAATCAGATACTAGGATTCTTTCCACGTCTGCAGAAGCACGCATTCCTGTTCAACTTCGGCCCATCGCCTCCGTCTAGAATGCTCCCCCTTTATATTACCTATATATATATGATATAGTGTAATTTTCCATACGTTCGTCAACGTTTGTGCCCGTCGGCACATTCTCTAAGGCCATGGGGGACCAAGAAGATTTATAAGAGAGGTTGGCCCACGACCCTTCCTATAAACTCCCAAGAGCTTTTATGTCCGGACAAGTAGCTCGCGTGCGGTCGCTGTTATGCCCCCAGCCCAACGCTGAAGGCACGACCAACACATTTAAGTTTAGGTGACTCAAACAATTCGAGTAGGTATAAGTACCTCCGTATATTTAATTACTAGAACAACAGATAAATAATACTTAGCTTTCCAGGTGGCTCGTATCACGGGTGACAAGAATCTACATAAGATCTTCTTGCACTGAATTTACTTTACAATAAACTTCATTAATTAGTCAGACTGAATATGCTATAATGACCATTCAAACAGAGGCGTCGTTTGGTAGCGTCAAGTTGTCAGTACTGATTTAGTGTTGCTATTACATTAGTTCTGTGCAATTATATATTTACATTTTAAGTTTGGAACATCGCGATTTCATCTTTCGCGACAAACGTATAACTGCAAACATACCTGACTGATGAAATTTCTTATCTATCTATATCGGGCGACAAAATAATTAAGCGCGTGGCAGTCATTCGGTTCGGTGCGGTAGGTACGTGGGGATTCTGGCCTCTGGGGGCTCCGGAGAAATTCAAATTCAAAATATTTACTGCACCATAATGTTTACAAGTACAAGGTGTTACTGTATATTATACAGTAAGAAATACCTATAGTAATTGTTACTTTAATAATATAATCGAAGCCAATCTAAACTAATAGGTATAATAAAGAGGAAAGGTAAGATTTTTTGTTTGTTACGAGTACGATTTAACTCAATTTAATATGTTGGATAGTCGATTTATCGAGAAAGGTTATAAGCTATATTATGTGACGCGGACGAAGTTGCGTGGGTCAGCTAGTTTTTAATAAGCATAGGGCAAAAAATCAACAGGCGTCCGTGGTCACACAACACGCGGCACTGGCGAGTCTACCGCGGCAGGGAAACACGATAGCACCGTACCGAAGGCGCCCGAGTGGCAACCGAGTGAATACGAGCTATAGTTTTGTCTCTAGTCGCACCGCTCCAATTACCCTCTGGCTCCCAATACCCTCTGTTCCCCTTCAGCGCTGCTTTACAATCTTGTGACTTGAGGTCGATCCCAGCCAAAGTGAATCGAGTTTTTTTTTCGTTTGTTTTTTTATTTCATGCATTTAAAATTTGGTCCCAAAAGTCATACTTCGGGACATGAGGAGCGTAGGCCGAAGGCCATGGCTGACGGGGTATAGGTTTTAAATTTAATTATGCACCCTGTTAATGTATGCAAAATAATCAATTTTAATCAATTATTTGTTGAATTTTTGGGAAAGATTGTTGTTATTGATGTTTGGTTTATGATGGGAATGTACAGTCTGTCTATAAAGTCATGAAAATAAATGAGGGCGCTGCGGTCGTGCACCTTGCAACCCTGTGTAGCGATTTTGATACTAGCACATTATTTTGTACTAGAAGCAAACCTGGTTTTAATGAACGACGAGTCGCTTTTTTTAAACTGGATAGAAAAGGTAAAGTCGTAAATGCGTAGGTAATCTTATTAAAAAAAAATACAGAACCATAGACAAAGATGCGACCTTCATTATAAATAATATTACCATATTGCTATTACTGTCCCACAGCTGGGCAAAGGCCTCTTCTCAAAAGAGAAGGCTCGAGCATTGATCACCACGCTTGCTCAAGATTTCAGACTTATATTAATTATAAGTCCAGGTTTCCTCACGAAATTTTCCTTCCGACCTTCATTAGTTTGCATAAACGATCAGATAGCACAAATCTATGGTCTCGGTCATTCAAATCATCATCATAATCATTTCAGCCGAACGACGTCCACAGCTGGACATAGGCCTCCCCTAAGTGTCGCCACATTGACCGGTCCCGATGGTTCAAATGAAATGAGTAAATAAAAGAAAAATGTTCTTACATATTTTTTATTATATGTTTTAATTTTTTTTTATTTATGAAAAATATCCCATCTTCTTCTTAGCGTCTATAACATAATAATTAATCACTTTCATCATCTGATTCCAATTATTCTATGTTAAAAAAAGTATTTTAATTGTCAGTTGCGTCACTAATAACGTCTTTACTACTGCTGTCATTGCTGCTGCTATCTTCGCTTAGGCGAATGACTAACTCATCTATTTCTTGATATAGGGTTCTTCCTCGCTCATCATATTCGTTTTCAATGTTTGCAACATGACGGCAACAGTTTTTCCATTTTTCAGGTGTAATGCTATCGACGGCCTCTTCAGCTAGTTGCTTCACATCACGTGACCCAACATTGTGTTCTGCCACTTTCTGTTTTACTTGATCCCAAATGAGCTATATAGGATTTAAATCGCAGTGATACGGTGGAAGCCGTACCAAATTTGCCATCATTTTAATAGCCTTCATCTACTATACGCCTCACTGTACTCTCAGATTTTCCTGAAAGAAAGATTAAAAAAAACATAATTTATGTAATATCCAACAGTAAATAGGTAGAACTATTTTTATTTCAAACATGTTAAAACTTATTCATATTTAAAATCAGCGGTAAATTTGATCACCTAAAAGTATCAAAAGTTCTGGTCGCACTACAATATGGCCTACTTATATTTGCAATCTAACCTATAAATGCGCAATGTAAACAATCCGTATTTTAGTCTTAGAAACGTATATTATTAAATTTGTAACTTTTGGTAGATAAAAAACAAACAATAACACGATTACATACCTGTTAAAGCTGCTGTTCGAGTATAAATATCATCCAAATTTGATAACATTTGTCCAGCTTGGTGTTCTAACAAACATCGCTGATACACTTTAAAAATAATTTCCCGAGCTCCACTCCTATTTGTTTTCCTCATATTTAACACGTTTCTTCAAAGTTTTGTCCACGTAGATTTGAAAAGCAATAAAACATGCATTAAATAACGAGTTACAAAACAAGTCGATAACATTCGATGTACTATGATTTAGTGTTACCCTACTTTTGAATAATGTTAGTTCCTCAAACATTATTTTCATGACTATAAATGATTTGTGTCTGTATTTTAATTCATTATTTTATTTGTTTGTTGTTAGTTGATTGTATAATTGAGTGAATAATAATATTTTCTGTATTTTTTGCATGCCATATGGTAGTGTGTTGAAACTGTTTTACAATGTTACCTTCATATCTTGTTTGTTTCTTAGCAAAATAAATGATTTCTGTTTTCTGATTTTTCTGACGGTGGTTTTTTTAATTGCTGGCGAACGTAAAATATAAATTATAATATAATATAAATATCGCTGGAGATAACACACTTAAAATGGAACGTGTTATAACGGCCAATGGCTGATCGAGCATATCATCTATCCCTATCAATCTATCAATCACGCAATCAATCGTCTTTCGGACAGCACTACCTAGCTCAATTACCTAGTATCCAAGTCCCAAAATTTCGAGTCACCTGATTGGCTAACCAGTCGGCCAATCACGCGATGTCGCCAATTATCATGCTGTACATTCTCGGGTCGGACCAGCAAGGTACACCCCAGCAATTGGCGACATCGCGATGTTTCCAATTCCAGTGTTGTACACTCCTGTGTTGTACGTTCCAGTGTCGTGCATTGCTGGTGTGTGCATTGCTGTGACGTGCATTATAGGGACTCTCGCAGTTCACGAGATGTCAGAATAAAACTGTCAGTATTCTTCTGATTTTCTTTTGATTGTAAGTTGACAATGGTTTTAAAAAGGAGCAATAGGATTGCCTTAATTCACAAAAGAGGGCTGTCTCGTTGGTCGAGTAGTTGCAACGACCAGTCTTATCAAGGGGTATCGTATTACCCAGTACTATCTGAGTTGTGGAGATGAGATAAGCAGTCACGCTGTTTGTTTTTCTTTTTTAAATTTGCTTTTAGCTGTATTAGTTTGTAAGAAACGTATTTTTATGTAAATTCATTGCCATACTAACGAATTAAAAGGTTAAGACCTGTAATGTTAGTTGTAAGTTGAAAATAAATAATAAATAATTTTGTTCCGTGCGGGAATCGAACACGCAGCGCAGCAGTCTAATCGCTCAGCCACTGGGCCGACCGTGCCGTCTTATTTTACTAGTCTTTGCCCAAAATAACTAAGATTAAGTTTACCTCTTTCCTCTAAAAAGAGAGGTAGAAAGAATGGGCTATAGAAAATTCAAGAAACAAACTTACAATGTCAAAATCAATCTCTCACAGATGTCACGATGAAGCAAATTTTTTGATAAAAAAATATTTAAATTTACAAAAAAGCCTTAATTAAATCACTTCACAAAAAATCGTTCCGGAGTACTCACTCCGAAATCATAGTAGACATAGGGAAGCCTAAGAAGCGAAGTAGTTGTAGATTTGGAGTGCAATGACGCAGTTGAAGGATGACGTCTACTCGTATACTGTGGTTCAAGAACTGTCCAGGACTCGACTTTCTTTCACAATCATTGGACGTCCAGACAAGGGTACTGAAGGTATTACAATCTTCTTCTTCTTAGTGGAAAGACTCTTGTCAGAGTGGTCATGGTCGAGGTACAAGGTACACGGAGAGATTTTGACGGAGGATATTCGTGTTTGGTGGGTCGTTGATATCCCTTTCTTTTGGAAGGTGGGAAATCATCAAATGACTCCTGCCGGCTGGTAGAGAGTGGGCGAAGCGGTAGAGTGTCAGACTTCTACTGACTAAAAACCACCCATTATCCTCCTTAGCCCTTTGTGTCCGAGGCCACGGTATTTCGAACAACCCGCAGCCCCGGCAGGATCGTTGACATCCCTGAGGATCGCTCTTTAAGCGATTTACTTCCATTTCTGCCGGTTGGAGACGTTGCGAGTACACAGTATAACATAGATATATCTCCATCTTGATAGCCTAAAGACTTCAACTGCTAGACTTAGGCCTTCCTCGTTATAAATAAATAAAAAAAGTAAACTAAAAAATAAAAAAAACAAGTCAAAGGAATTCAGCGATGAATGGGAGCAAGGTCCCGTAAATGTATTCGAAAATGGAAAACTGAAAACTAAAACTTTTATTGCAGTCGGGGAACAGTTCGGTGGAACAATTCTTTACAGGTCCCCCGACTGCAATAAAAGTTTTAGTTTTCAGTTTTCCATTTTCGAATACATTTACGGGACCTTGCTCCCATTCATCGCTGAATTCCTTTGACTTGTTTTTTTTTTTTAGTTTACTTTTTGTCATGGCAGGCGTGTTTTTTATTTTTTTTAATTATTTGTTTTTTATTTCATATCTTTTAGTGATATATCGGTATTTTGACCTTTAACCAATATGGCACGATATATTAGTTTATTTTTCAGGAAAGCAATGTCGCGCTAAGGATAATGCGATACTAAATCGATTGTTTTTTATGCATACTAACTTTGAGGTCTGAGGTGATTTAGTTCTTGTAGTGACAGGTAAATTAGGAAACTTCTTAACTGTGTCATGTGTCTTGATTTACCGCTTCTGTCCAATGTTGTGTGTACTGTGTGCACTGTCACAGGTCAACATAATATGAGTGGTAGCTAGTGCCGCTTGATATTATCTTCTCCGTTAACAGGGACTATATGAAAGATCTTTTGAAACACGAAGTTATTATCAAACTGTTTTATCACATTCTGACTTTTCATACAAACTTAAAAACCATTTAGCCGTCGTGGATGGATTTGGGAGTAGTAACCTAGCCAGTTTTATTTTATTCATTACAGAGAATCTATTGATATGTAGCTTATTCGTATCGAATCCCGGGTTTAAAATGTCACCGTTTCATTTGCTGAGTAGTATTACTAGTAAACAATAGATATTGAATACTACTGTGCTATATTTTTGTAATCTACTTAACAAGTTCTAGATGATGATTATATTTTTCATTGAAATTTCAATAAAAATAAATTAAAAGTTCTTTTTATTTCTAAACCATGGCCACCCTATTATGTTTTTTGATATTTTCCCTATGTTACCCGGGGTGACGCAATGAATCTAACGATACCACATACATCAAAATCGGTTCAGGCGTTTAGAAGTTATGGTGGAATAAAGAAACTCACAAACAAACATACATACATAAATACATACATACATACATACATACATACATACATGAACGCTAAAAACATAACACTCTTTTTTTTGGGGCAGTCGTGTAATAAAATCAGCTCATCTTCTGGTCTTATGCTTTCCGCATCCAGTAAAAGCACTAGATCATCGGCTCTACTTTTCATGGATCCATAAATAACCCCCACCTGCTTCATCCCTTTTAATTACAGTCCTCGTCCTAAATCTGGTACTTCTACATCATTATTTAACTAATCACACAGGTTCAAAATCTTCAGTACAATTAAAGCCTGCTGAACGATCTAAATCTTTAGAAGACTGCAATTCTAGCGACCCGACGAGAGACATCGGTGAAAGAGTTCCTCAGGATCCAAGCATATCTCCGGACAATGGTGGAAGAACGGACAAGGAAAAAGGAACGGATAAACAAAAGTATAGCTCCATGTCAGCCGAAGTCTGTTTTACTAAAGATAGACCAGTACTGCAGAAAAGACTCGCGAAGAAGCTAGACGTTAGACATGTCGATATTAAACAGAAGATTAGGTCTTCTTGTATGCTCGTAAGTTGTGCACAATAAACTCTTTGAAATAGACCATTTACAGGCATCTTCCAATAGTTTTAAGTCTAATTTATTTTTAAAAATTGCAGTTACCATCTGTCAGTTTATAAGGTATCTATGGGCCATTATAGCCAAATGTTGTTAGTGTTGAATAGGTTTTTAAGAAGAAAAGGAAGTAAAGGTATGGGATATACACTTTGGGAATGACTCCCAAAGTGTATATCCCATACCTTTACTGGATGAATTCTATTGTGATCCTTATTTTCCTGATCTGGCTTTCATAACAATGTTTTTTCTAGTCTTGCGACCAGAAGCAATGTCCGGTTATAAAGGAGAGAATGACTTATCACAAGCGTGTTCATCACTCCGGTATTAAGAAAAATGACCATGGTTGCGGGACTAGAACCGGAATGCGTGATCAAGGTGTAAGTAGAAGAGTATACACATATTTCTCCGAGTTATCCTGAAGTAACATGTTATGTAATAGAAGGTGAACCTATTGCCATGCACAAACCCAGTCTAGCCGAGGTGTTATTGAAAAAATGTTGGCGGAAAACCCAGTAACCTAAAAATAAATAAAATACTTCCGAAAAAATTAACTCATTACTCTTAACTACGATCCTAATAATTATAATCCTGTGTGTCATTTATTAAATCATAATTTTGGACGTAACGGCCATTTTGGCCAAAATGAGATGAACAGAACAGGATAATGAAAACTACTACATTATGAAATGAAACACAATTTTTACTCTTATTAACGAATAATAATAAACAAGGTGAATAAGGCTAATTTTCATAATAATACAGTTTTTATTCTTTGTCTAGATAACTGTTGCACCGACACTATCAATAATGCGGTTAGCGAAATTTGCCCAGCCAGTAATGGACGACGGTCGTTGCGTTCAAACTGACATTACCATGAAAGATTTCAGTTCAAACAACCTCTTCATAAAAGAGCCAACAAGAGATGAAAGAGATAAGGAAATACCGCTCAGAAATACCGAAACAAGAGATGTCGTGGCAAAAAGAAACTTTTACAAAGAGCATTTACAAAATGAAGTACTAGACTGGTTACGAAACGTACCCATGTTCTTCTCATTGAACTTTACTACAAGAGATATAAAGGATCATATCGTCTGCAACTTAGTAGACAAAATCATTGAATTAGCAACACAAGTACACGATGAAACTTACGAAATGAAAACAAAATTGGAAATTGACGATTGCTTCAGTAAATTGCCTATGTGGTTACATGGGACAAGACAGCAACAGGTTCTATTGAAAGACAATTTGAAAGAAAGACTTTGGAATAGAATAAAGGGACTAAATAAAATTTTACTCGGTGTAAATTATAAAGAAGATAATGTAGACGATACAGTGAAGTTAGACGCTCTGTCTTATGAGAAAGAAATGGTTGACTGGTCGCTAAACTTGATCTTAGACCCCGCAGCATCAGTAACCAGAAGTCAGGTTGTCGATTTGCTAATGAAAAGACTGTCTGCGTTACTAGAGATACGACTTCATACGACAAGCTACAAGCTTATATTGAAAGGAGAAATCATCGATATTTTAGATAATCTGCCGTTAACATTTCCGTGTCAAAAATATAGAACTGTGCAGCTGAATAAGCTAGCTGAAGCTCTTGCTAATAGATTACTGAATGTACAATTGAAACAAGGATTGTCTAATCCCAAAGATAGAGAGATTATTTCTCCGTCTGTGTTCCATCAGATCACTAGCCAGATAACGAGAAGACCCATACCTAGATCAGTTCATAATTATAAAAATATAGTTTTAAATAAAGTTGGAGAATGCTTAGACAAAGTTTCTGTCTGCAACAGGAATGGCCTTAAAAAGGAAATATGTTCTGCTTTCTTAGATTCTAGTCTATCCAGAGTCTACGGAATAAACGTCAAAGATGAAATCTCTCAATTTTTAAGAAGCACTGGTAAGATTTCTGAATCCAAAGCAGAGATCGTTGCTAATATGCTAATCCAAAATGTAAACGAAGGACTAAACAATGCAAGAAAGTCAACCAGTACAAGCTTTGATTCAGTAATTCCTAAATTTTCAGGACCTATATCAATTTATAGATGGGGATTTGGGAGCCCCCCAGCAGCATCCACCCCAAAAAAAGAAAAACCGCAAAAAAATGTCCCCAAATTAAACCCTGAGGAAACAGCTTACATAGAAAAAGTGGCAGGTTTAATTACAGAATGGCTGGACACCTTACCGAAACAATTCAATGAAGAACCAGGTTTTAAGAAAACCGTTATTTATGACTTAGCTGGTGATATAATGGACCATCAAAAGCTACAACAACTTGCACCGGACTCTGTTCATGACAAAAAAAAATATCAAAAGTACCTTATTTATAAATGGTTATGTAAATTCAGCTTTTTCGAGGAAGACAAACTCCGTACTGACTCCGTACCTTTAGTAGCGCGGTTTCAGAAGAAACTGAATGATATTCCAGTACCAATTTTGACAGCATCGCAACATGGTCGCCGTCAAGAGATGGGAGCTATAAAGTACATGCACGACGCAGGTGCTTGGGATGAAGACTACGTAGCAAAAGAAATTGACGTGATAGAAGACCAGATATCGGTGTGGGTGAATGAACAACCTTCCGAAATTATCACTAACAAAGATAAAAACAAACGAAATAAAATGGTTCACGATTTAGCTCTTGATTTACAAGATCATCTTCGAAACAAAGACCCAGAATCTGCCATAGAAGCAGATATTAATCAATGGCTCAAGAAAATGGTAAATTGTAAAGAAAAAGAACACATAAATTTATTAACTCAGGATCTTAAAGATAAAATAATTGATCTGCCTCAGGATAGAACATTAGAAGGTCGACACGATGAAAGACATCGTGAAATGGTGGCAAAAATTGCCGCAAAACGACAAAAGAATGAAGGACAACCTGTAAAACAACGTATGGAAGACGTAAGTAATTTAGGGAATATCCAAGGAGATCCCGATAAGACTATTAGAGAATTTATTGGAAAATACATAGAACACAACTACGATATTGATGATCCTATGGCAAGGGGGGCTTTTGCTCATTTACTCAAAATCGAGCTAAGAAAACTAGCCCCACCCACAAGGAAACAAGTTTACGAACACTTCGAACAAGCAAAAGAGCACCATAGATTTAGACCAGATAGCTTAAATTATGAGTTAGAGTACATAAAAGCGATATCAGACTGGTTAACCAGGATACCCATAGAACCATCTTACAACACCGTCGGCAACAAAGCTCGAATTGAATACATAAATGATCTTGCTAGGAACATAATAGAAATAGAAGAACAGAGGAATGATGACCCCGATGCGATGGACTACAATTATTTGATATGTTCAACGATACTTCAAAGTATGAATACATATGATTTACCAATACCGAGTCAATACCTAAGTCAGACACACATGATGGCTTATCAGTTACTTGAAAAAATTGTTGATCTACGTCCTGCCGAGGTATGTTGTCCACAGATATCACAAGAAAACGACTCGATCAGCGCATCAATTTTGGGTGACGATATTAAAGACCAAAATTTGAGCGATTTTATTAATGATTACATTCGCGTCAATGGCAGAGAAATTGCTGACGACGAGCTCAAATTGGAAGCATGGACAGCACGTTTACTGAAAGAAATTAAAAAAATGATTCACGAAGGCGCTGATCCTCAGACATTAACCAAAGCACAAGTTTATGAAAAGTTTGCTGAAATTCCTATACCAAACGAAGAATCTGTTGAGGCTTTTAGCTTAAAACTTCATTATGTGAAAGAAATAACTGATTGGATGAAAAATCTACCTCTGCAACCTTTGCAGCCTGAGCAAGCAGAGGAAAGAATACAAATGATTAGCGAATTATCTGAGAAGATGTGTGATACTGCGGCACAAAGGCGAGTTAATGGAAATAATAGTGGTGATAAACAATTAGTAGAATACATTGCTTTATGGATATCACAACTGCCATTGGATAAAAGCAAGGAAATTAATAAGCCAATTCTTATACAACAACTGTTGACTCGAATGGCAAAAGATATCAAACGAGACCAACCACCAACAAGTTTGGAAATGTCAAAATCTGCTAGTATTATCTCTAGTTCCAAAGCTTCCAAAAGGAAAAGCACAGAGAAAGATTCAAAAAGAGATAGTAAAAAAATCTCAATGAAGCACAGTTCTAGCTCCAAGTCGTTTAAAGCTAAAACCCCAGCTGATGAAATTATAGAAGCAATTGAAACCTGGTCTAATAAACTACCAATCAAATTGGAGGATAAGGAGATAGTTAAGAATATGAAAGAGGGCATCGCCAGGCACTTATACCAAAAAATTGGCGAACTAAATGTCGATCCAAGAATCTTTAACGACGAGTTACTTTACCGAGAAATGTTGGATG
The DNA here is from genome assembly GCA_949774965.1 of Diarsia brunnea. NCBI lineage: Eukaryota > Metazoa > Arthropoda > Insecta > Lepidoptera > Noctuidae > Diarsia > Diarsia brunnea. Next base: position 890,894 of record OX459023.1, on the reverse strand, counting down.
ATGAAATAGAAACACAACTAGAAAATGTGCCACAAAATTCCGAATTACAAGACAATAGAGAGGAAATAAAAAAAGGACTTATAAATAAAATTATAGGAACCAACCAAGTTATCAAAGAAAAATCTGCAGGTGACAATTATAGGCATAAACTGGAAACCACTATAGATTCTTCTATTCCTAACCCAGTACAAAGTGTGCAAGCATTTGATCCAGGTTTCGAAATATACAAAAATCATTTAGCGGATATGTTTATATTAGAAAACTTTGATCATGCGAATGATGATATTAAAGCAGCACACGAGAAAAGAGTCAGACATGAAATTGATAAATACTTTGAAAGTGCACAAAATAAGAATGCCATACCTTTAACAAAGGATCAAATTTACAACGAAATTTATAGTGCGTTATTCAAAGTTCCTATGCCTCAAGAAAATTCAGTCATAGACGAAGTTGAGCAAGTGAAAACAAGATGTGAAATAGACGCATGGTATGAAAAACTTCCTATACAACAAACTGACAATCTTAACGAGTTGCTAGAAAGGGACCAAATTCTATCAACACTCGCTAAGAGAATTCAAGAAATAGAAAAAAATGGTAGTGAAGTAGACGATAACATAAATAAGGAAGCTCGTAAATGGCTGGAAAAGCTTCCACTTAAATCTGGACAGCAAGGAATAGACAAACATGTAAAACAGTTACAGAGTATATTGAAATCAACAGCTGATGCTAGAAAGTATGTCCCTCCAGAGACAATGACTAAAGGAAAGAGTAAACTAGTCAAACAGAGCAAGGGGAAGAAGGCAGCGGAGGACCTTAATACAAGCCAAGCATCTAGTGCCAGTGGTCACAAAGCTACACCTCCGCGTCCAAGGAGTAGCGTGCTTCAATCTAAAGCAACCAACGCAAAACCTTGCTGCCCTCCAGTCGGACCAATGTCATGCCAAAACAAAAAACCTGGTGACTTAATAGTAGAAACAGTAGAGGACTGGTGCAACCAATTGCCCCTCATTTTAACTGAAGAAAACAATAAAGCCATCATCAACAATGTAGCGACTAGAATAATTATACAAATAAGCGAATTTAATATGGACTCTGAAATATTTAACGATGACATTGTTTACGATGAACTTTTAGATGATGCACTTGATCATATATTGTATAATTTACCTGTACGCTGTGATTTTGAACAAACTAAAGCTGAAAGGAAATACCAACTTATAGAACAGATCAAGTCTATTAAACCACTAATAAAGGAAGAGATGGCAAGACATGACTATAAAGAAGAACTTAATAGCACAGTCGCCAGCATTTTAAAGGAACCTCATGATACTTTAGCCGAAGACCTTGCTAAATTTAATAAATATAAAGAAGAAATCGTTGAAGGTTTCGTACAATACTATCACGACATAAATGATGAAGAAGCCAGACAGTATTACAAATCACAAATCCATGATGTCGTTCATAAATTTTGTTTAGAAGTAAGTGAGCAAGGAGGTACGGGTGACAAAGTAGATCCTTTAGTAAGATACAACCAGCTATTATGTGAATTACAAAGAATACCTGTTCCACAATCGGCGTTGAAAGAAGTAGTCGCAGAAATTAAAATGAAGAAGGAAGTGGAACAATTTCTTCGCGAACAATCGATTTCTGAAGGGGATGCCAGAGATTCAATGACGAAGAATCTCGCTAAGAGATTATGTGATATTGAAAAGTCAGGCCACAGTCCGCCAAACGAAAATAGAATGAAGTCAGTTATTATCAGGGGGCTTACGAAATTGAAAAAAGACGTAAGTCCCCAAATAGTAGACGATTTTGTGAACAAACTGAAACACAACGAATCGGAGCGAAACGCGCCACCGGTAACTAGTAGTCAAACTTCTTATCTAAATGGAGGTCTTCCCCAGAATTATTCCCCTGGTTCTTCCAAACCTGTAACATGCCAAGCAGGAATGCCCATGCAAACGACCTGTCGAACTCCTGAGGTGATGCTAGGCGAGCCTGGACCGCCACCCATGCCAGCCCCAATGCCGAATGTCCAAACTCACCATTCCCCCTTCCCACCCCAAATCAGGGGTTTTAGTCCGAATCAAGGACCCCATCACCAAAATTTGAGTCCAGATCAAATAGAACAAGGCTTTGCAGCTGGTAACTTTCTGCGCTCGACTGTAAAACCTCCAAGAGCACAACTGAGTTCTGGCCGCCTTACCAGTTCTACTTGTCCAGTGAATCTAAACATGTCCCTTGCAAGTGCTGTGCCATGTCCGCGTATGAATCAGGAAGTTTTGAACAGAAGCTGTCTTCAAACGCAACAGACACCTCCACTTCCTCCTCCTCCCATGAGAGGACCAACGTCTGGTATTATCCCTACACGTCTTAGTTTCGGGCAGACACCCCGCCAAGTTATAGTGGAGAATCCCCCCCTTCCTCCTCCACAAACACCCCTCCAAGTTAGATTCGAGAATCCTCCACCTCCCACACCAAATCCACCACCGCTAATTGATGTGACTTCCGAGTCCTTCTTCAATGACCCCCCAATCTATAACCCGGTTCAGTACTCCGTAAATGATCCATATAGGTCGAGATCACCTGGTGCTGGTAAGCAAGGTGTCCGAAACATATTGGGAGGTCAAGATCCCCGTGGTTTGACGAGGCTGAGAAGACCCATGGTTGTCGACAGCTCTGACGATGAAGAGTTATGTATATGTGAAATATGTTCATGTTGTTTGTCATCGGGGCATCGTCATAGGTCTCAAAGAATCCCATTGTGTTTGATGCCCATGAACCACAGTTACTCAGATTGTTTGGGCTTCCCTATGAATCCTATGATGTATGGAATGCATTTCCCCGACTGTATGTATTATTAAACGACACATTAATTCATTATAATCAAACCAAGTCAGTATTTCCAAGTAGGTACCTATGTAACATGATAACAAAATAAATAAAAGATATTAATGCACAGAAACGGACGTGTTTGATATTTTATTTTTTCTAGCTTGAGTAGGTAGTCTAGGTAGGTCTATGCAATATTGTTCTCGATTACCCGATAGATGGCGTTGTAGGTAGGCCCGTCTCGCACTGCCCGGGGCCGCGATGTAGTGTAGTGAGTGAGTGCTACACGAGCGAAGAAATTCAAATATCACTTAAAACTAACCATACACATAGACTTTGTCCCATTATTAAAATCTGATTGGGGGTTTCGCATAATTATTGTATTGTGGAACACATCGATCAAGTTTAACTACTAAACCTAAAACTTAACTTGTACTAGTTTTACCCACCAAGTAATTTACACTTCTTTATTGATATCGATTATTAGACATAACACTCACGTATAGCCATTTTTTAAATATGAATTGTGTAAGTTGCACTTAGCAATCATATCAAAAATATTTATTACGAAACAAAACACTGATTAAATTAAATGTAAACAGGAAACAATAAACGCGCCAAAAATTAAGTCATAGACTATACTAGATTTGAGTCGCCGCGCCGGCGAAACAAAATTGTCTATGGTTAGTAAGAGTACACTGATGCAAATAAATCTAAATCAAATTAATTAACTATTACTAAAATACACATTAGCAATCGTAAAATCAATTATAGACTTTACAATAATATTTTCCAAAAAACAATACAAGGGAGTATGACAACATTCCAAAGCAATGCTGCTAAACAATTAAAAAGTTAGTAAGACGCCATGACAGGTCACGTGATGTAAATTTTTGTCGGACATGCGCGATATTGCTGAATTTTTCAAGTGATTTTGAAATGGTGAGGGTTTTGACTCGTGAAAATACTGTTTAAAATTAGTTATAGTGATCCTATTTAGTTATTTCAGGTGTTAAATTTGTTGTGTTCCGCGAACTGTGCGTGTGATCAGTTGATTAGTGTTGGTCAAAGAAGTTTTTGTTTCGAAAGGTCGTATCTATAGATGGTAATGATGCCTTTTATTGATATTTTTGCGTCGAAATAGTTATCCAGTGCATTGTTTTACTAGTGATCGAGTTACTTCAGGTAACAAGCATGTATTTATAGTACTATTTCTCTTGTATTGTGTATTTGAGAAGTTGCAACGGTCGCGAAACGGGTTTGCTAGATTTTACATGACAGTTGCTTTGTCAGACACCTTGCAGATTTAGATATTACTTGAGCAAATCCTTCGGTTTACTCGTTTTATATGTTTTTAATTCATTAGAAATCTTCACTTACATGATTTTTGCGTAAAAACTTGCTATTTGCAAATAAGATGTGACATCTTTTTTTCGTCTCGCAAATTGTTAAGCCCAAGGGTAAAGTAAGCCAAAATTTAGCCAACGAGCCTCAATTGGTGTCTGACGATGACATCATAGCAGTCCGTCGTACAATACCGAGGAAAAGATTTAACATGCGAACTTATAAACACACAATTGAATTTTGTTACATCTATGAGTCAAGCTACCTTTCGTGAAGGCTTCAATTATGTCATTGCGCTAATTAATTTAATTCCTAGTTCATTACGAACTTAAACTTGGCCTTTTGAAGCCAAATTAAGCACTTAATTGGATTAAATTAAATAGGTCACTTTGACTTTCTAAAATGTTACTTTTGTGGTCTGTTTTTACTAATAGAGAGTAAACGATACAATATGAAAGGTATTCCCATACTGCTACTATTAGCCTGCATCAACCATATGCTGGACAAAGACCTTTCCTCTTGATATCCAGCACTTCCAACCCAGGCTTCCAGAAAAGATAAAATTTTGTATTTTTTTTTAAACTTGTACTATTAATAACCTCATAAGGCTGTCTAAACAGCAAAACATATACAGCTAAGTAAAACAAGGATCAAATTACCTATTTTGTTTTAAATTTATAAAATACTAGCTGATGCCCGCGGCTTCACCCGCGTGGATGTCGGTCAAATTATACACTAAAACCTTCCTCTTGAATCACTCTATTTATTAAAAAAAACCGCATGAAAATCCGTTGCGTAGTTTTAAAGATTTAAGCATACATAGGGATATAGGGACAGAGAAAGCGACTTTGTTTTATACTATGTAGTGATAGTGATAAGTTGCACTGCACTGGCTATTCTTCTTGCATTGTGGGTGCATTTTCAAACATTTAATTCCCCTATAACACATTCTTGTTCTTAGCGTGTTGATGGCAATCTAAATTGTGTTGGCCAGAACTGATGGACACTACTGATAGAGCCAAACTACTACTAATTCCTGTAGTAAACAAACAACAGGAAACACAGGACTCTAAATGATCTGTGACAAATTTCATCCAAATCATGTACAATGTATTCCCTCCCACATTTAACCCGTCTGCCTTCAAAGCGAGTGTGAACAGGCATCTTCTGGGCACGCTCATTCCATCATAAACCTCATTTATCTTGCTAGAGGACATCATGTGCAGGACCATTTTGCAAACAAAAATGTGATAATCTAGAAATATACAATAGGGACCTGACAAAACAAAATATGATTCTGTTTAGTCTGTCTGTTAGGTTATTGAAAAATATTGGATAGGTGATTTTGTTTTATCAAATTAATAACAATTGACAAAGATAAAACGCATCAAAAATGATGAGTGGGGGCAAATGTACTGAAATGTGATGTCATACCAGTTTTCGAAGCTCTGTATCGTTTCATTTTCTACCGAACTATGGCGAAGCCAAAAAGAAGGGTACTGATTTTGTTGTTTACATGAAAAAAGAAAAAATGTTTCCAATATTTTTTCGAAATCTATCTGACGCATTTATGAGATTTTTTTTTGTCAAGTACCCTATTGCCACACCGCTCCATAAACATTTAGGGAAAAGGCCTGATGTTAAGTTTCACAAAAAACAACTTTATTTCTTAAGATCAAATGCAGGACACACTCTTATTTTTGCAAAGATAACGCATGAACTTGAAACAGATAACAAGTATTTTAAAACATTATTTATGTTTATGTCTTAATCTTCCTCAAAATTCTGCTATCTGATATAGAAAGAATGTCATATTCTTAAGATAATGTTGTTGTTTCAATGAGATTGCCTTATGAGTAGGTTCTGTATGTCCTACTAATATTATAAATGCAAAAGTCTGTGAGGATGTATGAATGGATGGATGTTTGTTAGTCTTTCACGCAAAAACTACTGAATGGATGTGGATGAAATTTAGAACACAGATAGTTTATAACCTAGTTTAACACATAAGATACTTCTTATCCCGGTAGTATGATCCCGTGAGAAAATTATCGAACCACACGCGGGCGAAGCCGCTGGCACAAGCTAGTTTATGTGTAATCACAAGGTTTTATTACTGAGGTAACCGTGACCTTATATAATCATATAGCCAGGAAGGCAGTTGAGGGTTGCATTACTAAGAAATAACTGTACGTACATCCTTGTTTGCCTAGTGGTGTAAGTGCAATTCTTGTGCATGAAGTTCTGAATTTGATTTCCAGGGCAGGATTTCCGTCGGGGCTAAGGGGTTGTTCGCAAGTGATACCGCGGCCTCGACATGAAGGGCTAAGAAGGAACATAGGTGGTTTTTAGTCAGTAGAAGTCTGACACTCCGAGGGGTTATTTGATGATTTTCCACCCGACAAAAAAAAAAAAAAATGTATGTTTGCCATGATCTGGATGTGAATGGGTATGACATATATTAATACTAGGATGAAAGGAGATTAATCAGTAGTAGTATTTGTAAATTTTGAAAAGTCCAACAACCATTCATCATCATTCTCCTGCCATCCCAATTTATTTGGGGTTGACACAACTTGTCTTCTTCTTCCATACTTCTCTGTTCATAATCAGCCTATAATGTTCCCACTGTTGGAACACGGACTCCTCTTTATCAGAGGGAATGGGCTATAAACCACCACACAAACCCAGTGCGAGTTGGTAGATCTCACAGAATTTTTGTTTTTAGGACATGGTGGTTTCGTCATGATGTTTTCTTTCACCGTTTTGAGAGCAGTAATGATGAAATAAATTATACAAAGGGGCCTGCCTGGGTTCGAACCCGCCACCACTGCTCACTTCTCTGTAAGTCAACTCCTTTCTAGCAATTTTATCCTTCACAGATCGTTCGTCGTTCGTCCTTACAGATCGTTCTTTGGTCTTCCTCTACTCTTATAGCCATCTGGGTACAATCATACTCCACATTTTCCTCAAACCTCTGCATCACACATCCATACAAGTAAAGACTAGGCCAATGTTGATTCAGTAAAGGTCAAAGTTCAAAAACAAGCTAGAAAAGAGCTAAAAGTCATGACATTGAAAGCTTATAAACAGTATAGACTAGCTGACCTTATCAAAATGTCATTTCTGTAGACGGTAAAATAATTCCATGGCTGAATTCATAACATTCTTTCATGGAGGTATTCATTCAAGTTGATAGGACGAATGACATGTTTAATATTATTATTTATGAAGCATTGACATTATTAAGTAATGGACGAGTCTTGATAAATATTGCTTTCGTTCCAAAAATAAATAATGTATGATTGCTTAATAGTTCATTGGTAACATTGAATAAACTTAATTTCTTAGTACAGTTACTTGCGCCCCCTTTTACCTAAATATAATATATTATCATGATCATCATGGCGGAGGAACGGTCTCCCATTGGTGGCGGCCCCGACTTACGAACAGTAGGTCATTGGTTCGAACCCAGGCATACGCATTACTTTGTGTAATTTATATCATCATACATCTTAAAACCAAAAATTCGAAGACATGTGACATCTACCAACCTGCACAGAGCCCGCGTGATGGATTATAGCCCATCCCTCTCCTAGAGGCCTGAGTCCCTGGAGTGAGAACATTATAGGCTGATGATGACGATGATCATGATCATCTGCCCAGCGTTTACCCATCTATGTTGGGCCCAGCTTAAAGGCTAACGGGATGCAGCTGAATACCAGTATTTTATTCCACAACCCAGTTAGTACTGTGTAATATGATAGTCCTTGGTAAGACTGGTGGTCAGACTGACTACCTGTTATGACTGTCAAAGAACTGCAAATGACAGCCGAGACCAATCGCTTGACTTCTCTTTTGTGTCCTTGAGAAAATATAGCCATGATTAGGAGCTCGTGGCTCTATAAGAACTGCCACTCGGGTCGATCTTTAGGTAAAGCTGTGCTTACCTAGGTCGGTCTGTGGATGGGTGACTGCCCGACATACCGAGTTTCCTCCGTGCCTCGGAAAGCACGTTAAGCTGTTGGTCCCGGCTGCCATATAAGATCTTTGGCAGTCGTTACAGGTAGTCAGTGACCTGAAATTCTGACATCCAGTCTTACCAAAGAGTATCGTATTACCTAGTATGAACAGGGTTGTGGAGGTCAGATAGGCAGTCGCTCCATGTAAAATACTGGTATTCAGCTGCATCCGGTTAGACTGGAAGCCGACCCTAACATAGTTGGGAAAAGGCTAGGCAGATGATGATGTTTTTAAATATTATATTATGTAAGTTAAACATAATAAAGATTAATCTTCTATGCCTTGAAAGTTAATGTTTTAACCTTCTAGGCTAAGAATCAAATCATATTTAAGGCCGAATATCAAATTCAGTCACAACAGGTTAGGTTAGAGGCCATAACTAACATGCATTGTTAGAAAAAAAACTAAAATTAGATCTATGGTAGCATTACTCAAGGTCAGCTGTAATGGTTCCCCCAATTACTTAGTTAAAACGTTCACTAAACCAGGCCGTAAGTAACGTTGGGCCCGTCGGGGCTGCGAGTTGTTCGAAAGAGCTACAGCGGCCTCGACAGAAAGAGCTAAGAAGGAACATGGGTGGTTTTTAGTCAGTAGAAGACTGACACTCCCTACCGCTCTGCCCAGAGCGGGAGGAGTCATTTGATAATTTCCCACACCACAAAAAAAAAATGTAATGTTGGGTTTTAAGAACGTTTTTGTATGTCGTTGTCGCCTTATTCACTTATACTTTTATTTAAAAGTTTAAATTGTCATATTTATGCCTGGTGCTTACGATCGCAATAAGAGGAGCTCGTATATAAATAAGAACAGCCCCTCGGGTCGACCTTTAGGTTAAGCTGGGCTTGCCTAGATTGGATGGGTGACCACCCTTTACATACCGAATTTCTTCCGTGCGTAACCCATCGGTCCCTTGGCTGACACAGGTAGTCAGTAGCCAGAGAGTCAGATAACTTATCTTATCAGAGAGTCTCCTATTACCCAGTGTTTGGTTGTGGAGGTTAGACAGGCAGTCGCTCCTTATAAAATACTGGTATTCAGCTGCATCCAGTTAGACTGGAAGCCGACCCCAACATAGTTGAGAAAAGGCTAGGCAGATGATGATGGTGATCAATTTTCCCATCCATATGCAATAAACATGCTGTGGACATAGATATTCAGACACCAACCAGTTATAATACAAGATTAGTATCAAAATTCAGCTAATCTGCTGTCAAATCTCATGATAAGATTCTGTGATTGTGTTATCAAAATATCAACGTATCGTAGATATTGTAGACAGCAAATAGATAATGTGGATTGGGCTTTCACGAACCATTCAAATATCCTTCTGACTGAAAATGTATCATGACGTGACCTGTATTCCTCAATGGATAGAGAAAAGTATTTCATTTTAGGTGTAGTAAAATTAGGGACAGCACACTAAGGAAATCCACACTTTTCTTTTGGGAGGTTGGAAATCATTGAATGACTCCTCCCGGTCTGGGCAGAGCGGTAGGGAGTGTCAAACTTTTACTGACTCAAAACCACCCATGTTTCTTCTTAGCCCTTCTGCCGAGGCCGTGGTATCTTTCGAACAACCCGCAGCCCCGACGGGAGGAAATCCATACTTTACTTAATATTAGAAATGCAAAAGTTTCTCTTGTTTGGTTTATTACCTTTTAACACCTTGACTGCTTTTTTGGTCCAGTTGGTGACAACGTGACTGCTGAGCATTAGGTCCTAGATTCCATTCCCAAGTTGGACAATGTGTTATTAGTTCTTTCCATCAGAAATTTGTCAGTAGCAGCCACAGAGTCTGAATTTCTGGCCAATAGATGGTTAACCTCTTGTTCCAGGAGACTTATGGCATGGCAAAATGTGGCTGTACTATTAGGTACACTCAAACTCAAAGCATTTATTTCAATTAGACAATTACATGCACTTTTTAATGTTAGAAATACACACCAATCAGTTACAAGGCATAATAACTTGTGAAAGTACTATAGTTGCCCATTCCAAAACATAGGTCTATATCGAAAAGAATGGGCAAGGAACTCCTTGGACACTCTTTTACACCTCTGCTTAACCCTCCGGGGATAGGGATGTTTACTGACTAAAAAAAATAAGATTCTAACTATTCCGTCTCTTAGATTATCGAAAAATTTTAATATTGGATACGTATTTTTTGTTTTATCAAATCAATAAAAGTTGACGAAGATAAAACGCGTTAAAGATTTGAGTGGGGGGTTGTGACGTCACTCACCGGTAAAAAATGTCATACTAATGTCTTAGAATATGACGTCATACGAGTTTTCAAAGCACTGTATCGTTTTCATTGTTTGTTTACGTGAAAAAAGAAAAAATACGTGTGCAATATTTTTTGGAAATCTATCTGACGGACTTATTAGATTTTTTTAGTTTACTATTTAACTACCCTTTTACAGGCATGATGTAATAAATGTGTTAAGTTACAATAGAACTCATAAAAACACTATTCATTCAAACAACTCATTAGATTATCATTCCACTTACTTACTAAGAGTCACCTATAGGAAAACAGGTCCATAAAAACATAGTGTCAGCCTGTAGGTTAGTCACTGTGTAACCTAATGACCTGATTAATAGTTAGCTGTGTTCGTGCATTAATTAACTAGACTAGATAAACACCTGGCTCTGTCTATAATGTAAACATTTTCATTTTGTGGTTAGTAAAGTTGTCTATACCAATATTGTATGCTCTTGAGGTAAGTTGGCTTTCCTTTCCATGATCTATGTCACATCTACCAGTCTAACAGAATATAGCTGAATCAGTATCATCATCACTACATAGTATAAAACAAAGTCGCTGTCTGTCCGTCCTGTATGCTTAAATCTTTAAAACTACACAACGAATTTTGAAGCGGATTTTTTAATAGATAGAGTGATTCAAGATGATGCCCGCGGCTTCACCCGCGTGGATGTCGGTCAAATTATATACTAAAACCTTCCTCTTGAATCACTCTATCTATTAAAAAAAACCGCATCAAAATCCGTTGCGTAGTTTTAAAGATTTAAGCATGCATAGGGATATAGGGACAGAGAAAGCGACTTTTTATACTATGTAGTGATTTGGCAGTGAAGCCGCGGGCATCAGCTAGTTTTATATAAAGCGACTGCCTATCTGACCCCCGCTACCCAGTTATTAGGTAATATTAGTAAGACTGGATGACAGACTTTCGATTTCTGATGGCTGTCAAAGATGCACAAATGACAGCCGGAATCAACGGGTTAACGAGCTTTACGAGGTACATAGGAAACTCGGTATGTTATTATGGTCATCCATCCTCAGACCAACCTTAACAAGCACGGCCTAACCTTGAAGGGCGACCCCTTTTTTTTTTGGCGGGTGAAAAATCATCAAATAACCCCTGACTAAAAACCACCCATGTTCCTTCTTAGCCCTTCATGTCGAGGCCGCGGTATCTCTTGCGAACAACCCGCAGCCCCGACGGGAAGGGCGACCCCTCTGAGCAAGAATCAATCAAAATCGTCACTACAGCGGTTCCAAGTCTTGCCTCTATGGAACTATCCATCTTCCACAATCCATTTATTACAGAATATCGATATAATCAATGGTATCACCTCACTATTATAAACACCACTTAACTTCTCTAATCCCATGAAAACACCACAAACAATATAGATACTATCTACAAATGTCAACAGACATAGGAAGTACATAATCGTTAAGTATTTTCTCACAATTATTATGGCTTAAAGAAAGCTTGTGAAAAAATTATGTGGAACGAAATGCTATGCTATTATAAGTTAATTTGTTTTAGGGTTCTTTAGGTGTGATAGTGGAATTTGTGTTTGTCAGCTCAATCTCAAAAGTGCGTTGTTTTTTTTTAATTATTGGGAAGCAACGATACCCCGTTTCTTGTTCAATGGCGTAAAATGATCATAGCATTGAAAAACATTATGACTTTATGAGGAAGTTTCACTGGTGACAAATATTATGTTGTGTGGTAATCTGTTATTTATTTATTTAAACTTCATGTACAAAAGTGGTACATAGGCGGACTTAATGCTACAAGGCATTCTCTACCAGTCAACCTTTGGGTCAAATAGGACAGCACTGTGGTAGAGTACAAAATAATAATAAGGATATAACCATTTTGCAAACATAATACATAAATAGGTGCATACCAGTACATATATATACGGATAGAATTAAATAAACTAATAGATATTTTAATACATACAGTAAAAAAAAACGAGATGTTATCAAAGTATGGGCATACGGTGCGGAGGAATGAGGAAAATGTTGTTTATGAATGAAGATGGCTATAAGAGTAGAGGAAGACCGAAGAAACGATGGATGGACTATGTGAAGAATGGTATGGCTGGAAAAGATTTGACTTGTAAAATGACGAGTAATAGAGACATACGGAAGAAAACGACATATGCTGCGCCGACCCCAAATGAAATGGGATAAGGGTAGAACAATGAAATTAGGAAGCTACGCCACTATTTTGTTTCAGTTCAGTCAGTTTTCAGTTTGAACAACTCCATACTTTACTGTAAGTCTCGTATCGCCCGGTTACCACCAAAGCATGGACCCAAACCCGTGTGGCAGTTTCTTTATGACCGTACTGCGAACTTCACGAGAATAGCATTAATATGCCATGGTGAAAATATTAGCTAGTCAGCAAGGTGACTGCCCTAGGTGCGCCCCACGTACATTTATATCGTCGCTCGCGGCGAGTCTTTTTTTATTTAGCTTGTAGGTAATAGTAAATGGGGCTTAATTTGTCCCATAAAACTGATCGCGATTTGTTGAGCTGACCGTGTCATCATTCATCATCTGCCTAACCTTTTCCAAAACAATGTCGAGGTCGGCTTCCAGTCTAACCGAATGCAACTGAATATTTGTATTTTTCATCGAGAGACTGCCAAAATATCAAGGAATATTGTATCCCGTCGGGGCTACGGGTTGCTCGCAAGAGATACCGCGGCCTCGACATAGAGGGCTAAGAAGGAATATGGGTGGTTTTTAGTCAGTAGAAGTCTGACACTCCCTTTCGCTCAGCCCAAGAGCGGGAGGGTTATTTGATGATTTTCCACCCGCCAAAAAATAAGGAATATTGTATTGGCAAGACTGTTTATTACACGACCTTTTATTTGTCTTGTCATTAATGCCTAACCTCGTGTCAGAGTTCACCAAAGATGATGGTGGCCTAGCAACCGTGATACTTATTAAACCACATTCTGGTTTGTATTTCTCGTGATCATCAAAAAGAATGGTGTGTCGCTACTTTGGCTTTCTGTCATGGCGATCGTTGTCGGCACGCCTTGGTTGCTATGGCGACACCTCATAAAGTCTTCAATTATAGCCCGTTGTCAGGCGATGTATATTTGATACAGTAGTTTTATCTTTCTAGTTCTTGTTTTTTCATATTTGCATGTGGCTGAGATGAGAATGCATGTTACGCGAATAGATAAAATAAGAAATGATTTTCGTATGTAACACAAAAGTCTTTAAAAAACTATCAATACTGCCGTTCAAACTTTTACACAAGATCTAGCAGATTTCGTTTAAAAAAAATACTCTTCCCGAAACCCTCCTCTTTAAAGTCGGTCAAATATTTGCAAGCCAGTGGCTGCCTGATGAAACGGCAACAAGCCAATGAACACGCTACAAACACACACAGTTTGTGTTACAATCATTGACTTATATATTACTGCGTAAGGACTGGGCGGACCGCATGTTACAATGACGCCTCGGACTTGGTCCTAAAACGGTCTTTCCTTAGCCGAAGTGAACTAGTCCACGACCGGCTCTCTTCGGGTGCGGTCGTAAATTTTATTAAAAGCTTTATTTATACCTCGAAAATACCACGCCGCTTATACAAGGTTACGTTAACGAGCAGACTACACCGATTCTCTGTATGTTCGGACGACCGTATCTTTAGTTTTTATATCAAAGGTTACAATGCAAATCTGTGCTTTCTCTCTTTCCTAGCTCCTCCTACGAATCATCGGGATTTTTTCCCTTTAGTTTTAACGATTGTCTGGCAGTTTGAGTACTATAAGCTACCCCAAATGTCCTTTCTTTGGTATTGTTCGTCGTGACGTTGAGCTCCTTGAATTTAGTCGAGCTGCACGGTAACTGACAAATGCTTGCACTGACTGGACCACTCAAATCTGTGTGGATCTTTCTTCAAAAGACCATCTTAGTCGCTAATCTGCATAGTCCTTAAAAAGCTTACCCCTGAGGTACGAAACACAGGCCCCATATTTTTTTTTTTGTTTAGTGACGTTTTTTAATCGTTTGTAAACTGTAAACTTATTTGCAAAATAAACATCATTTAACGAAATCCAATATTATGAAGAGTTGTATGTTGGGGGTAATTTTTGGAACTCAGATCCGATTCCGAAAATTCTTTAACGAATAGGAAGCTACATTAACCCACAGTGTCATAGATTACAATTATTTAAAACATTCCCGTGGAATAATTCCCGGTCATAACGCGAACGAACCCACGGGCGAAAGCTATTGAAAATAAAAAGAAAAACAGTCATGGCTGTTAAGAAATTGACCAATCAGAAAGATGGTAGCGGGGTTAAATGGCCAAGGTGCGCCAGACGATAAACGTGGAGGCTATTTTGATGAGCATACGGAATCTTTCCGTTCGACACGACTCAGTCTACGGAATGTTTGATGCGTTGCGGATATTCTTGTTAACCCCACCAAATTACTATTAAACTGCTTAGGTCGGTTACCCATTGGGGATTTTTGCAGTGTTTACAGGGTGTAAATCAACCCATCACACAGCCGTCAACCAAGGATTCTGTACATCAAACTAAGTACCCCCACGCAAACATTTTTGCAGGGAAACGATTCTTTTTTTGGGTCAAAAATCACATTTTACGGTAAAACTCAATGACCCGTTTACTGTTCAAAGCATCTACTAGCACAATGTTTTAAGAATGCTACATTGAGTTGACGGCTATGTGATATGTTAATTTACACCCTGTATACGGAACCTTTTCTTTTTGGGGGGTGGGAAATCATCAAATGACTCCTCCCGCTCTGGGCAGAGCGGTAGGGAGTGTCAGACTTCTACTGACTAAAAACCACCCATGTTTCTTCTTAGCCCTTGTACCGAGGCCGCGGTATCTCTTGCGAACAACCCGCAGAAATATATACGGAACCTTTAGCGTTCGACACGACTGTCCACGGAATGTTTGATGCATTACTAATATTCTTGTTAACCCCAGGAAATTACTATTAAACTTCTTAGGTCGGTTATACATGGGGGATTTTGCAGTGAATATGATCGTCATTCGGCCATTCTTATTCTTAGCTTGTCGGTGACAAGAGTCAATCCAAAATCCATCGCACACACACACACACACACACACAGGTCGCTATACAAACATTTGAAGTTAAAATAACCAATACCTTGTAACTCTTACATTTCATTCATTTCTTTTTATTTTTTTCATTCTTTCATATTTTTCATTTCAAATATTTTAGTTATAGTATACTTATAAGTACTAATTTTATAACTTTGTAGGTGAAGCAACAGTACTGTGCCTAAATGTACACCTTTTTGTATTATTATTTTCTTAAATAAATTATTCTATTCTATTCTATCGTCGACGTCCATCAGCTCCTGTGATGTTCAAGCAACAGAACAGGCAGGACTCTATAACAGTACCCCATCGTTTGTGGGGAAACTCCACATTTACACTCCAGCAGGGCTATTGCGTATCTTTTTAAATGTCAGTGGCTATCATAGTGTCCATCGATTAACTGTCAGTTTGGAACAAAATGGAACCATTTGACAGTTAATCGATGGACACTCTGATAGCCACTGACATTCAAAAAGATACGCAATAGCCCTGCAAGGCAGAGTCATCTATGAATGTCCACCTGAACAGGTTTTTCTTGCTTCGGCCAACCTAGGTCCGGAGTCTATTCAAAGACTTCCAGGTCAGCCATGACTAAAGTATACTGTTGGAATATAGCTGGGAAAGGTAAACAAAACTGTGCATCCATTGCTTTCTGCCAGTAATTCGAACTTGCGAAAAAGTTACTATCCAATCCCAGTCCCATTTGACCCAAAGGTTAATTGGTATAGAATACCTTGTGGCATTAAGTCTGTCTAATACCACACTTGATATAAATTTTAAATAAATAAAGTTGAAAGTAAGTGTCGCTACAAAAATCCGCCATGTATAACCACTCTTAGAAGCCCACACGCGATTTTATCAAACACTAGCGGACGTCACGCGGTTTCACCCGCGTAGTTCCCGTTCCCGTGGGAATACAGGGATAAAAAGTAGCCTATGTCACCCGCGGATAGTGTAGCTTCCCAAAGGTGAAAGAATTTTTGAAATCGGTCCATTAGTTTCGGAGCCTATTCTTGCAAACAAACAAACAAACAAATCTTTCCTCTTTATAATATTAGTGTAGATTTAAAAGTACTTTTTTTCCTCCTGCTAGCATTTTAAAGCTACGTGAATGTGGTTTTAGTTTTCCAAGTATTCGCCGAAGTATTTGATACATTTACATAATATACGGTACTTATTGTGCCGGCTAAATACGTAATGGGATTAGGATTATTTTGCCCGACTAGCTTGTTATTATTTGGAACGACTGACATCAGTACGTCACATATCGTCACTTGTACTTTTTTTGACTTTTTGAGTAATGGCGCATTTTCATCGACATCGATTTTAGGGAATGCGAACAAAAGGGCCCGCATTCCGGGAACCGTTTATAATTATGTATGATATTTACTCCCCGTATGCTGTATACATACCGAACGAGTTAACGACCAATGAAATTGCGCCATTAGTCGATAGGGCCCGCATGCGGGGTGCGAGAGATGTCTGGAATGCAAGCCACAGGGCCCGCATTCGTGTAACCGTTTATAATTATGTATGGTATTTACTCCCCGTATGCTGTATACCGAACGAGTTAACGACCAATGAAATTGCGCCACTAGTCGATAGGGCCCGCATGCGGGGTGCGAGAGATTTCTAGAATGCAAGCCACAGGGCCCGCATTCGTGGCGTTAACGACCAATGAAAGTGCGCCTTTGGATGAACAGTAGTTGACCATAAATTGAAGAGTTGTTACACTACAATTGCCGAGATTTGATGGCCATTCAGTGTATAATCAGCATAGAATGTTCTCAATGCTAGGACACAGGGTTCCTGTCTTTGAGAAGGAATAGGCTAATAATGCACCACACGGGCCCAGTGCGAGTTAGTGGGGGTCATTAATTACAAATCGAGAAGAAGCTGACTTCACCATATTAAGGAGAAGGCAGGCCTGATGATGTGAGCAATTCTCCCTGGTGTCACCCATGTATGTTTGACTGTCGCGGTCGCTATCTAAACGTCTACTATCATATTGACATCCAGGTTTTAATTAATTATCGTCACTAAGCCAAATAAAATAAAAAACAGAAATTAAAACCTCCACCGCCGATTACTGTCCCTCTGGAAAACAAAGTCTCCTCTTCACAGATAAAAAAAAACAACCATCAGATCACTACAAAACGAAAAAAATACAATCTTCCATCGCGATATCGACGCATTATGTAACAATAGTTCTAATTAAAACGTCAATAAAGGAGTGTAGGCGACTGCTATTAACCCTGAAAGCAAATGAAAGTGTTAATGAATGCCATAATGGAAGATACGTTTAGAAGTTTCACTCATTTTGGGCGTGGTTCAGCAAGCATAATCACGCACATAGATTTTCAAAAAATATTGGACACATGTTTTTACATTTTTCACTTAAACAAAAAATGAAGACGATACAGTGCTTCGAAAACTCGTGTGACGTCACAGTTTCAAACATTTTTTACCAGAAAGTGACGGCACAAGCCCCCACACATGATCTTTGACACGTTTTATTTTCGTCAATTTTGATTAATTTGATGAAACAAAAAACACTTATCCAATATTTTTCGATAATCTAACTGACGGACTAAACAGAATCATATTTTTTTAAGTCAGGAAACATCCCTATTCTTCTGCATAGAGATAGATCTACAGTTTGGGATAGGCAACTAGAGTCCTGCCATGAGGTCAAGTGGATCTGAAAATGAACTTGACCTAAATGTAATGGCCTTTAATCCAGGAGTTGCTTAACCAGAAACGGAAACAGTATAATTTTCCACAACCTTGCTGTTCTCCACAAGTTGCTTACTCTCGGATATGCGTAACATACACTCACGTTTTTTTTTTATTACTAATGGGTACAGGCAGCCACTTGACTGTAGAATGCCACATGAAGTGGATCTTAGTACGCTCGCTGCGCTCGCTCTCTAGACCCTGCCATCCCCTTCAAACTATTTTCATCACGTCTACATTCTTGGAGGTACAGTGTTTTTCGAAACGGGTCTTCTGCCATTATTGACTGCCGCGAGTTGTCAAGCCCCACTTGCTCATAATACAACAATGACGCATTTGTATATAAATTGTCGCTTAAAATAAATAATAAAATACAGCTGTGAGCTGTTAGGCGCCTAACCGAGGTTCTGTTTAGCCGGTGACTAATATTATGACAAGGGTATGGTAATCTTATTATTATGATAATGATAAATATTTAGTCTTATGTCAAGTTTCTGACGTTCATAGAAGAAGGTCTATTGCTATTGATTTCTTAAAGTTATCTATTGACTTGACCTGACTAGAGGGCTGGCCTTTTCGACCTATGAACCAGCCTTGCCATCCAACGTGGTCATGCTGCCAGCCTACTTTGCAATATTTCTGTTGACAGCACAAATTATTGACGTCCTTTAATTCTTTCTCTAGGATTTGTCTCTACTTATTTTTTTAAAATGTTGACATCTATTTGAATGGACTCCTGGTCAGCAGATCCGATCGGAGATGGCAAGATTATAGCCTGCTGCTAGGTAAATGCCTCAGAAACTTGCCTTAGTTGGACGATTCTTTTATAAGCATAGCATCACTGGACACAGGCCTCCGCTCTATGAGAGGGAATGGGCCACCACGCAGACTTAGTGCAATTCTTTACTTACTTTAAAAATGATTATAATGCTTAAATCGTCTGGCTCACCGTGGGTAGTTTAAGCCCTCTCTATTAGTTCACGCCGACATAAAAGGACCGTACAAATGAAAACTCGCAATAAATCCTTCGGATCAATATAAAACAGAATCGTATGCACTGCATGTGATGTGAATCGTGATTCATACGATATTAGTCATTGAATACAGTTCCTGCCAATGAAGTCTTTCCTTACAAGCGTACAACGGTAGAAATATGTCGTATTGTTATACAATTTATTGTATTCGCAAAGACACTGATATTTCTGTTGTTGGAACTTCTGTGATCATGAAAACTTGTCTACACTAATAATATTATAAGGAGGTAAGATTTGTTTGTTTGTAACGAATAGGCTCCGAAACTACTGGACCGATTTCAAAAATTCTTTCACCGTTGGGAAGCTACACTATTCCCGGGTGACATAGGCTACGTTTTATCCCTGTATTCCCACGGGAACGGGAACTAAGCGGGTGAAACCGCGTGACGTCCGCTAGTGTTTTTATACGTTAGTAGCTGCACCCGACATGCGTTACATTGCACCTTTTTCTACCTACCCTACTTATCGGTGGGGTTAGGCGGGGGAATCTTACTTTAAGACCTTTTCTCATTCGTACAAAAGTACAAAAAAAAACATAAAGATCGGTCAAGTAGTTTCGGAGGAGTACGACCACAAAAACCGTGACGCGAGATGTCTACTGTCGAATTTTTGGTTAAAGGGCAGTTTCCTCAAGTTGTTTACCTTGACTGTTCATCATCATTCTCCTGCTTAAAGTCGGCGCAGCATGTCTTCGTCTTCCATACTCCTCTATCACTCGTCATGTCAGTCACCTCCTTTCTAGCCATATCATCCTTCACACAATCCATTCTCTTTTCTTTCTCAACTCTTGTAGCCATCACATTCACACTCAACATTTTCCTAATTCCTTCGCATCACAAGTCCACACCTCAATAAAAAACTAGGTTCAATCTAGGTACGCATTAAATGACCTAAATTGCCATCTCAAGGACCCCTATAATACAAACACTGATAACCTTAGGCCTCTGACGTCATACCTAGGCAGTGTGATCAAGTAATTTTATCATTGAGAGAAATACTAACAAGAAGTACGTCATGGCGACTTCAAGATCAATTATTGGTCTTTATTGTTATTGTAAATAAATGCATCTTTATAAATAACTAGCTGATGCCCGCGGCTTCACCCGCGTGGATGTCGGTCAAATTATATACTAAAACCTTCCTCTTGAATCACTTTATCTATTAAAAAAAACCGCATCAAAATCCGTTGCGGAGTTTTAAAGATTTAAGCATACATAGGGATATAGGGACAGAGAAAGCGGCTTTGTTTTATACTATGTAGTGAAGCTGAAGAGTTTGCTATTATCTGGAACTACATAACATCACGCCTGTAATCCCCAAGTTAGGCAGAGGTGTACCTTATAGTACACCCACGTTTCGCCATGTTTAAGGCTCATGTACCGATTACAAGGCGAGCTTATAGCCTCCATCATCATTTCAGCCGAAAGAGGTACACTGCTGGACTTAGGCCTCCTCTAAGTGTCGCCACATTGACCGATCCCGTGCGTCTCGCATCCAGCGGATCCCCGCTACCTTCACCCTCATCGGTCCACGTAGTCGGAGGCCTTCCAACGTAACGTCTTCCGGTTCGCGGTCGCCACTCCAGAACTTATCGGCCCCATCGGCCATCCACTCTGCGAGCAATGTGCCCTGCTCATAGCCATCAAGCGGGCATAAATCCAGACTGGCTGCTATAGAGAAATACATAATACTATGGCTGACCTGGGAATCAAATCCAGAACCTCATACTCAGCAGTCTTGTCATATCACAACCACTAAGCCAACGAATCGGTCATCATTTTCATCAGAACATAAACCAAGCTACATTCAAACGCACAAGTACACTAGCTAGCCACACTAAACCAGGAACTATCCCCCGTGTATTAGTTCGGCATATTTCATAGACAGCCGGCAAATAAAATAGATGAAAGTGTTCTATGAATAGTTGAGTGTAAATAACAAGTTACCTAGTTACTGGAGTGGTCGTATTTTTGGATGGGTTAGGCGAGTTGCACTGGCGCGTTCGTCTATGCTCCGTTTGAATTGTTGATTGGGAATAAATGGTGTTGTCTTTTGTAGAGATTTATGGCTGTTTTCTTAGTGTTGGGAATTACCATACAGTTCAAAAATAGTCCGATATTAGACGAAAAGAGAAGTTTGAATGTGCCACTAACTGTGTTTTCACTTTATTTGTGTTGTTTAAAGTGGCAATTCATAATTTGATTTGCATCTGTTACATAATGTAGCTTCTCCCCGAAATGAAAGAATCGTCTCGTAATCGGTTCAGTAGTTTCGGAGATTATCTCCTACTACCAAACTTACAAACTTTACCATATTAGTAAAGACGGAGTGACTGCCTTTATTAAACTACTAGCTAATGCCCCCGGCTTCGCCCGCGTCGATTTATACACTAAAACCTCCCTTGAGAATCACTCTACCCATTGGTGAATCGGTGCAGTAGTTTTTGAGTTTATCGCGAACAGACAGACGCGGCGGAGGACTTTTTATAATGTGTAGTTATAGTCATTTCAGATATTATTAACCTATTTCTTAACAAATGCCTTTCCAATGAATAGTTAACAACCAATCGCTCTGTCTAGCCTCTCTAGGATCAATTACTACTATTTCAGCGTTCATATATATATATATAAGAGACGAGGTCTCTTGTGTAAACAGCCTTATTTATTCAGTAGCCACACTACAGTCTGTTCAAGTCCTTGTTTCCAATTGATGTTATTTTCCACGAACAAATATCAACTTTATTGTTGTGGCAATAAAGTTGATTTTAGATTGACTAGTTCTATTGCTAGAGTCGTAGATAAAAATGTTGGAAATTGTAGCGCAAACTGAACCTTGAGTGTTGGTGCATAAATAGTTTTTCCAATAACACGTATTTGTTTACAGAAAGTATGAGTAGTGTATTATGAAGAAGTAGTCGGTAATATAAATAATCGATAAAGGAGAGGGAATGGTTTCTATCATAGTGACTGCCTTTACATTTATGAATAATGAAAATACTGTAGGTAGAATCAGCCGTAACATGTACTTTTTTGGTTTCTTAGTTTAAGAAACGAAAGAAAGATAGAAAACATATTTATTTGTCAGATACAAGTCCGTCAGATAGATTTCCAAAAAGTATTGGACACATATTTTTTCTTTTTTCATGTAAACAAAAAATGAAGACGATACTGTGCTTCGAAAAGCCTGGTACATTTTTATCACGAAGCGACGTCACAACCCCCACTCACGATCTTTGACACATTTTATTACCGTCATTTTTTATTAATTTGATAAAACAAAAAACACGTATCCAATATTTTTCGATAATCTAACAAACGGACTATACAGAATCATATTTTTTTTAGTCAGTTTCATTCATACCAATGAAAAAAAAAATTACAACGCGTAATAAACAAACACACATTAACTTAAAGCTTTCAGATAAAGTATTTGGGTCTTGTTTTGCGCCTTAATATTTGGGACCTCCAACATTACTGGTAAAATGTGGGTATTCACATTACACGTCTGCGTTTTATTTCAGAGAATATTTTAGCAGAGTGCATTCGTGTTTTTGGTTCTAGTACATTCCGGTTTTCTTACGATGCCCACTCCCACTTTAACTTGAGTGACAATTATATTTTTCCATATTATTTTTGTTTATCCTACTCCTCCGCTATTCTTTTCTGATTTAATTTCGTTGCGGGATCAAAGACAGTTAAATCGTTTCTCTGGGACTTCGTCGAGCTTCATTGTCTTGGCGCTTTTCTGTTGGCCGCCACAGTTGATTCTGGCGCACAGGAGTTACAGTGGTTTGGGTATAGTGTGGCGGGCTTGTCCCAGTGCAGCAGTGATACGAAGACAAAACAGCATAGAAATTCTATTTGTAAACAAAACAAAATTCAAACCATAACCTAACTTAAAATACGCCAGCTTGTAAACATATTTTGCAGTCTAAATCAAAATATTTGGATCTCGGCCAAGAGTTCAAGTAAATGTATTCATAAATAAAATATGCAGCATCGGTACGGGCGCATCTTCCATTCAGGGTTTGGTTTGTATTCTGCGGGGACAAACATTTTGCTATAGACGTGGCTATCTATATTTTTGCTGGGTTCAGGGGTGTTTTTTTAAGGGTTTCGTGGTTAAATAATAAACGGCGCTAGGTTCGATCGCTGACCCGAGGTGGTCTAACATTTGAAGGTCTTTGACGGTCGTTACAGGTAGGTAGTCGGTGGCCCGTTCGTCTGACAACCAGTCAAATCAAATCAAATCAAAATCAAATCCGTTTATTTGCCAGAATGTAGGTTTCAACAGAGTTTGGTCTTAAAACTATAGGTCACCAAGCCAAGCTACCAAGGGAGGTCGCGTCATGTAAAATACTGGTATTCAGCTGCATCCGGTTAGACTGGAATTTTGTGATTAATTCACCATACATTACAAATCATGAGCCTCCGTGTCACGGAAAGTACGTTAAGCTGTTGGTCCCGGGCCTGGACTCCCGGGGATTGAGGGCCGGGATCCAGGCTCTCAATTGTCGATCTTTGACATTCATTAAGGGGATCACAGCAGTGGATGACTTTGACGATTTGACCTCTGTACTGGCTTTTGTTTATTTTTCGGCCCCTACCGGCAAACGACTGTACTACAGAAAAACGTAACAAAGAACAGAAATGTGTCGCAGAGTGGTCATCGTATTTGCCTAACATATTTTGTTTCTCTTGGAGTACCTACATTATAATGTATGAATAAAATATTTAATAATAAATTATACACTTTGACTAATGAAGTAATAACCTAGCTTTCATTAGTTATTTCACTGAGCACAGGTACTCCTACGATACATTCTTAAGGTCTGATAAAGACCAGGTAACTGCTTATCGCTTCTCAGTCACGGAAATAGTCAGAATGCTCCAGCTTTCAGCTAACTGAGCACGAATGCTACTACTTAATACATTTTGAAGGTCTGATGATGACCAGCTAAGTGCTAATTGGTTCTCAGTGACGGATATAGCTAGAATGACCTAGCTTTCAAATTTTATCGATCTGAGCACGGATACTACTACATGATACATTTTGAAGGTCTGATGATGATCAGCTAAGTGCTTATCGGTTCTCAGTGACGGATGTAGTTAGAATGACCTAGCTTTCAGATTTTATCTTATTGAGCACGGATGCTACTACATGATACATTTTGAAGGTATGATGATGATCAGCTAAATGCTTATCGGTTCTCAGTGACGGATGTAGTTAGAATGACCTAGCTTTCAGATTTTATCTTATTGAGCACGGATGCTACTACATGATACATTTTGAAGGTCTGATGATGAACAGCTAAGTGCTTATCGGTTCACAGTGACAGATATAGCTAGAATGACCACCATCAGGTAAATGGCACCATCAGTCTCCAAGGCCTCCTCGAGCTCTTTCAAATGAGTCCAAACACGATGGTTCTACGCAGCGCTGAGATCCTGTACCCACCTTCGAAGTCCACCGTCAAGTAAATGGCATCATCAGTCTCTAAGGCCTCCTCGAGCTCTTTCAAATGAGTCCAAACACGACGATTCTACGCAGTGCCGTCAATGAGATCCTTTACTTACCTTTGGAGTTCACCATCAGGTAAATGACATTATCAGTCCCCAAGGCGTCCTCGAGGTCTCAACACCATTAAAATAATAAGATACATAACATAACATCACGCCTACTATTAGGTACACCTCTGCCATACCCTTCGGGGATTGCAGGCGTGATGTTATGTAATGTATGTTATTATTTAAATGGTGTTAATTGTTTTATCGCTTTTAATTATTTTGTCTTGAGAATTTCGTTTGATGGAAGATGAAGATCTGGATGACTGATGATGTCTCGCACCTGATGGTAAACTCCGAAGGTGGGTATAGGATCTCATTGACGGCACTGAGTAGAACCATCGTGTTTGGACTCATTTGAAAGAGCTCGAGGGGGCCTTGCAGACTGATGATACCAGCTACCTGATGGTAGACTCCGAAGGGGGGTATAGGATCTCATTGACGGCACTGAGTAGAACCTTCGTGTGTGGACTCATTTGAAAGAGCTTGAAGAGGCCTTGGAGACTGATGGTGCCATTTACCTGATGGTGGTCATTCTAGCTATATCCGTCACTGTGAACCGATAAGCACTTAGCTGGTCATCATCAGACCTTCAAAATGTATCATGTAGTAGCATCCGTGCTCAATAAGATAAAATCTGAAAGCTAGGTCATTCTAACTACATCCGTCACTGAGAACCGATAAGCACTTAGCTGATCATCATCAGACCTTCAAAATGTATCATGTAGTAGCATATCCGTGCTCAATAAGATATAATCTGAAAGCTAAGTCATTCTATCTACATCCGTCACTGAGAACCGATAAGCACTTAGCTGATCATCATCAGACCTTCAAAATGTATCATGTAGTAGCATCCGTGCTCAGATCGATAAAATTTGAAAGCTAGGTCATTCTAGCTATATCCGTCACTGAGAACCAATTAGCACTTCGCTGGTCATCATCAGACCTTCAGAATGTATTATGTAGTAGCATCCGTGCTCAGATCGATAAAATTTTAAAGCTAGGTCATGCTAACTACGTTCGTCACTGAGAACCGATAAGCACTTAGCTGGTTATCATCAGACCTTCAAAATGTAGTAGTATCCGTGCTACAAGAACGACTACAATTGTTCTTTGCTACAATTCAAAGCGATAAAATTGTTTTATCGCTAAAAGCGATAAAACAATTAAAATAATAACATACATAACATAACATCACGCCTACTATTAGGTACACCTCTGCCTAACCCTTTGGGGATTACAGGCGCGATGTTATGTAATGTATGTTATTGTTTTAATGGTGTTAATTGTTTTCGTTTTAATTATTTTGTCTTGAGAATTTCGTTTGATGGAAGATGAAGATCTGGATGACTGATGATGTCTCGTACCTGATGGTGGACTCCGAAGGTGGGTATAGGATCTCATTGACGGCACCACGTAGAACCCTCGTGTCCACACACGACTCATTCGAAAGAGCTCGAAGAGGCCTTGGAGACTGATGGTGACATTTACCTGATGGTGGTCATTCTAGCTATATCCGTCACTGTGAACCGATAAGCACTTAGCTGGTCATCATCAGACCTTCAAAATATATCATGTAGTAGCATACGTGCTCAATAAGATAAAATCTGAAAGCTAGGTCATTCTAACTACATCCGTCACTGAAAACCGATAAGCACTTAGGTGATCATCATCAGACCTTCAAAATGTATCATGTAGTAGCATCCGTGCTCAGATCGATAAAATTTGAAAGCTAGGTCATTCTAGCTATATCCGTCACTGAGAACCAATTAGCACTTAGCTGGTCATCATCAGACCTTCAAAATGTATCATGTAGTAGCATCCGTGCTCAATAAGATAAAATCTGAAAGCTAGGTCATTCTAACTACATCCGTGACTGAGAACCGATAAGCAGTTACCTGGTCTTCATCAGACCTTCAAAATGTATCATGTAGTAAGAGAGACCATCATTAGGTACGAGACATCATCAGTCATCTAGATCTCCATCTTCCATCAAACGAAAATCTCAAGACAAAATAGTTAGATAACATAACATCACGCCTGTAATCCCCGAAGGGTTAGGCAGAGGTGTACCTACTAGTACACCCACATTTCGCCAGTTATGTTTAAGTCCCATATAATAGGGGCGAGCCTATTGCCATCAACCGGGCACAAATCCAGACTCCGTGGCTGTTACTTATAATTTCCTGATGGAAAAACCCAATAACACTTTGCCCGACCCGGGAATCGAACCCAGGACCTCATGCTCAGCATCGTGCTTACGACCACTAGACCAACGAGGCAGTCCAAAATTAAAATAATATCATAGATATATCTATATACCAAAATATCTACTAAGAAACGTAGGTAATTTACCAATAGTTTTGGAGAGCTCGGCCACGCGTCACTTAACGTTTATTAGGCATAGTCAGCTTAGTCTATGATAGGTGCAAACAACAAAACGAAATTACAAACTACTTTAAATATATTTACAAACTTATTTTTTGTTCTTATTTTACGAAATATTGATAACTATACAATTTACTTATAAGTACTAATTTTATAACTTTGTAGGTGAAGCAACAGTACTGTGCCTAAATGTACACCTTTTTGTATTATTATTTTCTTAAATAAATTATTCTATTCTATTCTATCGTCGACGTCCATCAGCTCCTGTGATGTTCAAGCAACAGAACAGGCAGGACTCTATAACAGTACCCCATCGTTTGTGGGGAAACTCCACATTTACACTCCAGCAGGGCTATTGCGTATCTTTTTAAATGTCAGTGGCTATCATAGTGTCCATCGATTAACTGTCAGTTTGGAACAAAATGGAACCATTTGACAGTTAATCGATGGACACTCTGATAGCCACTGACATTCAAAAAGATACGCAATAGCCCTGCAAGGCAGAGTCATCTATGAATGTCCACCTGAACAGGTTTTTCTTGCTTCGGCCAACCTAGGTCCGGAGTCTATTCAAAGACTTCCAGGTCAGCCATGACTAAAGTATACTGTTGGAATATAGCTGGGAAAGGTAAACAAAACTGTGCATCCATTGCTTTCTGCCAGTAATTCGAACTTGCGAAAAAGTTACTATCCAATCCCAGTCCCATTTGACCCAAAGGTTAATTGGTATAGAATACCTTGTGGCATTAAGTCTGTCTAATACCACACTTGATATAAATTTTAAATAAATAAAGTTGAAAGTAAGTGTCGCTACAAAAATCCGCCATGTATAACCACTCTTAGAAGCCCACACGCGATTTTATCAAACACTAGCGGACGTCACGCGGTTTCACCCGCGTAGTTCCCGTTCCCGTGGGAATACAGGGATAAAAAGTAGCCTATGTCACCCGCGGATAGTGTAGCTTCCCAAAGGTGAAAGAATTTTTGAAATCGGTCCATTAGTTTCGGAGCCTATTCTTGCAAACAAACAAACAAACAAATCTTTCCTCTTTATAATATTAGTGTAGATTTAAAAGTACTTTTTTTCCTCCTGCTAGCATTTTAAAGCTACGTGAATGTGGTTTTAGTTTTCCAAGTATTCGCCGAAGTATTTGATACATTTACATAATATACGGTACTTATTGTGCCGGCTAAATACGTAATGGGATTAGGATTATTTTGCCCGACTAGCTTGTTATTATTTGGAACGACTGACATCAGTACGTCACATATCGTCACTTGTACTTTTTTTGACTTTTTGAGTAATGGCGCATTTTCATCGACATCGATTTTAGGGAATGCGAACAAAAGGGCCCGCATTCCGGGAACCGTTTATAATTATGTATGATATTTACTCCCCGTATGCTGTATACATACCGAACGAGTTAACGACCAATGAAATTGCGCCATTAGTCGATAGGGCCCGCATGCGGGGTGCGAGAGATGTCTGGAATGCAAGCCACAGGGCCCGCATTCGTGTAACCGTTTATAATTATGTATGGTATTTACTCCCCGTATGCTGTATACCGAACGAGTTAACGACCAATGAAATTGCGCCACTAGTCGATAGGGCCCGCATGCGGGGTGCGAGAGATTTCTAGAATGCAAGCCACAGGGCCCGCATTCGTGGCGTTAACGACCAATGAAAGTGCGCCTTTGGATGAACAGTAGTTGACCATAAATTGAAGAGTTGTTACACTACAATTGCCGAGATTTGATGGCCATTCAGTGTATAATCAGCATAGAATGTTCTCAATGCTAGGACACAGGGTTCCTGTCTTTGAGAAGGAATAGGCTAATAATGCACCACACGGGCCCAGTGCGAGTTAGTGGGGGTCATTAATTACAAATCGAGAAGAAGCTGACTTCACCATATTAAGGAGAAGGCAGGCCTGATGATGTGAGCAATTCTCCCTGGTGTCACCCATGTATGTTTGACTGTCGCGGTCGCTATCTAAACGTCTACTATCATATTGACATCCAGGTTTTAATTAATTATCGTCACTAAGCCAAATAAAATAAAAAACAGAAATTAAAACCTCCACCGCCGATTACTGTCCCTCTGGAAAACAAAGTCTCCTCTTCACAGATAAAAAAAAACAACCATCAGATCACTACAAAACGAAAAAAATACAATCTTCCATCGCGATATCGACGCATTATGTAACAATAGTTCTAATTAAAACGTCAATAAAGGAGTGTAGGCGACTGCTATTAACCCTGAAAGCAAATGAAAGTGTTAATGAATGCCATAATGGAAGATACGTTTAGAAGTTTCACTCATTTTGGGCGTGGTTCAGCAAGCATAATCACGCACATAGATTTTCAAAAAATATTGGACACATGTTTTTACATTTTTCACTTAAACAAAAAATGAAGACGATACAGTGCTTCGAAAACTCGTGTGACGTCACAGTTTCAAACATTTTTTACCAGAAAGTGACGGCACAAGCCCCCACACATGATCTTTGACACGTTTTATTTTCGTCAATTTTGATTAATTTGATGAAACAAAAAACACTTATCCAATATTTTTCGATAATCTAACTGACGGACTAAACAGAATCATATTTTTTTAAGTCAGGAAACATCCCTATTCTTCTGCATAGAGATAGATCTACAGTTTGGGATAGGCAACTAGAGTCCTGCCATGAGGTCAAGTGGATCTGAAAATGAACTTGACCTAAATGTAATGGCCTTTAATCCAGGAGTTGCTTAACCAGAAACGGAAACAGTATAATTTTCCACAACCTTGCTGTTCTCCACAAGTTGCTTACTCTCGGATATGCGTAACATACACTCACGTTTTTTTTTTATTACTAATGGGTACAGGCAGCCACTTGACTGTAGAATGCCACATGAAGTGGATCTTAGTACGCTCGCTGCGCTCGCTCTCTAGACCCTGCCATCCCCTTCAAACTATTTTCATCACGTCTACATTCTTGGAGGTACAGTGTTTTTCGAAACGGGTCTTCTGCCATTATTGACTGCCGCGAGTTGTCAAGCCCCACTTGCTCATAATACAACAATGACGCATTTGTATATAAATTGTCGCTTAAAATAAATAATAAAATACAGCTGTGAGCTGTTAGGCGCCTAACCGAGGTTCTGTTTAGCCGGTGACTAATATTATGACAAGGGTATGGTAATCTTATTATTATGATAATGATAAATATTTAGTCTTATGTCAAGTTTCTGACGTTCATAGAAGAAGGTCTATTGCTATTGATTTCTTAAAGTTATCTATTGACTTGACCTGACTAGAGGGCTGGCCTTTTCGACCTATGAACCAGCCTTGCCATCCAACGTGGTCATGCTGCCAGCCTACTTTGCAATATTTCTGTTGACAGCACAAATTATTGACGTCCTTTAATTCTTTCTCTAGGATTTGTCTCTACTTATTTTTTTAAAATGTTGACATCTATTTGAATGGACTCCTGGTCAGCAGATCCGATCGGAGATGGCAAGATTATAGCCTGCTGCTAGGTAAATGCCTCAGAAACTTGCCTTAGTTGGACGATTCTTTTATAAGCATAGCATCACTGGACACAGGCCTCCGCTCTATGAGAGGGAATGGGCCACCACGCAGACTTAGTGCAATTCTTTACTTACTTTAAAAATGATTATAATGCTTAAATCGTCTGGCTCACCGTGGGTAGTTTAAGCCCTCTCTATTAGTTCACGCCGACATAAAAGGACCGTACAAATGAAAACTCGCAATAAATCCTTCGGATCAATATAAAACAGAATCGTATGCACTGCATGTGATGTGAATCGTGATTCATACGATATTAGTCATTGAATACAGTTCCTGCCAATGAAGTCTTTCCTTACAAGCGTACAACGGTAGAAATATGTCGTATTGTTATACAATTTATTGTATTCGCAAAGACACTGATATTTCTGTTGTTGGAACTTCTGTGATCATGAAAACTTGTCTACACTAATAATATTATAAGGAGGTAAGATTTGTTTGTTTGTAACGAATAGGCTCCGAAACTACTGGACCGATTTCAAAAATTCTTTCACCGTTGGGAAGCTACACTATTCCCGGGTGACATAGGCTACGTTTTATCCCTGTATTCCCACGGGAACGGGAACTAAGCGGGTGAAACCGCGTGACGTCCGCTAGTGTTTTTATACGTTAGTAGCTGCACCCGACATGCGTTACATTGCACCTTTTTCTACCTACCCTACTTATCGGTGGGGTTAGGCGGGGGAATCTTACTTTAAGACCTTTTCTCATTCGTACAAAAGTACAAAAAAAAACATAAAGATCGGTCAAGTAGTTTCGGAGGAGTACGACCACAAAAACCGTGACGCGAGATGTCTACTGTCGAATTTTTGGTTAAAGGGCAGTTTCCTCAAGTTGTTTACCTTGACTGTTCATCATCATTCTCCTGCTTAAAGTCGGCGCAGCATGTCTTCGTCTTCCATACTCCTCTATCACTCGTCATGTCAGTCACCTCCTTTCTAGCCATATCATCCTTCACACAATCCATTCTCTTTTCTTTCTCAACTCTTGTAGCCATCACATTCACACTCAACATTTTCCTAATTCCTTCGCATCACAAGTCCACACCTCAATAAAAAACTAGGTTCAATCTAGGTACGCATTAAATGACCTAAATTGCCATCTCAAGGACCCCTATAATACAAACACTGATAACCTTAGGCCTCTGACGTCATACCTAGGCAGTGTGATCAAGTAATTTTATCATTGAGAGAAATACTAACAAGAAGTACGTCATGGCGACTTCAAGATCAATTATTGGTCTTTATTGTTATTGTAAATAAATGCATCTTTATAAATAACTAGCTGATGCCCGCGGCTTCACCCGCGTGGATGTCGGTCAAATTATATACTAAAACCTTCCTCTTGAATCACTTTATCTATTAAAAAAAACCGCATCAAAATCCGTTGCGGAGTTTTAAAGATTTAAGCATACATAGGGATATAGGGACAGAGAAAGCGGCTTTGTTTTATACTATGTAGTGAAGCTGAAGAGTTTGCTATTATCTGGAACTACATAACATCACGCCTGTAATCCCCAAGTTAGGCAGAGGTGTACCTTATAGTACACCCACGTTTCGCCATGTTTAAGGCTCATGTACCGATTACAAGGCGAGCTTATAGCCTCCATCATCATTTCAGCCGAAAGAGGTACACTGCTGGACTTAGGCCTCCTCTAAGTGTCGCCACATTGACCGATCCCGTGCGTCTCGCATCCAGCGGATCCCCGCTACCTTCACCCTCATCGGTCCACGTAGTCGGAGGCCTTCCAACGTAACGTCTTCCGGTTCGCGGTCGCCACTCCAGAACTTATCGGCCCCATCGGCCATCCACTCTGCGAGCAATGTGCCCTGCTCATAGCCATCAAGCGGGCATAAATCCAGACTGGCTGCTATAGAGAAATACATAATACTATGGCTGACCTGGGAATCAAATCCAGAACCTCATACTCAGCAGTCTTGTCATATCACAACCACTAAGCCAACGAATCGGTCATCATTTTCATCAGAACATAAACCAAGCTACATTCAAACGCACAAGTACACTAGCTAGCCACACTAAACCAGGAACTATCCCCCGTGTATTAGTTCGGCATATTTCATAGACAGCCGGCAAATAAAATAGATGAAAGTGTTCTATGAATAGTTGAGTGTAAATAACAAGTTACCTAGTTACTGGAGTGGTCGTATTTTTGGATGGGTTAGGCGAGTTGCACTGGCGCGTTCGTCTATGCTCCGTTTGAATTGTTGATTGGGAATAAATGGTGTTGTCTTTTGTAGAGATTTATGGCTGTTTTCTTAGTGTTGGGAATTACCATACAGTTCAAAAATAGTCCGATATTAGACGAAAAGAGAAGTTTGAATGTGCCACTAACTGTGTTTTCACTTTATTTGTGTTGTTTAAAGTGGCAATTCATAATTTGATTTGCATCTGTTACATAATGTAGCTTCTCCCCGAAATGAAAGAATCGTCTCGTAATCGGTTCAGTAGTTTCGGAGATTATCTCCTACTACCAAACTTACAAACTTTACCATATTAGTAAAGACGGAGTGACTGCCTTTATTAAACTACTAGCTAATGCCCCCGGCTTCGCCCGCGTCGATTTATACACTAAAACCTCCCTTGAGAATCACTCTACCCATTGGTGAATCGGTGCAGTAGTTTTTGAGTTTATCGCGAACAGACAGACGCGGCGGAGGACTTTTTATAATGTGTAGTTATAGTCATTTCAGATATTATTAACCTATTTCTTAACAAATGCCTTTCCAATGAATAGTTAACAACCAATCGCTCTGTCTAGCCTCTCTAGGATCAATTACTACTATTTCAGCGTTCATATATATATATATAAGAGACGAGGTCTCTTGTGTAAACAGCCTTATTTATTCAGTAGCCACACTACAGTCTGTTCAAGTCCTTGTTTCCAATTGATGTTATTTTCCACGAACAAATATCAACTTTATTGTTGTGGCAATAAAGTTGATTTTAGATTGACTAGTTCTATTGCTAGAGTCGTAGATAAAAATGTTGGAAATTGTAGCGCAAACTGAACCTTGAGTGTTGGTGCATAAATAGTTTTTCCAATAACACGTATTTGTTTACAGAAAGTATGAGTAGTGTATTATGAAGAAGTAGTCGGTAATATAAATAATCGATAAAGGAGAGGGAATGGTTTCTATCATAGTGACTGCCTTTACATTTATGAATAATGAAAATACTGTAGGTAGAATCAGCCGTAACATGTACTTTTTTGGTTTCTTAGTTTAAGAAACGAAAGAAAGATAGAAAACATATTTATTTGTCAGATACAAGTCCGTCAGATAGATTTCCAAAAAGTATTGGACACATATTTTTTCTTTTTTCATGTAAACAAAAAATGAAGACGATACTGTGCTTCGAAAAGCCTGGTACATTTTTATCACGAAGCGACGTCACAACCCCCACTCACGATCTTTGACACATTTTATTACCGTCATTTTTTATTAATTTGATAAAACAAAAAACACGTATCCAATATTTTTCGATAATCTAACAAACGGACTATACAGAATCATATTTTTTTTAGTCAGTTTCATTCATACCAATGAAAAAAAAAATTACAACGCGTAATAAACAAACACACATTAACTTAAAGCTTTCAGATAAAGTATTTGGGTCTTGTTTTGCGCCTTAATATTTGGGACCTCCAACATTACTGGTAAAATGTGGGTATTCACATTACACGTCTGCGTTTTATTTCAGAGAATATTTTAGCAGAGTGCATTCGTGTTTTTGGTTCTAGTACATTCCGGTTTTCTTACGATGCCCACTCCCACTTTAACTTGAGTGACAATTATATTTTTCCATATTATTTTTGTTTATCCTACTCCTCCGCTATTCTTTTCTGATTTAATTTCGTTGCGGGATCAAAGACAGTTAAATCGTTTCTCTGGGACTTCGTCGAGCTTCATTGTCTTGGCGCTTTTCTGTTGGCCGCCACAGTTGATTCTGGCGCACAGGAGTTACAGTGGTTTGGGTATAGTGTGGCGGGCTTGTCCCAGTGCAGCAGTGATACGAAGACAAAACAGCATAGAAATTCTATTTGTAAACAAAACAAAATTCAAACCATAACCTAACTTAAAATACGCCAGCTTGTAAACATATTTTGCAGTCTAAATCAAAATATTTGGATCTCGGCCAAGAGTTCAAGTAAATGTATTCATAAATAAAATATGCAGCATCGGTACGGGCGCATCTTCCATTCAGGGTTTGGTTTGTATTCTGCGGGGACAAACATTTTGCTATAGACGTGGCTATCTATATTTTTGCTGGGTTCAGGGGTGTTTTTTTAAGGGTTTCGTGGTTAAATAATAAACGGCGCTAGGTTCGATCGCTGACCCGAGGTGGTCTAACATTTGAAGGTCTTTGACGGTCGTTACAGGTAGGTAGTCGGTGGCCCGTTCGTCTGACAACCAGTCAAATCAAATCAAATCAAAATCAAATCCGTTTATTTGCCAGAATGTAGGTTTCAACAGAGTTTGGTCTTAAAACTATAGGTCACCAAGCCAAGCTACCAAGGGAGGTCGCGTCATGTAAAATACTGGTATTCAGCTGCATCCGGTTAGACTGGAATTTTGTGATTAATTCACCATACATTACAAATCATGAGCCTCCGTGTCACGGAAAGTACGTTAAGCTGTTGGTCCCGGGCCTGGACTCCCGGGGATTGAGGGCCGGGATCCAGGCTCTCAATTGTCGATCTTTGACATTCATTAAGGGGATCACAGCAGTGGATGACTTTGACGATTTGACCTCTGTACTGGCTTTTGTTTATTTTTCGGCCCCTACCGGCAAACGACTGTACTACAGAAAAACGTAACAAAGAACAGAAATGTGTCGCAGAGTGGTCATCGTATTTGCCTAACATATTTTGTTTCTCTTGGAGTACCTACATTATAATGTATGAATAAAATATTTAATAATAAATTATACACTTTGACTAATGAAGTAATAACCTAGCTTTCATTAGTTATTTCACTGAGCACAGGTACTCCTACGATACATTCTTAAGGTCTGATAAAGACCAGGTAACTGCTTATCGCTTCTCAGTCACGGAAATAGTCAGAATGCTCCAGCTTTCAGCTAACTGAGCACGAATGCTACTACTTAATACATTTTGAAGGTCTGATGATGACCAGCTAAGTGCTAATTGGTTCTCAGTGACGGATATAGCTAGAATGACCTAGCTTTCAAATTTTATCGATCTGAGCACGGATACTACTACATGATACATTTTGAAGGTCTGATGATGATCAGCTAAGTGCTTATCGGTTCTCAGTGACGGATGTAGTTAGAATGACCTAGCTTTCAGATTTTATCTTATTGAGCACGGATGCTACTACATGATACATTTTGAAGGTATGATGATGATCAGCTAAATGCTTATCGGTTCTCAGTGACGGATGTAGTTAGAATGACCTAGCTTTCAGATTTTATCTTATTGAGCACGGATGCTACTACATGATACATTTTGAAGGTCTGATGATGAACAGCTAAGTGCTTATCGGTTCACAGTGACAGATATAGCTAGAATGACCACCATCAGGTAAATGGCACCATCAGTCTCCAAGGCCTCCTCGAGCTCTTTCAAATGAGTCCAAACACGATGGTTCTACGCAGCGCTGAGATCCTGTACCCACCTTCGAAGTCCACCGTCAAGTAAATGGCATCATCAGTCTCTAAGGCCTCCTCGAGCTCTTTCAAATGAGTCCAAACACGACGATTCTACGCAGTGCCGTCAATGAGATCCTTTACTTACCTTTGGAGTTCACCATCAGGTAAATGACATTATCAGTCCCCAAGGCGTCCTCGAGGTCTCAACACCATTAAAATAATAAGATACATAACATAACATCACGCCTACTATTAGGTACACCTCTGCCATACCCTTCGGGGATTGCAGGCGTGATGTTATGTAATGTATGTTATTATTTAAATGGTGTTAATTGTTTTATCGCTTTTAATTATTTTGTCTTGAGAATTTCGTTTGATGGAAGATGAAGATCTGGATGACTGATGATGTCTCGCACCTGATGGTAAACTCCGAAGGTGGGTATAGGATCTCATTGACGGCACTGAGTAGAACCATCGTGTTTGGACTCATTTGAAAGAGCTCGAGGGGGCCTTGCAGACTGATGATACCAGCTACCTGATGGTAGACTCCGAAGGGGGGTATAGGATCTCATTGACGGCACTGAGTAGAACCTTCGTGTGTGGACTCATTTGAAAGAGCTTGAAGAGGCCTTGGAGACTGATGGTGCCATTTACCTGATGGTGGTCATTCTAGCTATATCCGTCACTGTGAACCGATAAGCACTTAGCTGGTCATCATCAGACCTTCAAAATGTATCATGTAGTAGCATCCGTGCTCAATAAGATAAAATCTGAAAGCTAGGTCATTCTAACTACATCCGTCACTGAGAACCGATAAGCACTTAGCTGATCATCATCAGACCTTCAAAATGTATCATGTAGTAGCATATCCGTGCTCAATAAGATATAATCTGAAAGCTAAGTCATTCTATCTACATCCGTCACTGAGAACCGATAAGCACTTAGCTGATCATCATCAGACCTTCAAAATGTATCATGTAGTAGCATCCGTGCTCAGATCGATAAAATTTGAAAGCTAGGTCATTCTAGCTATATCCGTCACTGAGAACCAATTAGCACTTCGCTGGTCATCATCAGACCTTCAGAATGTATTATGTAGTAGCATCCGTGCTCAGATCGATAAAATTTTAAAGCTAGGTCATGCTAACTACGTTCGTCACTGAGAACCGATAAGCACTTAGCTGGTTATCATCAGACCTTCAAAATGTAGTAGTATCCGTGCTACAAGAACGACTACAATTGTTCTTTGCTACAATTCAAAGCGATAAAATTGTTTTATCGCTAAAAGCGATAAAACAATTAAAATAATAACATACATAACATAACATCACGCCTACTATTAGGTACACCTCTGCCTAACCCTTTGGGGATTACAGGCGCGATGTTATGTAATGTATGTTATTGTTTTAATGGTGTTAATTGTTTTCGTTTTAATTATTTTGTCTTGAGAATTTCGTTTGATGGAAGATGAAGATCTGGATGACTGATGATGTCTCGTACCTGATGGTGGACTCCGAAGGTGGGTATAGGATCTCATTGACGGCACCACGTAGAACCCTCGTGTCCACACACGACTCATTCGAAAGAGCTCGAAGAGGCCTTGGAGACTGATGGTGACATTTACCTGATGGTGGTCATTCTAGCTATATCCGTCACTGTGAACCGATAAGCACTTAGCTGGTCATCATCAGACCTTCAAAATATATCATGTAGTAGCATACGTGCTCAATAAGATAAAATCTGAAAGCTAGGTCATTCTAACTACATCCGTCACTGAAAACCGATAAGCACTTAGGTGATCATCATCAGACCTTCAAAATGTATCATGTAGTAGCATCCGTGCTCAGATCGATAAAATTTGAAAGCTAGGTCATTCTAGCTATATCCGTCACTGAGAACCAATTAGCACTTAGCTGGTCATCATCAGACCTTCAAAATGTATCATGTAGTAGCATCCGTGCTCAATAAGATAAAATCTGAAAGCTAGGTCATTCTAACTACATCCGTGACTGAGAACCGATAAGCAGTTACCTGGTCTTCATCAGACCTTCAAAATGTATCATGTAGTAAGAGAGACCATCATTAGGTACGAGACATCATCAGTCATCTAGATCTCCATCTTCCATCAAACGAAAATCTCAAGACAAAATAGTTAGATAACATAACATCACGCCTGTAATCCCCGAAGGGTTAGGCAGAGGTGTACCTACTAGTACACCCACATTTCGCCAGTTATGTTTAAGTCCCATATAATAGGGGCGAGCCTATTGCCATCAACCGGGCACAAATCCAGACTCCGTGGCTGTTACTTATAATTTCCTGATGGAAAAACCCAATAACACTTTGCCCGACCCGGGAATCGAACCCAGGACCTCATGCTCAGCATCGTGCTTACGACCACTAGACCAACGAGGCAGTCCAAAATTAAAATAATATCATAGATATATCTATATACCAAAATATCTACTAAGAAACGTAGGTAATTTACCAATAGTTTTGGAGAGCTCGGCCACGCGTCACTTAACGTTTATTAGGCATAGTCAGCTTAGTCTATGATAGGTGCAAACAACAAAACGAAATTACAAACTACTTTAAATATATTTACAAACTTATTTTTTGTTCTTATTTTACGAAATATTGATAACTATACAATTTACTTATAAGTACTAATTTTATAACTTTGTAGGTGAAGCAACAGTACTGTGCCTAAATGTACACCTTTTTGTATTATTATTTTCTTAAATAAATTATTCTATTCTATTCTATCGTCGACGTCCATCAGCTCCTGTGATGTTCAAGCAACAGAACAGGCAGGACTCTATAACAGTACCCCATCGTTTGTGGGGAAACTCCACATTTACACTCCAGCAGGGCTATTGCGTATCTTTTTAAATGTCAGTGGCTATCATAGTGTCCATCGATTAACTGTCAGTTTGGAACAAAATGGAACCATTTGACAGTTAATCGATGGACACTCTGATAGCCACTGACATTCAAAAAGATACGCAATAGCCCTGCAAGGCAGAGTCATCTATGAATGTCCACCTGAACAGGTTTTTCTTGCTTCGGCCAACCTAGGTCCGGAGTCTATTCAAAGACTTCCAGGTCAGCCATGACTAAAGTATACTGTTGGAATATAGCTGGGAAAGGTAAACAAAACTGTGCATCCATTGCTTTCTGCCAGTAATTCGAACTTGCGAAAAAGTTACTATCCAATCCCAGTCCCATTTGACCCAAAGGTTAATTGGTATAGAATACCTTGTGGCATTAAGTCTGTCTAATACCACACTTGATATAAATTTTAAATAAATAAAGTTGAAAGTAAGTGTCGCTACAAAAATCCGCCATGTATAACCACTCTTAGAAGCCCACACGCGATTTTATCAAACACTAGCGGACGTCACGCGGTTTCACCCGCGTAGTTCCCGTTCCCGTGGGAATACAGGGATAAAAAGTAGCCTATGTCACCCGCGGATAGTGTAGCTTCCCAAAGGTGAAAGAATTTTTGAAATCGGTCCATTAGTTTCGGAGCCTATTCTTGCAAACAAACAAACAAACAAATCTTTCCTCTTTATAATATTAGTGTAGATTTAAAAGTACTTTTTTTCCTCCTGCTAGCATTTTAAAGCTACGTGAATGTGGTTTTAGTTTTCCAAGTATTCGCCGAAGTATTTGATACATTTACATAATATACGGTACTTATTGTGCCGGCTAAATACGTAATGGGATTAGGATTATTTTGCCCGACTAGCTTGTTATTATTTGGAACGACTGACATCAGTACGTCACATATCGTCACTTGTACTTTTTTTGACTTTTTGAGTAATGGCGCATTTTCATCGACATCGATTTTAGGGAATGCGAACAAAAGGGCCCGCATTCCGGGAACCGTTTATAATTATGTATGATATTTACTCCCCGTATGCTGTATACATACCGAACGAGTTAACGACCAATGAAATTGCGCCACTAGTCGATAGGGCCCGCATGCGGGGTGCGAGAGATGTCTGGAATGCAAGCCACAGGGCCCGCATTCGTGTAACCGTTTATAATTATGTATGGTATTTACTCCCCGTATGCTGTATACCGAACGAGTTAACGACCAATGAAATTGCGCCACTAGTCGATAGGGCCCGCATGCGGGGTGCGAGAGATTTCTAGAATGCAAGCCACAGGGCCCGCATTCGTGGCGTTAACGACCAATGAAATTGCGCCTTTAGATAAACAGTAGTTGACCATAAATTGAAGAGTTGTTGCACTATACTTGCCGAGATTTGATGGCCATTCATTGTATAATCAGCATAGAATGTTCTCAATGCTAGGACACAAGGCTCCTGTCTTTGAGAGGGGATGGGCTAATAATGCACCACACGGGCCCTGTGCTGGTTGGTGAGGCTCATTAATTACAAATCGGAGAAGAAGCTGACCTCACCATGTTAAGGAGAAGGCAGGCCTGATGATGTGAGCAATTCTCCCTGGTGTCACTCATGTATGTTTGACTGTCGCGGTCGCTATCTAAACGTCTACTATCATATTGACATCCAGGTTTTAATTAATTATCGTCATTAAGCCTAATAAAATAAAAAACAGAAATTAAAACCTCCACCGCCTATTACTGTCCCTCTACAAAACAAAGTCCCTCCTCACAGATAAAAAACAACCATCAGGTCACTACAAAACGAAAAAAATACAATCTTCCATCGCGATATCGACGCATTATGTAACAATAGTTCTAATTAAAACGTCAATAAAGGAGTGTAGGCGACTGCTATTAACCCTGAAAGCAAATGAAAGTGTTAATGAATGCCATAATGGAAGATACGTTTAGAAGTTCCACTCGTTTTGGGCGTGGTTCAGCAAGCATAATACTCGTATCACGCCTGCAATAAAAAAATCTAATTAGTCCGTCAGGTAGATTTTCATAAAATATTGGCTACATATTTTTTCTTTTTTCACATAAACAAAAAATGAAGACGATACAGTGCTTCGAAAACTCGTGTGACGTCACAGTTTCAAACATTTTTTACCAGAAAGTGACGGCACAAGCCCCCACTCATGATCTTTGACACGTTTTATTTTCGTCAATTTTGATTAATTTGATGAAACAAAAAACACGTATCCAATATTTTTCGATAATCTAAATGACTGACTAAACAGAATCATATTTTTTTTAGTCAGGTAACATCCCTATTCTTCTGCATAGAGATCTACAGTTTGGGATGGGCAACTAGAGTCCTGCCATGAGGTCAAGTGGATCTGAAGATGAACTTGACCTAACTGTAATGGCCTTTAATTCATGAGTTGCCCAGAAACGGAAACAGTATAATATTCCACAACCTTGCTGTTCGAGTTGCTTACTCTCGGATATGCGTAACATACACTCACGTATTTTTTTTTATTACTAATGGGTACAGGCAGCCACTGTAGAATGCCACATGAAGGGGATCTTAGTACGCTCGCTGCGCTCGCTCTCTAGACCCTGGCATCCCCTTCAAACTATTTTCATCACGTCTACATTCTTGGAGGTACAGTGTTTTTCGAA
Organism: Diarsia brunnea; assembly: GCA_949774965.1. Taxonomy (NCBI): domain Eukaryota; kingdom Metazoa; phylum Arthropoda; class Insecta; order Lepidoptera; family Noctuidae; genus Diarsia; species Diarsia brunnea. The sequence continues at coordinate 848,846 of OX459023.1, read as the reverse complement.
ACGGGTCTTCTGCCATTATTGACTGCCGCGAGTTGTCAAGCCCCACTTGCTCATAATACAACAATGACGCATTTGTATATAAATTGTCGCTTAAAATAAATAATAAAATACAGCTGTGAGCTGTTAGGCGCCTAACCGAGGTTCTGTTTAGCCGGTGACTAATATTATGACAAGGGTATGGTAATCTTATTATTATGATAATGATAAATATTTAGTCTTATGTCAAGTTTCTGACGTCTGTAGAGGAGAAGGTCTGTTATGACTTGACTTGACCAGAGGGCTGGCGTATTTTTCGACCTATAAACCAGCCTTGCCATCCAACATGGCAATGCTGCCAGCCTTCTGTGCAATATTTCTGTTGACAGCACAAATTATTGACGTCATTTAATTCTTTCTCTAGTATTTGTCTCTACTTATTTTTTTTAAATGTTTACATCCATTTGAATGGACTCCTGGTCAGCAGATCCGATCGGAGATGGCAAGATGATAGCCTGCTGCTAGGTAAATGCCTCAGAAACTTGCCTTAGTTGGACGATTCTTTTATAAGCATAGCATCACTGGACACAGGCCTCCGCTCTATGAGAGGGAATGGGCCACCACGCAGACTTAGTGCAATTCTTTACTTACTTTAACAATGATTATAATGCTTAAATCGTCTGGCTCACCGTGGGTAGTTAAGCCCTCTCCCACGTTACCCCATTGGCTAATAGTTCAACCACCACGCCGCATTTCCCATATTAGTTCACGCCGACATAAAAGGACCGTACAAATGAAAACTCGCAATAAATCCTTCGGATCAATATAAAACAGAATCTTATGCACTGCATGTGATGTGAATCGTGATTCATACGATATTAGTCATTGAATACAGTTCCTTTCAATGAAGTCTTTCCTTACAAGCGTACAACGGTAGAAATATGTCGTATTGTTATACAATTTATTGTATTCGCAAAGACACTGATATTTCTGTTGTTGGAACTTTTGTTCATGAAAACTTTTGTTTTTTATACGTTACTAGCCGTTAGCCGTTAGCTACCTACACCCGTCATGCGTTGAATTGCACCTTTTCCTACCTACTCTACCTACGGGTGGGGGTAGGTTAGCGGGAACTTTACGACCTTTTCTCACAATTTCTAACAATAAAAAACATAAAGATCGGTCAAGTAGTTTCGGAGGAGTACGACCACAAACAACGTGACGCGAGATATTTATTGTCGAATTTTTGGTTAAAGGGTAGTTTCCTCAAGTTGTTTACCTTCACTGTTCATCATCATTCTCCTGCTTGAAGTCGGTGCAGCATGTCTTCTTCATCCATACTCCTCTATCATTCGTCATGTCAGCAGTCACCTCCTTTCTAGCCATATCATCCTTCACACAATCCATTCTCTTTTCTTTCTCAACTCTTGTAGCCATCACATTCACACTCAACATTTTCCTCATTCCTTCGCATCACAAGTCCACACCTCAATAAAAAACTAGGTTCAATCTAGGTACGCATTAAATGACCTATATTGCCATCTCAAGGACCCCTATAATACAAACACTGATAACCTTAGGCCTCTGACGTCATACCTAGGCAGTGTGATCAAGTAATTTTATCATTGAGAGAAATGCTAACAAGAAGTACGTCATGGCGACTTCAAGATCAATTATTGGTCTTTATTGTTATTGTAAATAATGCATCTTTATAAATAACTAGCTGATGCCCGCGGCTTCACCCGCGTGGATGTCGGTCAAATTATATACTAAAATCTTCCTCTTGAATCACTCTATCTATTAAAAAAAACCGCATCAAAATCCGTTGCGGAGTTTTAAAGATTTTAGCATACATAGGGATATAGGGACAGAGAAAGCGACTTTGTTTTATACTATGTAGTGAAGCTGAAGAGTTTGCTATTCTCTGGAACTACATAACATCACGCCTGTAATCCCCAAGTTAGGCAGAGGTGTACTTTATGGTACACCCACGTTTCGCCATGTTTAAGGCCCATGTGCCGATTACAGGGCGAGCTTATAGCCTCCATTATCAATTCAGCCGAAAGACGTACACTGCTGGACATAGGCCTGCCCTAAGTGTCGCCACATTGACCGGTCCCGTGCGTCTCTCATCCAGCGGATCCCCGCAACCTTCACCCTCATCGGTCCACGTAGTCGGAGGCCTTCCAACGCAACGTCTTCCGATTCGCGGTCGCCACTCCAGAACTTTTCGACCCCATCGGCCATCCACTCTGCGAGCAATGTGCCCTGCTCATAACCATCAAGCGGGCATAAATCCAGACTGGCTGCTATAGAGAAATAAATAATACTATGGCTGACCTGGGAATCAAATCCAGAACCTCATACTCAGCAGTCTTGTCATATCACAATCACTAAGCCAACGAATCGGTCATCATCTTTATCAGAACAAAAATCATGCTACATTCAAACGCACAAGTACACTAGCTAGCTACACTAAACCAGGAACTATCCCCTGTGTATTAGTTCGGCATATTTCATAGACAGCCGGCAAATAAAATAGATGAAAGTGTTCTATGAATAGTTGAGTGTAAATAACGAGTTACCTAGTTACTGGAGTGGTCGTATTTTTGGATGGGTTAGGCGAGTTGCACTGGCGCGTTCGTCTATGCTCCGTTTGAATTGTTGATTGGGAATAAATGGTGTTGTCTTTTGTAGAGATTTATGGCTGTTTTTTTTGTGTTGGGAATTACCATACAGTTCAAAAATAGTCCGATATTAGACGAAAAGAGAAGTTTGAATGTGCCACTAACTGTGTTTTCACTTTATTTGTGTTGTTTAAAGTGGCAATTCATAATTTGATTTGCATCTGTTACATAATGTAGCTTCTCCCCGGAGTGAAAGAATCGTCTCGTAATCCTACTACCAAACTTACAAACTTTACCGTATAAGTAAAGATGGAGTGAGTGCCTTTATTAAACTACTAGCTAATGCCCGCAGCTTCGCCCGCGTCAATTTATGTAACACTAAAACCTCCCTCGAGAATCACTCTACCCATTGGTGAAAACAGCATGGAAATCGGTGCAGTAGTTTTTGAGTTTATCGCGAACACACAGACGCGGCGGAGGACTTTTTATAATGTGTAGTCATAGTCATTTCAGATATTATTAACCTATTTCTTAACAAATGCCTTTCCAATAAATAGTTAACAACCAATCGCTGTCTAGCCTCTCTAGGATCAATTACTACTATTCCAGCGTTCATATATATATATATATTAAGAGACGAGGTCTCTTGTGTAAACAGCCTTATTTATTCAGTAGCCACACTATAGTCTGTTCAAGTCCTTGTTTCCAATTCATGTTATTTTCCACGAACAAATATCAACTTTATTTTCGTGGGATTAAAGTTGATTTTAGATTGACTAGCTCTATTGCTAGAGTCGTAGATAAAAATGTTGGAAATTGTAGCGCAAACTAAAACCTTGTGTGTTGGTCTTAAAATTGTTTTTCCAATAACACGTATTTGTTTACAGAAAGTATGAGTAGTGTATTATGAAGATTAATGATGATTATGTCTTACGTTATAGTTTATATTGGGTTCAAAAGATTAAGTAGTCGGTAATATAAATAATCGATAAAGGAGAGGGAATGGTTTCTATCATAGTAACTGCCTTTACATTTTGAATAATGAAAATACTGTAGGTAGAATCAGCCGTAACATGTGTTTTTGGTTACTTAGTTTAAGAAACGAAAGAAAGATAGAAAACATATTTATTTGTCAGATACAAGTCCGTTAGAAAGTTTTTCAAAAAGTATTGGACACATATATTTTTTTTTTCATGTAAACAAAAAATGAAGACGATACAGTGCTTCGAAAAGTCGTGTGACGTCACAACCTGGTACATTTTTTTACCACGAAGTAACATCACAACCCCTCACGATCTTTGACACAATTTTATTTCCGTCATTTTTTATTAATTTGATAAAACAAAAAACACGTATCCAATATTTTTCGATAATCTAACAAACGGACTATACAGAATCATATTTTTTGAAAAAAAAAATTACAACGCGTAATAAACAAACACACATAACTTAAAGCTTTCAGACAAAGTATTTGGGTCTTGTTTTGCGCCTTAATATTTGGGACCTCCAACATTACTGGTAAAATGTGGGTACTCACATTACACGTCTGCGTTTTATTTCAGAGAATATTTTAGCAGAGTGCATTCGTGTTTTTGGTTCTAGTACATTCCGGTTTTCTCACGATGGCATTCTTACTTTAGCTTGAGTGACAATTATATTTTTCCATATCAATTATGTTTATCCTACTCCTCCGCTATTCTTTTCTGATTTAATTTCGTTGCGGGATCAAAGACAGTTAAATCGTTTCTCTGGGACTTCGTCGAGCTTCATTGTCTTGGCGCTTTTCTGTTGGCCGCCACTGTTGATTCTGGCGCACAGGAGTTACAGTGGTTTGGGTATAGTGTGGCGGGCTTGTCCCAGGTGATACGAAGACAAAACAGCATATAAATTCTATTTGTAAACAAAACAAAATACAAACCATAACCTAACTTAAAATACGCCAGCTTATAGACACATTTCGCAGAGTCTAAATCAAAATATTTGGATCTCGGCCAAGAGTTCAAGTAAATGTATTCATAAATAAAATATGCAGCATCGGTACGGGCGCATCTTCCATTCAGGGTTTGGTTTGTATTCTGCGGGGACAAACATTTTGCTATAGACGTGGCTATCTATATTTATGCTGGGTTCAGGGGTGTTTTTTTTAAGGGTTTCGTGGTTAAATAATAACTGTCGCTAGGTTCGATCGCTGACCCGAGGTGGTCTAACATTTGAAGGTCTTTGACAGTCGTTACAGGTAGTCGGTGGCCCGGACGTCTGACAACCAGTCTTACCAAGGGAGGTCGCGTCATGTAAAATACTGGTATTCAGCTGCATCCGGTTAGACTGGAATTTTGTGACTAATTCACCATACATTACAAATCATGAGCCTCCGTGTCACGGAAAGTACGTTAAGCTGTTGGTCCCGGGCCTGGACTCCCGGGGATTGAGTGCCGGGATCCAGGCTCTCAATTGTCGATCTTTGACATTCATTAAGTAATCAGTAACCCGAAAGTCTGACAACAAGTAGTACGGTCAGCAGCAGAAGTAGCTTAACATTTCGGAATTTTAATTATTGGATATACAGGACTCCAGCTATTGTTTTTAATATTTCAGAAGATTATTCTTCAAAATGATCCTAATTCTTCAATAACTTGTTAGTAACGAGTATTATCTAACAAGTTTTTATTAATAAACCTGCTTTGAAACGTTGAGTAGTGTTAAACTACTTCTGATGCTGACTGTACCAAAGGATATCGTTTTATCCAGTATTTAAACCGGGTTGTGAAGGTCAGATTGGTAGTCGTTCCATGAAAAAAAAAAACCCATTTGTGTTTTGTTTTAGCTGTATCCGGTTAGACTGGAAGCCCCAACATAGTTGGGAAAAGGCTAGGTAAATGATGACAGCATTCCGTTCAAATACATGTTGTTTCTATTGTAATTATTATAAATCCAGCAAGCTATATACTGCGGTCTACCACAAAGGCCTACTGGTACGACTGTACTTGCTTAGGTAGATCGAATGTGACCTGGTTTGTTTTACCATCGAACTGGATTTATTTATTTATTTATTTATTTACTTATTTTAGGAAAGCTTACAGTCTAATAACTATAATTATAACTAAATAATAATTTCTGGCTACTGGCCGTTCTTCTAGTCACCTTATAAAATCAATGAACCGCAAATAAACATTTGTTTTTCCTTTTTAACCGACTTCAAAAAGGAAGAAGTTCGCAATTCGGCGAACCTTTTTTTTATGTATGTTCCCCGATTACTCGAAGATGGCTGGACCGATTTGATTCTATTCGTTTTAGGGTTCCGTACCTCAAAAGGAAAACACGGAACCCTTATAGGATCACTCGTGTGTCTGTCTGTCTGTCCGACCATCTCCCCCCCTCCGAAACTACCAACGCGAGCCTAAAATTCTGAAAAAAATACAGAAATTAGTTCAACACTTATACGTATAGATTACAGGAAAACCTATAAGAAGTCTAAGTACGGAACCCTTTACGTGCAAGTCTGACTTGCACTTGGCCAGTTTTTTTATTGTGTTAACAGTTCTGCAGAACAAGGAATGTTAACAGTTTAAGGCTAATTCAACAAAATACAGGTCAAACACATAACTCTCCTTTTGGGCTTCTCCGCAGTCGGGTATAAATAGATCACTATTGTTAAAAAATCAAAAATCGTGGTTTTAACCAACTTAACGAAAACTTTTAAAATAATACCGAGTACAGCGTGTTTCTTGTTTTTTCATTTAGTCAGATTTATTATTATTAGGATATCGAAGTTTATTCAAAGTTATTTCTTAATAACTTTTTTCATTAGCATTTTTAATGTGGGTAGTTGTTTATGAATAATTGTGTTTATTTTTATACACCTGCTAGCAAAGGCGTCCCACGTTGAGGCCCGTTGATATTTATTTATTATTATCTTTGATTTTTTGTGAATTAGTAATTATATACTAAAACCTACATCGAGAACCACTCTATCCATTGGTGAAAACAGCATGAAAATCGATGCAGTAGTTTTTGAGTTTATCGCGAACAGACAGACAGACGCGGTGGAGGATTTTGTTTTATAATATGTAGCGATGTTAGTGACCATGTCGATTTAAAATTTTCTCTAACCAATCACAATTTCTACTCTTTCCAGATCTTCAGCGAACAAAAGTGATGAGTGCCTAAACGTATCTGTGATTACCAGTGCTAGACAGAGTCAGAACCATACGTTACAGTGCAGTGTGAGTGCGATGGTATTATGTAGAACAGTGCCGTGCAATAACAGGGCAGATTTCGTCAAGTGAGATACAGCTGGAAACTTGGTGACGGTGAGTTTATTTTACTTACAAAATTACTTATAACTATAACGTAAGCACACCTCGGACACTCTATACAATGCTCGCAAAATAATTGCCTATTACTACTACGTTATCAAATAACGTGTATGCACACTGTGCACGTGCAAATGTGTGCGTAAAGTCTAGTCGTCGTAGCGTAAAAATGGCGCGGAAAGTGCAACGGTTTGCGTCGCGAAAACCGAATGATTTGCGAGCGCCCTTGCTCAAGAGTCGGCGACGAATACCTCGAAGTGCGGGGTGAGGTGCGGTATTTAATATGAGTGCGGGGAAGGGAGTGTCCCTTCTGTACGTAGTACTATTATGTATTCTGTGACGTAAGCCTGTGTTTTCCCAAAGGTTGGATCTCATCATCATCATCTCATCATCTTTGGGGAAATACAGGCTTGTTATAGTATAAAAGGAGTATCACCCAGCGACATTAATCTAAATAGGGATGTTTACTGACTAAAAAAAATTTGATTCTAATTAGTCCGTCTGTTAGATTATCGAAAAATATTGGATACGTATTTTTTGTTTTATCAAATCAATAAAAATTGACGAAGGTAAAACGCGTCAAAGATTTGTAGGGGGGTTGTGACGTCACTTACCGGTAAAAAAAGTCATACTAATGTCTTAGAATATGACGTCACACGAGTTTTCAAAGCACTGTATCATCTTCATTGTTTGTTTACGACCCTAATAGTCCTAATAGTGAACGGGAACTGCAACCAGGACCTCATGCACAGCAGTCGCACTTGCGACCGTTGAACCAACGCGGCAGTTGAAAAGACCACGTCATGAACAAATCGCCCACTTTTTCCACCAGATGGCGCACTTCCCTCAACCAGCAACCCTGGAGGCAGCTCTCCCGCTGCTCAACCGCCCCGACCTGCGTCTGCGGCAGGTGTTGGGTGAACAGCTGGTGACTCTCGTACGCCGGGAGCCGGAGATGACAAATGACCTGGCCGGGCAGCTTCTGGACTCCATGCAGGTCTGGCTTAATGGGGGGAACTTTAAGGTAAGGAAAAAAAGAAAACAGATTTATTTGTCACGTGCACACAACAAAAAATTAAATTAAGAAAAAAGACTACAATCCAAACAGAATAAAGGTTGAGTATGCTTTCTAGAAGTTCTTCACTTTTATGGAACAAATACCCTAGTATAGCTGAGAAAAGACAAATAAGCAGTAGGTAGTAACAGGTAGTGGCCCGAAAGTCTGACAACCAGTCTTATCAAGGGTATCGTATTATCCTGTGCTAACTGACGACACGGTTGGCGCAGTGGCTGAGCGATTAGACTGCTGCGTTGCGTGTCGCGGGTTCGATCCCCGCACGGAACAAATATTTGTATGGCCTACAGATAGTTGTTTCGGGTCTGGGTGTCTGTGAATGTCAGTTTAAATGTAGCACCCACAATACAGAAATTCTTAGTATGGGGCAACGTTTCTTTTTAAAAAAAAACTGGGTTCTGGAGCCCACATCTGAGTCCAGTCTCCTTGTTTTCGTGGTGAACTGGGCTTATCCAAGTTGTATACGTCTCTTGTGGCTATTGGCCTTGTTCTATTCTGTCTCTTGCTGAAATGGAGGGAAGTGGAAATTATATTTTTCCTACTCCTCTGCTATTCTTCTCTAACTATTTTCGTTGCGAGATCCAACACAGAAACTGTTTCTCTGAGACATCGTCGAGCTTCCTCGGCGATTTTCTGGTGGTCGCCATGGTTAATTCTGGCTTTCAAGAGAGCAGTGGCTTAAGAATAGTGTGGCGGGCTTGTCCTAATTAGCAAAAAGTCTCTCATTTAGCTGCACCCGGTTAGACTGGAAGCCGACCCCAACATTGGGAAAAGGCTAGGCAGTTGATAATGCTGATAAATCGTCCTGCCTCGTGTAGTCGCATCTGTAAAATACTGGTATTCAGCTGCATCCGGTTAGACTGGAAGCCGACCCCAACATAGTTGGGAAAAGGCTAGGCAGATGATGAATTACGTCCTACCTCGTGTAGCCTCGTCTCGCACAAGATCACGGCGTACACACTCTGATTACGATTCACATTACCGCTTGCTACACGCTTGATTGCGTTCGCAGTCTTATTCTGGATGTAGTTTATTGTTCTCTAACAATTTTCATTGGTTAAATCTAACAAATAGCGTATCTTCCTATGTAGCTGTGTCATTATCGTTCTCCTGCTTTAAGACAATGTATTTGTGATCGACGCAGCATGTCTTCTTCTTCCATACTTCTGTATCATTCGTCATCTTAGCACTCTCAACCGTAGATGTATATCGAAAAGTTAATCATGCTTTAGCCACGCAAACATATAACATTCCTGATCTATTGCGTACACATTGATCTGCTCTATAACGTACCGGCAATTTTGCCAAGTGAAAAACATATATTCTTTTTAACGTGTCGATGATAATTTCAATTGGATCAACCCAAAATTTGGCGATGAGCTTGGCACTTTGAGTAGCGTCCACCAGCTCCTGTGATGTGCAAGCAATAGGTTTGGCAAGACACAATATCAATGCTCCCGTCGTTTGTGGAGCAACACCATATTTTTACTCTAGGGCAGAGTCATCTATGAGTCTCCACCAACCTGTGTCTGGTTAATATGGTGTGTTTATGGTATTTTTAAGCCAAAATCTAGTCTAGCCTAGACCTACAAATATCTTCAAAAAATCCATAAAGGTGTCTTGCCTAATTACACGTAAAGCTACTTAAGTATTCGTTCAGAATAGTTACATGTCCGTAGACCACATCCGACCAGTCTGTTACAAGCCGCGTCGCGATGCACTCCTAGTGCAATAGTGTTACTGTGAAACGGGGTAGGTAGAGTGTGTCATAGTTTGTTTGTTGTAACGAAGGTTGGAGGGTTTTGTAACGTTGCGCGTTGGGTTAAACATGTGAGTCAGCAAAGTCATCATCATCGTTCTCCTGCCCTTATCCCAATTCATTTGTGGTCGGCGCAGCATGTCTTCTTCCATCATCATCATCATCATTTCAGCCGACAGACGTCCACTGCTGGACATAGGCCTCCCCTAAGTGTCGCCACATTGACTGGTCCCGTGTATCTCGCATCCAGCGGATCCCCGCAACCTTCACCAGGTCATCGGTCCACCTAGTGGGAGGCCTTCCAACGCAACGTCTTCCGGTCGCCACTCCAGAACTTTCCGGCCCCATCGGCCATCCGTTCTGCGAGCAATGTGCTTCTTCTTCCATACTTCTCTATTACTCGTCATCCCAGCAGTCACGTCCTTTTTAGCCATATCTATAATATTTACTTTATTTTTCTACGGTTTCGTGAAGGGAACATATTGTATTTAGCTAATATAATGCTTTCTTCATCCACAGGTGGCACAAAACGGCCTGGAAGTGATAACGGCACTGGCGGAGCGTATGGGCCCAGAGTTCTCTCACTACGTCCCCACTGTGCTGCCTCACATTATAGATCGGTAAGTACACCAACCTACTGGTTTTGTAGTCCTCTGTTTGTTATTTATGTTCTTTCTCCAAAATTAGTTTACTGACATGTGATGTCTTTTTTATGTTTTTAATATTATATACATTTTTATTATTGATTTGTGTCTGTAGTCAATCGTAATGTTAAGTTACACCTTTCTATTGTATCGAGCCTGGTTCTTCTAACCAAAACAGACAGATGTGTTGTTGGGGAGTTTGTTCCGCCACTTCTTCTTTCCAGCAAAAAACACTAGGAAGTGTCGAAGGGTGGGCGTTTTGGGGGACTGTCACTTGTAAATGAGTAAAGTAAAGTAAATTTTGACGTTCGAAAAGTGCTGATTATCAGCCTAGTTTGAATAAATGACTTTTGATTATTTTTATTCTGTTAGTCACCAGAGGTCGCAATAGGTACAGTTTCTTCCTACATGATATCATCATCAGCCTACATGTTCCTACTGCAGGGACTCAAGCCTCCTCTCTAGGAGAGGGATGGGCTATAATCCACCACGCAGGCCCAGTGCTGGTTGGTAGATGTCACATGTCTTCGAATTTTTTGGTTCTAAGACATGCCGGTTTCCTCACGATATTTTCCTTCACCGTTCCTACAGATATAAAGGAATATGGGCGGTTTAGTACCCGAAAACTTGATAAGTATTCAGGTACCATAACGCCGCGCATGTACTGTTCGCGTCAAATAACTGTGCCCCTCTGAAGTTGACTACGAGTGGCTGCGCAGCAGTCAAAATTCCGAACAAATCTGCAACTGCGCATGCGCGAGTCACGGGGGCGGGCATTATGGCATTATAAAACTATGTTTTCTTTTAAAAATATGTATTTATTTTGCTCAAATAATTTTCTACGTGACTGCACTTGCGCGATCTTTGCAAATGGCTAACTTCAGAGGGGCAAAGTTATTTGACGTGAACTATATCTCTCTGAACGGACTGCGATCTGAGATTTTGTCCCTTACCTTTAAAAGTTTATAAAACCTACGACTACTTATACACCGAGTACCCTCCATGCTTTAGATAGCACGCAAAGACGTAGTCCTGGTTGTCTTTTTAACCGACTTCAAAAAAGGAGGAGGGTTCTCAATTCGACCGTATATATTTTACTAGCTGATGCCCGCGGCTTCGCCCACGTTGATGTCGATGTCGGTCAAATTATATACTAAAACCTTCCTCTTGAATCACTATCTATTAAAAAAAAACCGCTTCAAAATCCGTTGCGTAGTTTTAAAGATTTAAGCGTACATAGGGACGGACAGACAGTGACAGCGACTTTGTTTTATACTATGTAGTGATGTAGATCTTTAGGAGCTCGTGGCTTAATAAGAACTGCCACTCGGGTCGATCTTTAGGTAAAGCTGTGCTTGCCTAGTTCGGTCTGTGGATGGGTGACCGCCCGACATACCGAGTTTCCTCCGTGCCTCGGAAAGCACGTTAAGCTGTTGGTCCCGGCTGTCATAATAGTTCTTTGGCAGTCGTTACAGGTAATCAGTGACCTGAAATTCTGACATCCAGTCTTACCAAAGAGTATCCTATTACCTTGTATTAAGTGGGTTGTGGAGGTCAGATAGGCAGTCGCTCCATGTAAAATACTAGTACTCAGCTGCATTCGGTTAGACTGGAAGCCGACCCCAACATAGTTGGGAAAAGGCTAGGCAGATGATGAGTGATGTAGATCTTTTACTGTTCGCGTCAAATAACTGTGCCCCTCTGAAGTTGGCTACGAGTGGCTCAAAATTACAAACAAAATTGCAACTGCGCATGCGCGAGTCATGGGGGCGGGCATTATGGCATTATAAAACTATGTTTTCTTTTAAAACTATGTATTCATTTTGTTCAAATAATTTTCTACGTGACTGCACTTGCGCGATCTTTGCAAATGGCTAACTTCAGAGGGGCAAAGTTATTTGACGTGAACTATACAGTCGTTACAGGTAGTCAGTGGCCTGTAAGTCGGTCAACCAGTCTTAACAAGGGGTCTAGGGTTAGCGTATTACACAGTACTAACTGGATCGTGGAGACACTCAACAAGAACACAGTTTCAGTAGAGATCTCAAAATAATATTATCTTAAAAAATCTAACCTATTTCTTCAATACATACATCATAAAACAATGTCAACCTATTATTGTCCACTCTCGCTTGAGTGCGCTCTAATTGAGCATTGTGTGATGACGTCACTTCCGTCTCGTGTCTCGAGATGTGCCGAGGACATGTCGTTTATTATAACGCCGTGTTGTTTACGGTTCGGTGGAGGTTGGGCAGAGAGGGAAGGTCTTTAGGTCGCTTGTAATGTGAGTTAGGACCAGGGACTGAATTACCCAAAAATTACGGTACCTTTAAATTTCGGTATGACGTCATACCGTTAAATAAGGGTTACCGAAATATTTCGATACCGTTATTTTTTTCGGTAGCGGAATTTTGAGCATTTTTGCATACCGGTATGTTTCGGTAGAAGTACCGTAACCGTTATAAATGTATCGGTAGCGGTACCTAAACCTTAATAAATAGGGGTTTTCTTTGAGGCACCGCCTCGCCACTCACACACAACAAAGAGATAAGTAAAAGAGTAGCAAACAAAATGTACAAAATACTAAGGTTCTAACGTTTTCCACCGCGCACACGCGCACCGCGCCCCGTCTCGCATGCCTTTCGGTACCGAAATCGTGTAAGGGTTAAATAACGGTTTAGCCCAACCTTTATTTATAAAGGTACCGGTAAAGCTCAACCTTTATTTTAAACCGGTACCGGTATATTTTTGAGGTACCTTAACCTTTAACCGTAACCGCTTTCAGTCCCTGGTTAGGACTTGTAAACTAGTCTGAGTATGTTTCGGCGGTTTCTTCTCAAGAGTCCGGTACGCAACACCGGTCTCATCTTGTTTAAATCATAGCAAAATTCACGCCCTGTTTTTTTTTATGGAAATCATCAAATGACTCCTCCCGCTCTGGGCGGAACGGAAGGGAGTGTCAGACTTCTACTGACTAAAAACCACCCATATTCCGTGTAAGCCCTTTGTGGTTGGGGCCGCGGTATCTCTTTCGAACAACCCGCAGCACGCCCTGTTCCTTCTGAAGAAAGATAACGTATGCTATCACCGTTTCTTGCCGAACGGTGAACGATTAGTTCATTAACTATAAGGTCTCTCCGGACTTGATGCGTCTTACTAATTGGGCAAAAGATTGTAGCGTACCTAACCTACAATGATTTATGAATAAAACAAAAATCATTTTTTCATGGAATTCATGATTTTTACCAAGTGTGTGAAAGTTCAGTTTTAGAACTACCCTTATCTAGTAAATAATGCTTACAAGGAATCCAACCTACCGGGTCTGCGGGTTGTTCGAAAGAGATACCGCGGCCCCTAAACACCAAGGGCTAAGAAGAAACATGTGTGGTTCATAGTCAGTAGAAGACTGTCAGTCCCTTCCGCTCCGTCCAGAGCTTGTGCGAGTCGATAATGAGTATTTACCACTCACCAAAAAAATAAATACGAGTTACGCCGACCCCAAATAGAAGACCTGGAAGATGATGATGAAACTAGAACTAATTATCTTTGTGAACGTACACGCTAAAACTACAACCACTTACTTCTCCATTCCAGATTGGCCGATACGAAAGAAGCGGTCCGTCACACGGCTAGAACCTGCGTGGCGTCGCTAGCTAGCTCCCGGGCAGCCAACGCGCGAGCTCTACTGGCGCGGCTGATGCCCGCCTTACAGCACAAGGCGCCTCACGCGAGAGAAGAGGCGCTGAGGTGTATACAGGCGTTGTTGGAGCAGTGAGTAGTATATGTGGCTAGATTGTAAGAAGCCGTCGCTAGCTCTACTGGCGCGGCTGATGCCTGCCTTACAGCACAAGGCGCCTCACGCTAGAGAAGAGGCGTTGAGGTGTATACAGGCCTTGTTGGAACAGTAAGTAGTTTTTGTGGCTAGATTGTAAGAAGCCGTCGCTAGCTCTACTGGCGCGACTGATGCCCGCCTTACAGCACAAGGCGCCTCACGCTAGAGAAGAGGCGTTGAGGTGTATACAGGCCTTGTTGGAACAGTAAGTAGTTTTTGTGGCTAGATTGTAAGAAGCCGTCGCTAGCTATAGTGGCGCGACTGATGCCCGCCTTACAGCACAAGGCGCCTCACGCTAGAGAAGAGGCGTTGAGGTGTATACAGGCCTTGTTGGAACAGTAAGTAGTTTTTGTGGCTAGATTGTAAGAAGCCGTCGCTAGCTATACTGGCGCGACTGATGCCCGCCTTACAGCACAAGGCGCCTCACGCGGCTCTTTTCAATTTTCGTTGTTTTTTTTTTTTGTTTTTAATAATGAAACTGTATTCTTATTCCAGTCACGGCGCCACAGAGCTGCAACTCCGCGCCGCCGTACCCAACCTCGCAGCGTTGGTCGGGGACCCGAGTAGCGGCGTCAGGGATGCGGCCATGCAGTTGCTGGTCGATGTTTATAGACATGTTGGTTAGTATACCTTAGATTCATGATGGAGTAGTTTAGTGGACTGGTTTGGTGAGGAAATGGGCGTCTTTAGATGTAGAATTAACATACCCATATGGTTTAAAAATAACCAAGCCCATAGACCCTGGTTCTCCCCGTCATTGCGATATTTTTTTTTGTTCTGGGCCATACCTGGGAAACTTACAACTTTTTTATGGTTATGACTTAACCTTCTAATACCTCCATGACCCGTTTACTATTAAATTTATTCACCAGCACAATATTTGAAGTGCGTTATGTTAAGTTTGTCCATAATACGTAATTTCCAACCCGATAAAAAAGTCGGCTTGGTCACCCGTTCAAGATTTTCTGCTGTGACATATGTATGTGTTCTTCGTGGTCTGCCGCGATCCCGTGTCACTGTTTCAGGGCACCAATCCTCCCGTTTACTTACCTATTGTTTAGCTGAGATGGTATCAGAACGCCTCAAAGAGATGTCAGCTATTGGGCGTCGCTGCGGGTTGTTCGAAAGAGATACCGTGGCCTCGGCGTAAGGCTTAAGAAGGAACATGGGTGGTTTTTAGTCAGTAGAAGTCTGCCACTCCCTTCCGCTGTGCCCAAGAGCGGGAGGGGTTATTTGATGATTTTCCACCCGCCAAAACTAAAAAAAGGCACCAATCCTGATCTTTACGGGTACGCAGCTCGCTCGGCATGTGATAGACGTCCCATTTAAGTTAAGCAGCCTTCGGACTCCGTTAGCTTATTTGTCATTAAAAATAATATAACATAGAAACCATCATCATCTGCCTAGCCTTTTCCCAACTATGTTAGGGTCGGCTTCCAGTCTAACCGGATGCAGCTAAATACCAGTATTTTACATGGAGCGACTGCCTATCTGACCTCCACAACCCAGTTAATACTAGGTAATACGATACTGTTTGGTAAGACTGGATGTCAGAATTTCAGGTCACAGACTACCTGTAACGACTGCCAAAGATCTATATATGGCAGCCGGGACCAACAGCTTAACGTGCTTTCCGAGGCACGGAGGAAACTCGGTATGTCGGGCGGTCACCCATCCACAGACCAACCTAGGCAAGCACAGCTTTACCTAAAGATCGACCCGAGTGGCAGTTCTAATTAAGCCACGAGCTCCTCCTATAACATAGAAACCATTTCTTTAAATTTCCAGGTGAAAGATTAAGACAGGACTTGAAGAAGAAAGAGCTGTTACCAGCTCAGAAGTTTGCGCTACTCGAACAGAAGTTCGACGAGGCGAGAGAAGCAGGCTTAATGCTACCGACTGGTGAGTAACATCACGCTTTGTTTCACACTAAGGGTTATTCAGAGGTGTACCTAACAGGTACGGTCAGCAGCAGAAGTAGCTTAACACTACTTAAAGTTACAAAGCAGGTTTTTTAATAAAAACTTAGTAAATATTACTCGTTACTAACAAATTAATAAAGAGTAAGGAATATTTAAAAGAATAATGTTCTGAAACATTAAAAATTACAGCTGGAGTCCTGTATATCAAAGAATTAAAATTCCGAAATGTTAAGCTACTTCTGATGCTGACCGTACACCCACAAGCGTTGTAATAGGGTAGTTAACAAAAAAAATCTTATTAGTCCGTCAGATAAAATTCCAAAAAATATTGAGCACGTATTTTTTCTTTTTTCACGTAAACAAACAATGATGACGATACAGTGCTTTGAAAACTCGTGTGACGTCATATTCTAAGACATTAGTATGACATTTTTTACCGGTGAATGGCGTCACAAACCCCCACTCAAATCTTTGACGCGTTATATCTTCGTTAATTTTAATTGATTTGATGAAACAAAATATACGTATCCAATATTTTTCGATAATCTAACAGACGGACTAATTAGAATCATATTATTTTTAGTCAGTAAACATCCCTATTGCATCACTGTTACATCGGGAACTAAATATTGGAGGTCGTATACTTATGTATGTATTGGCCTGTGAGAAATAATCATAATTATGTAACACATGTTTGTCACTGATTTAAATAAGCTTAATTACGGGTTATATTCTTATTATACTTTGTAACTTGCTTGTGAAATATTAACCGATAACATACTCTCTGATCTTATCATTATTTAATTTCTAAAAACAAACAGTAAACATAGTAAATATTCTGGTTAAAAAATACACCTACATTTCACCAGTTATGTTTAAGTCCCATATAAAAGGAGGCGAGCCTATCCATAAACCGGACACACATGTAGGACTCCGGGGCTGGTACTAAGAAATGCCTGATTGAATTCTACTTCTCAAATCCACGACTCTTTGCCGACTTTTACGTAGCAATCTGGACAGCTCGGCACGACAGGCAAGAGTGGAGGTGTGGCATATCCGGTGTTGGGGTTCCATACTGGCATTGCATCTGAGATGGGTCGATTATACCCCATCTAGCAAAATACAGCACCGGATGCAGCTGAATATCAGTATTTTACATGGAGTGGAGGAACTACCTAACTGATCTCCACAACCCAGTTAACTCTAGGTAATACGGTACCATATGGTAAGACTAGTTGTCAGGCTTTCGAGCCACTGACCTGTAACGACTGTCAAATATGTAGGTACTAGCTGATGCCCGCGGCATCACCCGCGTGGATGTCGGTCAAATTATATACTAAAACCTTCCTCTTGAATCACTCTATCTATTAAAAAAAACCGCTTCAAAATCCGTTGCAGAGTTTTAAATATTTAAGCATACATAGGGATATAGGGACAGATAAAGCGACTTTGTTTTATACTATGTAGTGAAGTGATTTGACAGTCGGTACAGGTAGGCGGTGCTTTTCGAGACACGGATGAAACTCGCAATGTAATAAAGTCCCGCCATCTTCTACGCTGTCTGCCACGATGCTTTCTGGCTGTGTCAGGGCTCCAAAAAGTGCATTTTGTTGCCCAGTTTAGTTCTATAGTCATTTGGAAGGGTAATGAGGAACAGGGTGTAAAGTTCCTCATCCCCCATAGAAAAGGAAGGAGCCTCCGACCAGACGGGTGTTGTGTCTGGTGGGCTAACTGCCCGACATATGTACGTCGGGATTTTCTTTATGAGCTAATGTCGCGGATAACTTTGATAGCTCGATGTAGGATTTGTCAATTAGTTCTCATGTGTTGCGATGTCACTGTCGCCACATTCATTATAATTTAAGTATCTTACTAAGGCTGGTATTTTTGTCCCCACAGCCGCATCAGGAGCGGACGAGATCGACTTCGTGGCCCGCACAGTCAAACGCACCATGACCATACCCACGTCTGCGCGCTCCCGGGGAGAGGACAGCTCCGGGGCCTCCACACCAGGTCTGTACTGAGCATTTCACTAGCCTACTGCCAATCATCGGAGAGCAGCGGTGGCCCAATAGTGGCGGACTTAAGAACAGTTAGTCGTGGGTTCGAACCACTACTCTCAACACGGATGTCTAAGAACCAAAAAATTCGAAGACATGTAACATCTACCAATCCCTCTCCTACTGCAGGGACCAGGCCTCCTCGGGCCTCAGTGGGAACATTATGATGATAATTATCTTCTTTGACAACACAATCGTATCGTAATTTAACATTGCATACATATATTATATCGCAACTTTTTTCTTCTACCACCAACTTAATTATTTTTATGAAATCATCAAATTAATTACCATGAAAACTTGAAGCTGAGTTTTCAATCGTCAATAGCATTCTATACAAAAACCATAATTATTTATTTTTCCCAATTATATTGGGATCGACTTCCAGTCTTACCGTGTGTAGGACAAGTCATCATTCTCTTGCGTTTATCCCAATTCTTTTGAGGTCCCGACACCAAGTCTTATTCTTCCGTACTCCTCAATTGCTCGCCATCTCCTTTCTAGCCACATCATCCTTCACACAGTCCATCCATCGTTTCTTTGGTCTTCCTCTACCTCGCACCTCCACATCCATTCGCAAAACTTTCCTCACGACATTTTCGCCATTCCTCCGCATCACATACAACAACAACCGATTATACCACACAACTTTTCAGTCACCGGCGCCACTTCCACAGTATTAAAAGAAAGCTATCTGACAATTGAATAATCAGCTCATTAACCATCATAAAAACTAACCCACATTACTTTCTCTTCTCTCACCATGTCTCACCGGACTTCAAATAATCACCACATCCACCGGACTACAAAATAACCAATAACCACCACATAGCATGTGAGGCTCCAAAGCGAACAGTTCCCGGGCTCTACAGTCTACCATCAGCGAATAGGAAGCCTCCTCCTCCGGCTAAGATGACCAGTGCTGGTAGCGGTGAGTTTATTCATTCATTGATTAATTTTCTGGGCATTTTTTCTGGTACTAAATTGTCATTTTTTTATAACGTCGCGGCGCCTGACAAGTTCCTTAAGTGACTTGTGTAAGGTTTTATATAATTCATACATATGGAATGAGTTCAACGTGTTTTGTAAAAATGCATGTATGGAATTTGGCAGCGGTATCCACAATAATCATTTTGACACAGAATTGTTATGCATGACGGTTTTTTGCAGCCATAGCAATGCTCGTTTACTGGCGTTGAAAAGGTTCGAGGTTATTGATACTCTGTCGGGGCTGCGGGTTGTTCGCAAGAGATACCGCGGCTTCGATATAAAGGGCTAAGAAGGAACATGGGTGGTTTTTTGTCGGTACAAGTCTGACACTCCCTTCCGCTCTGCCCAACAGCGGGAGGGGTTATTCGATGATTTTCCACCCGCCAAAAAAAAAGAAAAAAGGCGTCTTTTTGTTCGGACCATCGTGTTGGTGACTTTGAGTATTGCCACCAATGGCCAACGTTTCATGCAAAATCAAAATATTTTATTTCACATAGGCCTATATTGCACTTGTAAAACGTGGTCAAAAAGGTGCACGGTTTGGGTTGGTCGTTCATTCCTATGGAGAAGAACCGGCAAGAAACTCCATAGTTACTCTTTTAAAATGATTTGGTTTAACAATATTTTCAGTTTACATACAGCATTAGTATTTAGATATTATGGAGGGACAACGACAAAACTAAAAAAAAAAATTACATGCAATCTTGCCTCTGCAGTATGTGACAAACATAACCTTTAAATCCCCAGTCTCCAGCGGCATCAGCAGCTCAGCCACAGGCGAAGCAGGCGCGGTCTCCTCAGAAGCCTTCGAGGCCGCCTTCCTATCGTCGGCTCCAGCGGCAGTGTACGGGCCGCGCGGGCTGGACGACCTGTGCCGCCACGCTGCCGCCTTGCTGGGCGACCGCGGCGCTGACTGGGAGAAGAGAGTGGATGCTGTGAGTATTTGGTGACTGTAAATGCTGACGGGTAGGCAGAAGTGTTTGGAATAGCTAGCACAGTTGGCGCAGTGGCTGAGTGATACACTGCTGCGCTGCGTGTCGTGGGTTGGATTTCCGAACGAAACAAAACAGTTGTTGCGGGTCTGGCTGTTTGCTTGTTGTATTGGAATGTTGAAAACGCACCACACAGGGGGAATGCTGTTGCTAGGGCTTCCATATAGGGTGTAAAAGTACCCTTAACGCAAATGAAAGGCATTTGTTCTCCCCACCACTGCGATCATTTTTTTGTTCTAGACCATACCTGGGAACCTCCTAGTTACGGAGATATTGGGGGTCAAAGTTTAAAATTTTTCACAGCTGTTTTTGTAAACACTAGTTTTTCAGGTTATTACTTTACTTAAATTACCTCCATGACCCGTTTACTAATCAAAGCATCCACTAGCACAATGTTTTAAGAGTGCTACTTTGAGTTTTGCCCTAAAATGTGATTTATGACCCCAAAAAAAAAAGTCGTTTCCCAGCAAAAATTTTTGCGTAGGGGTACTTAGTTTGATGTACAGAATGCTTGGTTGACGGCTGTGTGATGGGTTGATTTACACCCTGTATATTTGTTTATTTTAATCAATTTACCTATTTATCGCTTTTGTCTCATTGAAACATTCCTCACGACAAAGCATACTAAACTCAAAGCATCTATTTAAATAGGGTAGTTAACTGACTAAAAAAAATATTATTCTGTTTAGTCCGTCTTTTAGATTATCGAAAAATATTGGAAACGTTTTTTTTGTTTTATCAAATTAATAAAAATTTACGAAAAAATGACGTGTCCAAGATCGTGAGTGTGGGCTGGTAACGTCACTTTCTGGTAAAAAATGTACCAAACTGTGACGTCGCGCGACTTTACGAAGCACTGTATCGTCTTCATTTTTTGTTTACGTGAAAAAAGAAAAAAATATGTGTCCAATATTTTTTGTAATTCTATCTGACGGATTTTATTAGACCAGCGAAGCTATAATCCACGAAGTATAATAACTTGTGACAGTAGACACTCTTGATAAAAGTACAAAAAATACGAAGACTTCACATCTACCTCTGTGAACGTCAACTCTAACTAAACCTACATTAACTTCCAGTTGAAGAAGATCCGCTCTTTGCTGACGGCGAACGCTCACCAGCAGTACCCGGCCGAGTTCGCGGCGCATCTCAAGGAGCTCTCCGTGCCCTTCCTGGTGGTCATCAAAGATCTGAGGAGTCAGGTAACGTACAACTGGTCTATTTGGGCTCTCAGGGACCAATGGAAAGGTACAGGATACTTTTCGTGATTTTCTGGGGGGCCAATAAAGAAAATGATGTCAAAATCTAAATGCAAGATGGCGCCTACCCCGTTGGGGCTGCGGGTTGTTCGCAAGAGATACCGCGGCCTCGACATGAAGGGCTAAGAAGGAACATGGGTGGTTTTTAGTCAGTAGAAGTCTGACACTCCCTTTCGCTCGGCCCAAGAGCGGGAGGGGTTATTTGATGATTATCCACTCACCATAAAAAAAAAAGATGGCGCCCACGAAAATTTACATTTTATTCATCATGGGTGCCTTTTTCAAAAATATTCCCGCGTCTGATATTTGCTCACATACAAATGCCACTATCAAGCTACACGATTCTTTTCCCAAACAACTTTGAATGTAATGCTTTAGCGATAAGGTTTCAAGGCATTTAAAATCTATTTACTTACTGCTTCGTTAGTCTAGTGGTCGCAAGCGCGACTGCTGAGCATGGGGTCCTGGGTTCGATTCGGTCGGGCAAAGTGTTATTGGCTTTTTCCATCAGGAATTCATCAGTAACAGCTACGGAGTTTGGATTTGTGCCCGATTGATGGCAATATACATGCCCCCTATTACATGGGACTTAAACACAACTGGCGAAATGTGGGTGTACTATTAGGTACACCTCTGCCTAACCCTTCGGGGATTACAGGCGTGATGTTATGTGTTCCTTATTAAGTCATTCATAGGATGTGTGTGATGATTTTAATGATTATAACTCTGTAATGACGTGTTACGGCCGTAAATCATATTTTGTTCATCGTACAGTCTAACTCTGACAGGGACATTGCTTAAAAAGTAAGAAAATTTGTATTTATTATTATTTTTAGCCTATCTGCCCCACTGCAGGCCTCCCCGCTTCCCTCCTTCCACGTTTTGCGATCTAGTGCGATTATTTATAGACTATTGATTTGAGAGAGAGTGTAATATACACCTACTGTGTATTGTCTCTGCATCACCCTAATGTAGACTGATAGAAAATTCCCAAGGCATTAAGTCCGCCTCTGTACGATTTTTGTGCATAAAGTTTTTAATAAATAAATAATATGAAATGTTGTGTGTCGGCCGCAGGTGGTACGCGAGGCGTGCATCACGATCGCGCACATGTCCAAGGTGCTGCGCAACAAGATCGAACAGTTCAGTCTCTACATCATGCAGGAACTCATCAATCTCATACAGAATGCTGCCAAGGTAACGTTTTATTACTTTATTTATTGACAATCACTACATAGTATAAGACAAAGTCGCTTTCTCTGTCCCTATATCCCTATATATGCTTAAATCTTTAAAAATACGCAACGGATTTTGAAGCTTTTTTTTTTAATAGACAGAGTGATTCAAGAGGAAGGTTTTAGTATAGAATTTGACCGACATCCACGCGGGTGAAGCCGCGGGCATCAGCTAGTTAATTATAAAAAAGTGTGTATTTATAATATTTACAAACCACAATTTACAGATCTATAATTGGCTACTTGACTACTGTTGAAAATTTAGGAATATGTTATGTTATTTCAAAGAACTAACAGAAATAACACGATGTGTGAAAAAAGTAATAAAATCGATCAAAAAATGGAGTAGCTACAATAAGAAGAACAAGAACAAGAATTAGAAGTTTTTGATGGGGGCACTTTCTGTCCTTGTCGCACGAAACGGCCATTTGTACTACGTAACCGTGACGTTACTATGGCGGTATGAAATATGACGTCACGTATCTATAGCTCTGTCTTTGTCTAACACGTTCTTTAAAATCAGTTGAAACTAAACCATTTTCTGATTGATTTTATTCACTCAATCTAACTCAATCTTTAGGTACACAGCATAATAGGGGACCGGACTGACTCAAAAAAATATGATTCTGTTTAGTCCGTATGTTAGATTATCGAAAAATATTGGATACGTGTTTTTTGTTTTATCAAATTAATAAACATCGATGAAGATAAAACGCGTCAAAGATCATGAGTGGGGGCTTGTGACGTCACTTGTAGGTAAAAAATGCACTGACATGTGACGTTTTCGAGGAGTTTTCGAAGCACTGTATCGTCTTCATTTTTTGTTTGGAGTGAAAAAAGAAAAATATGTTTTTAATATTTTTTGGAAATCTATCTGACGGACTAATTAGTTTTGTTTTTGTCCGATCCCCTATTCAAAGTAACAATAAACAACGCATATTTCCGTCACATTGCAGGTGATATCATCGGCGGGCACAATCTGCGTGCGCTACATCGTGTCGTACGTGCACTCTCCGCGTCTGCTGCCCGTCGTCATGACCAACCTCACCACCAACAAGTCCAAAGAGATTCGCTCCACACTCAGGTAAGCAACGCTTGCTTCGATCGGTCTGTAGATGGGTGACCATCTATTACCATCCATATATTTCTTGCACTGGCTGGACAGGTCCACTCAAACCTTTGTGGGCAGTTCTTTCTTCAAAAGACCATCTCAGACACTATTCTATAGTCCTCATGACATGTGTGTATACCAAGATTAATTTCATTTGTAATGTTTCAGTGTAATATGTATTTCGTATTTTTTCAATAAAGATTATTTATTTTCAAAATCAATCAAAATCAAAAGTCATTTATTCAAACTAGGCTGATAATCAGCACTTTTCGAACGTCAAAATGTACTTTACTTTACTTATTTACAAGTGACAGTCCCCCAAAACGCCCACCCTTCGACACTTCCTAGTGTTTTTTGCTGGAAAGAAGAAGTGGCGGAACAAACTCCCCAGCAACACATCTGTCTGTTTGGTTAGAAGAACCAGACTCGATACAATAGAAAGGTGTTATGTGGTGTATTTATTTCGGGATCACAGAACTGATATTGATTGTTGAATAGAATTTTTTTCAACTAAATCTAAGAATCACAATCTGCAGCATCAATGCAATTCTCAAAAACTATATTAACTAATATCTATGTCTGCTTGTCCACAGTGAAGTCCTGGTGCTAATGCTGGAGAAATGGCCGGCGCAAACTATAGAGAAGCAACAAGCGGCCGTGAGGGACGCCATACGACGGGCGTGTGTCGACGCCGACAGCAATTGCAGGACTTACGGGAGAAGGTATAGTTCACGTCAAATAACTTTGCCCCTCTGAAGTTAGCCATTTGCAAAGATCGCGCAAGTGCAGTCACGTAGAAAATTATTTGAACAAAATGAATACATATTTTTAAAAGAAAACATAGTTTTGTAATGCCATAATGCCCGCCCCCATGACTCGTGCATGCGCAGTTGCAGTTTTGTTCGTAATTTTGAGCCACTCGTAACCAACTTCAGAGGGGCACAGTTATTTGACGCGAACAGTAATAGACTCGTGCTTATATTGATTTATTATAGCTAGATAACTAATAATGGACGGCACGGTTGGCGGAGTGGCTCAAACTGTTGACTGCAGTGCTACGTGTCGCGGATTCGATCTCCACACGGAACAAATATTTGTATGGCCTACAGATAGTTGTTTCGGGTTTGGGTACACGTGTTTAAATGTTTGTTCATTTCTCACTTCACACGATTTTAGTTAGTTTACACCGTGCATAAACTCTGACGACCAGATTAGGAACTAACCACGAGATGAATCTGAAATAGAGAACCTCCTCCTTTTTGGAAGTTGGTTAAAAATCAGAGTATCTCAGTAATTTTACATACTAGAAGTATCCAATGGATCTGGCCATGAACATCTGTTTTTCCTCCACAGAGCATACGCGGCATACAAACGCCACTTCCCCGACGACGCGGAACAGCTGTTCGCTCGGTTAGACTCGGCCGCGCAGAAACAGATCGAAAGGGAGAGGAACATCGGCAGCGTTGATAGTCTTCACCATGTTGGCACTGGTAAGTACAAGCCCAGCGTATGGGTCGGACAATAATTCGTGTGTGTGCTCCCAACCCGCATCCGAGTCGTCGCTGAACCTAGCTATAGATCATCATCTGCCTAGCCTTTTCCCAACTATGTTGGGGTCGGCTCCAGTCTAACCGGATGCAGCTGAATACCAGTATTTTACATGGAGCGACTGCCTATCTGACCTCCACAACCCAGTTAATACTAGGTAATACGATACTCTTTGGTAAGACTGGATCTCAGAATTTCATGATGTGTGTGGTGTGAATGTGTGTGAGTGTGTGTGTGTGTGTGTCTCTGGCATCGTAGCTCCCGAACGCATGAACCGATTTTGATTCTGGTTTTTTTGTTTGAAAGGTGAATTAGTCGAGAGTGTTCTTACTTATGTTTGATGAAAATGGGTCCAAGATGGCCGCCGCCACAAAATGGCGCATTACATATTTTTTTCACAACTTTATCACAATATGGGTATCAAATGAAAGGGCTTGATTAGTAGAGTACTATGACAAAATTCAAATTAAGGATGGCCGATTTAGATATAGATTAATATCATATGGGTTAAATAAGGTTCGCAAAAATAATTGAGTCGGTAGTTTTTTAAATTTTTAATTTATACTTGTTACAGAGAGAAGAGCTATCACGAGTCCTAGAAGCCCATCGGCCAGCGTATCAGGTCAGTAAATGCAATAATATTGCGAAAATAACATTTTCTGAGACCCATTTACATATTGCATACACGTTTAGTTTTAATGACAATGGATTGTAAGCTAACTGCGGTACTCGGAGATATTTAATGATTACTTAGGCCGTCACTTAGTAAAGATTTGACATACTTTTGTATGACAAAACTGGCAAAACCTTTACTAAGTGATGGCCTAAGTAATCATTAAAGCTCTCTGAGTGTAAGTATTTTATCTATACCTAACTAAAACAGCACCACATTGTTCCACGCTGCCCGGATACCGGTAACTATAACGACCACAGCATCGACAGAGAACCTAGTGTCGGGCGTCAGTCGGTCAGGATCTCTGCGCAGACGCCGCGCGTCGCAGGAACGTGCGCCAGCCTCGCACATACCTGTCGCTATGCGGGGCGACGGTGCGGACATACTCCATTCTTTATTGCATTCCACAATGTAGCCTTTTTTTTTTTTTTGGGGGGTGGGAAATCATCAAATAACCCCTCCCGCTCTTGGGCAGAGCGAAAGGGAGTGTCAGACTTCTACTGACTAAAAACCACCCATGTTCCTTCTTCGCCCTTCATGTCGAGGCCGCGGTATCCCTTGCGGACAACCCGCAGGCCACAATGTAGCCTTAGGTTCCAAAATGATCATGAACCTTCTCGGGCATAGCAAAAGACAGATATGTGTGAAGATGAGGTCTTATCAAACTATAAGGTCCCATTAAAATAGATGGACATTTTTTGTATGGATGCTGGCATATCGACCCACCGCTATTTTGATTTTTTTTTCACGACAAAACTGGTATGTATGGGTAGAGGACATCTAGACGAACAAAAAATGTCATGTAACATGGTACCTCAAAGTGTCATATTATCGAGATATTTGAAGGCAAAGATTGACATGAATACAATGACCACATAAAAAATAGCCCTTTTACGTGTCTATAGGCGTTGGTTATTATTATTACTTTTTATTGAAAGAGAGTAGGTACATTATATACTACTAAAAGCACGAGAAAACTATTCTCTGACATAACATAGCGTTTCATTGCGATGCGAAGCGATTTTCTCGTGCGCATAATAATATTCAACCTGGGAACTATTATTTGGCTACAATTTAGCGCATATACTCGTAATTGGTCTATTTTTAATGATTGTCGTTGTACTCATTTGTCGATCTTCACCTTCGAAAATCTCGGTAACGTGACACTTTGGGGTACCGTGTTACTATACATTTTTTGTTCGTCTGTATGTCCTCTATCCATACATACCACTTTCATCGTGGGCCGCGATTTCGAAAATAAATCAAGATGGCGGGCAGGTTGATATGTCACATCGGTTCTATTCCCTTTTAACACAGCGTTCAGTCCGACGAACCAAAGATATCCAAGCGAAAAAACACTGATTAAAGTGATTGTATTTTACATGGTAAATATCCCGTTTTTAGTATTAATAGTAGAGTCAGTGACCATGTCAGTTTAAAAACTTATAATATGATTATATTTTTAACCGACTTCCGAAAAGGAGGAGATTATCAATTCGTCTGTATGTTTTTTTTTTGTCACTAAAAATGTTGTGTAACCAACATTTTTAGTGTATTTTAAGACGTTTTTATTTATTTAAACTTTATGCACAATAGTGATACATAGGCGGACTTAATGCCACAAGGCATTCTCTACCAGTCAACCTTAGGGTTAATCAAGACAACATTGTGGTAGGGTACAAAATAACTAATAAAAAAAAAACAATAATCGATGTTCTCATTTTATTTTCACCATTGTCCTTATTTTGTTGGTCTGAACGATTTCTAAAAGTTTGTCCATCCATTTTAATGGAACCTTACTCGTATATAGAATATTTTTTGTTTTTAACGTATATCCCTGCCTACCCTCAGACCGCTCGCCAGGCAACGTGACAGCGCGCTCGGTATCCGCGTTAGACGCGGCGGCCGCACAACGCGCACGTGCGCGTGCGCTGTACTCGCACATGAGCAGGAACAAGATCCCGCCCACTGCTAGCTTACGTGAGTATTCGCTGGATTTATTACCTTAAGCACATAATACAGGGATATGGGGTGGAAGGGACCGTGATCTGAAAACGCACCCCTCTTTTGGGGGGGGGGGAAATCATCAAATAACCCCTCCCACTCTTGGGCAAAATGAAAGGGAGTGTCAGACTTCTACTGGCTAAAAACCACCCATGTTCCTTCTTAGCACTTGTGCCGAGGCCGCGGTATCTCTTTCGAACAACCCGCAGCTTTAAGCACCCCCCGCATAGACATTTATCGTAGGTTATTAAAGAAAAAAATCCTACAAAAGTGCAATACCTTCACGGTCCAAATGCATGGAGCAGCTGATTTGTTCCCTTACCTTGAGGCCCGGTATCCACCAAAGCGGAGACGAGCAGAGCGGAGAGGAGATGTGCCAAGTTCGACCAATCACAGGAAGGGCGAAAGACCAGATGTAAATTTTAACTAATGTGATTGGCTGATTTCTGCACATCTCCTCTCGTCTCCGCTTCTCTCTACTTTGTTGGATACCGGGCCTTATGATGTAATAATACAATGATGTTATGTTGTGTTATGTAACCCACGAGAATACTGCCGACAAACTGTCCTGCAGCTTGGCAAAAGATTTGTGTGATACCCAAACATGTAACACCTGTTGAAAGAAAAAAAGAAATAATAACCGATGAAAAATTTCTATGTCGGGGGACTCAGAATGATGTACTTTATACGGGGTATCCCTTCCACCCTGTATTGCGTTCATTCTGTAACATCCCTGTATAAGGTAGCGGTGGTGAAGAGGTGGCGGACTTGATATTAAAGCTCTTTTAAACAAGGACGATTTTTTGAGAAGTGTACAGTATCCCGCGATAAATATTGCACATCGACCTTTGGAAAGAGACAATCGGCTAATTTCGGCTTCGTAGAGCGTTATCTCTGTCGCACGAAATACAAACAGTCCAGTATCTATTGCGGAGCTGTTAAAACAATTATGATTTGCTTCTTTTGATAATTCTTTTTATTCTCTGTATAAAATACACCGATTTCAAACAGTCGATGTGCAATATTTATCGCCGGGTAGTGTAAAAGTGGGTTTGAGGGCTATTTTCAGTTATTTGTTCATAGTCTGATTCCTACAGGGGTGTATTTAATTTAAATGATCGCGAAATTATTAATATTTTTAAATAACTCAAAAAAAAACTCACGCTTTTATGGCAGATATTATTTTTATAGTCTGGTAACTACGACTTACTTTGGAAAAGGTCAGAAATTTGAAAAACGCCAAAAGTTATTGAAAACCAGAAAATCTCCTCGTATAAAAAAGCTTTTCCAATAACACTTCGCCACCGACACTACCCTTATATATTTTATGACACTCTTGAATAAATGTGTTTTTAATTAAAAAGAGATCTTTATCGAAGATATAATTATGTCCCGTCGGGGCTGCGGGTTGTTCGCAAGAGATACCGCGGCCTCGAAATGAAGGCCTAAGAAAGAAAATGGGTGGTTTTTAGTCAGTAGAAGTCTGACACTCCCTTCCGCTCTGCAAAAAAAAAAAGATATAATTATTATGTACCTATGTTACCCAAGTGAATGAATAATCTATGACTTGTAAAAAAAAAACTTGTAACAAAATAATGGATAAAAATTTCCATAAAAATCTCTAATAAAAGTTGTCAAGGGTTTACGGAAAGGTAAAATAACAATAGGGGGTGAAAGGTCATAAATATTAACTACCCTTACTTTGGAAGCTACACAACAGCAGAAAATGGGAGGTATGTGGTATATAGCATGCAGGTTTTTTTTGTCATTATACATGAAACTAAACAGTTTTCTTAAAATTATTTAACGCTAAAACTACACTAATTGGGTTGCTATTAATAAATGCTAATATTACGCTTGGGCTAGGTTTCATCGCAATAATAACATGTTATAAGGATCTACCCCACACAGAAGAGCAGGTAGTATTATACAGATGTTTGGTGTATCGTTTGCCAATAAGGTTGTTTCCTGACTAAAAAAAATATGATTCTAATTAGTCTGTCTTTTAGATTATCGAAAAATATTGGACACGTATTTTTTTGTTTTATCAAATCAATAAAAATTGACGAAGATAAAACGCGTCAAAGATTTTAGTGGTGATAAAAAATGTCATACTAATGTCTTACAATATGACGTCACACGATTTTCGAAGCACTGTACTGTCTTCATTTTTTGTTTACGTGAAAAAAGAAAAGATATGTGTTCAATATTTTTTGGAAATCTGTATAAAGGACTAATTAGATTTATTTTGTCAACTATTAGAACGGGCTGAAAAAAGGGGTTATTAGCTGTTCCTTTTGCTCCAATAACTCATAACTGGACCCGTGAGCAGTGGTGGCCCAGTGGTGATGGTTCGTAAGTCGTTAGGGTTCGAAACCAGTTAGGAGCATTATTGTGTAATTAATTTCTCCACTGCTCTCAAAACGGTGAAGGAAAACATCGTGAGGAAACCGGAATGTCTTAGAACCAAAATTCGAAGACATGTGACATCTACCAACCCGCACTGTGCCCGCGTGGTGTATTATAGCCCATCCCTCTCCTAGAGAGGAAGCTTGAGTCCCTGCAGTGGGAACATTATAGGCTGATGATGAGACCCGTGGATGTTTAAACCAGCAACAAGCATTCTGTATATCAACTCTACGCCAAATTTATTACTGTGAAACGACTTTTTTTGGGTAATAAATCATGTTTTACCGGTCAAATTGTTTTGATGGATAGATTGAATAGTAAACAAGACTTGGAGGTTATTAAAATATAAAAAAACCCCTAAGAACTGGTATACAGGGTGTAAATCAACCCATCACACAGCCGTCAACCAAGCATTATGTACATCAAACTAAGTACCCCTACGCAAAAATTTTTGCTGGGAAATGACTTTTTTTTGGGGTCAAAAATCACATTTTAGGGTAAAACTCAAAGTAGCACTCTTAAAACATTGTGCTAGTGGATGCTTTGATTAGTAAATGGGTCATGGAGGTAATTTTAGTAAAGTAATAACCTGAAAAACTAGTATTTACAAAAACAGCTGTGAAAAATTTGGAACTTTGACCCCCAATACACCCTATATAGGGTGTAAAAGTACCCTTAACGCAAACGAAGGGCATTTGTTCTCCCCACCACTGCGATATTTTTTTTGTTCTAGACCATACCTGGGAACCTCCTAGTTACGGAGATATTGGGGGTCAAAGTTCCAAATTTTTCACAGCTGTTTTTGTAAATACTAGTATTTCAGGTTTTAACTTTACTTAAATTACCTCCATGACCCGTTTACTATTCAAAGCATCCACTAGCACAATGTTTTAAGAGTGCTACATTGAGTTTTACCGTAAAATGTGATTTTTGAACCCAAAAAAAAAGTCATTTCCCAGCAAAAATTTTTGCGTAGGGGTACTTAGTTTGATGTACAGAATGATTGGTTGACGGATGCGTGAAGGGTTTGTTTACACCCTGTATAAAACATATCTTTAAAATCTGAGACTTTGATCTCCAATATGTCCAGGGAGAACAAGTGTCTTTCGCCTTCTTTAAGGCTCCTTTTACAGCAAATACAATGTCTTCGAGATCACATATGTGGTATTTCTGTTTATGAAGGAATAAAAGAGGTTCGGGTTCGGAAAAAAAAAACACAAGGCTTAGCACGAATTGGGCCGGATATCATCATATCACTTTGCCGAACCGGACCAAAACCCCTCGACACTTTTTGTAAGTCAAAACTTATCATAAAGAGATAACTCCTCAAAACGACCCTTGCCAAAGCCTTATGTGAATAAAAAAAATGTAGAACACATAACATAACATCACGCCTGTAATCCCCGAAGGGTTAGGCAGAGGTGTAACTAATAGTACACCCACATTTCGCCAGTTATGTTTAAGTCCCATGTAATAGGGGGCGAGCCTATTGCCATCAACCGGGCACAAATCCAGACTCCGTAGCTGTTACTGATAAATTCCTGATGGAAAAAGCCAATAACACTTTGCCCGACCCGGGAATCGAACCCAGGACCTCGTGTTCAGTAGTCGCGCTTGCGACCACTAGACCAACGGGGAAAAATGTAAAACTTATCTAAAAATATCAAATAAGTTTCACAAAATAAACTATTTTTCGCTTTAGTGTGGGGTATCTTATAACATATTAATAAAAAGCTGTAGTCGCTCAAACTAACACAATAACAACAGTATTCTAATGAGTTTTGTTTTTATCTTTCATTGTATATATTTAACAATTAATATTTTACAAAACGAATATATTATTTCGTCAGTAAGAAAACACCTACCCATAAAAAAGGTTAATATCCAAAACAAATAATAAAATGTTCCTTATCTTCAACGGAATTCAAAAACATTACTCTTTTACTCATTCTCATACAACATTTTAATTTTTAAAAATTACCATTTTCTCTCATCATTTTATTTTTATAATTTTTCAAAAATCTCAAAAGTAAAATATACTGAGTAAAGTTTTTGAATTTCAGCGGATCCACGATATGACCGTGATGAAGATATAAGCGAATAGACAGAACAACGAAGAATATTATTATTATTATATAGTACAATAATAAATTTATAAATATACAAGTGTAAATGTAGAGGGATATCATAATAAATAATAAATAAATAATTATAAATAAGTTCTAACTTTAATTTATGCTATGCGGAAGAAGGAGATGTATCGCAACCAGGTATTTTTATTCGACTGTTATTATTTTATTATTATAATATATAAATAGATGTTGTATTTAGTTTTTAGTACGCGTTATAAATTATGGCCTGCTTGCACCAGAGTTACCGGCAGTGGCTTAAACAAAGCGATCGGTCGCCTGAACTCTGCATTACCCAAACGCATTAAAATCAAAATCAAAAGTCATTTATTCAAACTAGGCTGATAATCAGCACTTTTCGAACGTCTAAATTTACTTTACTTTACTTATTTACAAGTGACAGTCCCCCAAAACGCCCACCCTTCGATTAAGTCCGCCTCTTACTTACTGCCGCACTCAGAGAGCTTTAATGATTACTTAAGCCATCACTTAGTAAAGGTTTTGATAGTTTTGTCATACAAAAGTATGTCAAATCTTTACTAAGTGACGGCTTAAGTAATCATTCAATATCTCTGAGTACCGCAGTAAGTGCTTAAAGTGTTAGATAAATAAAGGTGTCCTCTGTCGCGTACAGGGAATAAAATTAACGGGAGCGATAGCTTAGGTTAGGACTGGTCATTTAGCGCGAAACTTATTTCAAACATCGTCGTATTTCTTTTAAATTTGAGACAGAAGAAAGAGACAAAAATATGCTTTTAAAAGTTAACTGTTACATGAAAACTTATTATATTTGTGGTATAATTATGGTGCAAGCTGGCCTAAATATTTTTGTATTCGCTTGTCTGTAAGAAATAATATTAGTTATATAAATATGTATCGGTAGGCGTAGATGTATGTAATATATTTTAATTTAAAGACTATTAAATTCGCCCATCTTTCTTACAACCTTTTTATACGATTGAAAGCACTACAAAAAAATTAAAAAGTGTTGAAGCTGAGTAGTGAAGAAATTGCCATTCGTTTTTGCTTCAGATATTATTATTATTTGCATTGCGTTCTTTTGAGAGATTATATTTTTTGTGATCAAATAATTGTTGTGCTTTTTTTTCACCCCAGATATATTTTCATTCTATTACGTTTTTAAAAGTACCTTTGCCAACAATATTAGTGTTTTTTTTTCGTCAATGCGCCCTACCTCTTAATTATTTTGCTAGATTATTAGTTTTTTTACAATACAACCAAAATATTCCGTAGCTATTTTCTATGTTTTATTCTAACAAGCTATTTTACTGTATATCTACAATGTAGTAATTCTCTCAACAGCCAGAGCGAAACGTTCGCCTGTCGCAGCTAACAGCGGTATACCTCCCAGTCCAGAGCGGTCGGTGGGAAGGTCTCGGTCGAGGCCTGGTGTGTCGCAATCACAACGTGAGTATTACCTACATAGTGATGCTAGCGAAGGAGGTGGCGGAACGTGAGAGGGAGAGAACCTCTCGTCCCAGCCGCCGCGGGAGGCGCTCCGGGCGTCGGGGGCCACGTGATGGCTTCCGGCCACCGTAGACGCGGGCCTGTGGACGGTGAGTGACGGGCTAGCTCGCCGTCCGTCCGTCTTATGACGACGACAGGCCGTGTCGACGGCGCGTTCGTGTTCCACGCGCGCGACGCCCTTCGGGGCTGCGGGTTACCGCGGCCTCGACATGAAGGGCTAAGAAGGAACATGGGTGGTTTTTAGTCAGTAGAAGTCCGACACTCCCTTCCGCTCTGCCCAAGAGCGGGAGGGGTTATTTGATGATTTTCTACCCGCCAAAAAAAAAAAGTATTACCCACATGACCACACTGGCAACTGACAAGCCTTCTCCCAACTATGGTGAGGTCGGCTTCTAGGCTAAAAGCCGTCCTCCCCCCCCATTTAGACTAGAATCTCTAGGGTAATATTGTGGAGGTCGCGGAATACCACCTCTGTGTCGCCACAACGTCGTTAATAAGGTATTTCACCAAAAAAATCTAAATAGTCCGTCTGTTAGATTAGCGAAAAATATTGAATACGTGTTTTTTGTTTTATCAAATTAATAAAAATTTACGAAAATAAAATGTGTCAAAGATCATGATTGGGGGCTTGTGACGTCACTTTGTGAGTTAAAAAGTACTAACCTTGTGACGTTACACGACTTGACCCGACTTTTCGAAGCACTGTATCGTCTTCATCTTTTGTTTTCGTGAAAAAATAAAAAAAAAATTGTCCATTATTTTTTGAAAATCTATCTGACGGACTAATTAGATTTTTTTTTGGTGAAATACCGTATTGTGTGTTATTGAACTTTTCCAGAAGTCGCACACTCTTATTTCAGACCTGTCCCCCAAGATACAGGCGCAGCCTACTTTGGAGACTCTGTTTTTTAACCATGTTAAATGTAGTATTAGAACGATTGGTTACCTACATAATACCGTTTTTAAAGTACCACGCTACTCAATTAGTGATGTCGATTGCATATTTGATCGATGTATTTAAATTTCAAAAACAAAATAGATTGAAATCAATTAAAATGGTTGATTTCAAGAAGATGTAATACGTGTCTTATTCCCTCAGCGACATCCCGTTCATCATCGCCGTCATCTCGCAGCAGTGGGCCGATGTCGCTGGCGAGCGCACGCAGACGACCCTCGGGCATCCCGCGCTCCCTAGCGGGCTCCAGAGAAACTAGTCCTACCAGGTAAGCAAGTCAGCCTCCCGTCGGGGCTGCGGGTTGTTCGGAAGAGTTACCGCTGCCTCGACACAAAGGGCTGAGAAGGAACATGGGTGGTTTTTAGTCAGTAGAAGTCTGACACTCTGCCCAGAGCGAAGGGAGTCATTTAATGATTTCCCACCCAACAACAAAAATAAAAGTCAGTATCAGGTAAGATAAGCTTGTAGAACTATTGGTTAATTAAAACTGTGGCGAGTAGGCAAGTAAACCCGTACGTTTGAACGCATCACCAAATGTCACGCCACCTTTTCTTAAGCCCCGCCTCCGAGATAAGGATCAACTATGTGTGCATAGAGAGGCGCACACGCAGGCGACCGCTGCTCGGCGATCCTTTGTCTACGATGAAGACGACGCACACACGCACGCCGCTCGGGACTGTGACGTATTTTGTTTACTCGCTAGTATAAATACCTGTATGCCGATGGGAACGATATTCATTCATTACTGCTTTGTTACCTGCTTATGTACTGAACTTTTACTTAATATAATAGTACTTGTTAGCAAGCTTATTCGCATTTCATTTATATATCATCTGCACCGACAAGTACCTGCCTGCCTGCTTACCCCACTTGCTAGCGCTCGCACAGTAAGCGGCTAGAATAGCGTTCATTCACTCACCCGCTACAGCCACTTCAAAACTAGAATTAATTTTGTTTTCTTCTGTTTTACTTCCGAGTTATCTGCGACTTTAGACTATACACGGTAGAAACGGAACCTTCACAAAGCCGTCAACCGAGCATTATGTACAACAAACTAAGTAACCCTACACAAAAATAATTGCTGGGAAACGACTTATGTTTCTTTAAAAAAAAAACATGTTTTACGCTAAAAAGTCATTGTAGCATTCTCAAAACATTGTGCTCATGGATCGTTTGAATAGTAGACGGGTCGTGAAGGTTGTTAAGCTACGCACGGATACGAACACACGTAAATCACACACACAAACAAACACACCTTTTTTTTATGGTGGGTGGAAAATCATCAAATAACCCCTCCCGTTCTTAGGCAGAGCGAAAGGGAGTGTCAGACTTCTACTGACTAAAAACCACCCATGTTCCTTCTTGGCCCTTCATGTCGAGGCCGCGGTATCTCTTGCGAACAACCCGCAGCACCGACGGGAACAAACACACCCTCACATACGAACACGTGCAATCCTTACACATCGAGAGCTGCTTAATTTTTTTTTGTTGTCCATTAGCTTAACCATATCATTACGATACCACTTTTTTTTTTGGTTTGGGAAATCATTTAATGACTCTTCCCGCTCCGGGCGAAGCGGAAGGGAGTGTCAGACTTCTACTGACTAAAAACCACCCATCGTCATTGAAGTTCTAACACCACGTAAGTCAAAAATAGTAACTTTGCAGGAGACGAGTGAAAACACGCGGAATCATACATAGGCAGTAGTACAAAAACATGTTTATTTTGTGTTCAATTCAATTAGATAGAGAGTTGCTTGTGTTTGATTGTCTGAAACAACGCTTCTTCCTATTCTCGGTATTAGAAAACGGCATCAAAATGTCAAAACCGCGAAAAAATTACTTACGTGGTGTTAGAACTTCAATGACGCCATGTTCCTTCTTAGCCCTTTGTGCCAAGGCCGCGGTATCTTCGAACAACCCGCAGCCCCGACGGGAATACGATACCACTTAGAGACAGCTCCGACACAAGTACTGTTGTAACTTACTGGAGCTGCTTTAATTTATGTATCTTACATACTTATAAACATGACCCCTCGCTCCAACAGGACCGGCAGATCCAGTAGTGTCGTAAGCGCAGGTGTCCGTCGTCGGGAGTCTATAGAACGCACAGCGCCTAGCCGGGCCCCCGCCGCTACACTACGACTGCTGCAACAGACCAGAGATGCTGAGGCTTTGCTTAGAGTAAGTAGACTTTCATCATCATCATCAGCTGCCTTACGTACTGTGGCGACAACGACATCTATCGCAACACATGAGAACTAAAATGACAAATCCTGCATCGCGCTATCAAAGTTATCCGCGACATTAGCTCATATAGAAAATCCCGACTTACATATGTCGGGCAGTTAGCCCACCAGACACAACACCCGTCTGGTCGGAGGATCCTCCCTTTTCTATGGGGGATGAGGAACTTTACACCCTGTTCCTCATACACCCCAAACATACTATGCAATGCTCCATTTGTGTAAATAAATATTGGCTAAAATAAAATAAAGGCAATGGATATTGTAATACTGTGACTAATCAGCAGTGCAGTGGTTTGGAAATAGTGTAGCAGGCTTCGTTGTCTCTACTGTCAAAAATCCATGAATTTCAGCCAAAATATCTTAAGGTCTGAACATGAAACACAAAAACACACACACACACACACACACACATACACACACACACACACATACACACACACACACACACACACATATGAAATTTAAAAGGATCCAAAGCTCATCCAATAACAGATGTCAGTTAGCAGCTTCCAAACATTTGTACAAGTTGACGTTGTTTAAATTAGGTGGTATTGTTAATTCTAATGTCAGCTTAGCGCCAATACCACATCCTTAATAGGGATGTTTACTGACTATAAAAAATATGATTCTAATTAGTCCGTCTGTTAGATTATCGAAAAATATTGGATACGTATTTTTTGTTTTATCAAATCAATAAAAATTTACGAAGATAAAACGCTCCAAAGATTTGAGTGGGAGGTCGTGCGTGACGTCACTCACCCGTAAAAAATGTCATACTAATATCTTAGAATATGACGTCACATGAGTTTTCAAAGCACTGTATCGTCTTCATTGTTTGTTTACGTGAAAAAAGAAAAAATACGTGTCCAATATTTTTTGGAAATCTATCTGACGGACTAATTAGATTGTTTTAGTTAACTACCCTTTTATTCCGCTAAATGTTAATTATCTGAGCGCTTTCATTGAAAAAACAACCGTGAATTTATTTCGGTTAGTCACAATATTTAATGTTAACGTGTGTCTCCTCAGAGTCCAGAAGACAGTTCGACGTGTGAAGGCGGGCGAGGAGGTCGTGACGATGACTCAGAAGCCTCCAGCGTCTGCTCAGAGAGAAGTCTCGACTCATATAGAAGACATGATGTGAGTATAATACTTATTTCTAGTACAATGAGAGATTCTCTTAGAGATATGTTTAAGGTGATTTGTATTCTCACGGTTGCTTTTCAGTTCATCTTTGCCAACATTATATTAGACAAAATATTCACCTGTACACTAAAAACAGTGATATTCACAACTTGAACACTAGAAATAAGCATAAACTACGCGCTCCATTTTGCCGGCTTCACAAAGTTCATAATTCATTTTTAGGGCTCGGTATAACATTTATAACAAACTGCCATCTTCTTTTGTAGACTTGCCATTTAAAGCCAAAGTTAAATCTAATCTTTGTTTCAAAGCTTACTATTCCATTAACGACTACTTAAATGATAAGAATAGCTGGTCGTTAAGTTGAACACAAGACAATGTTTGTTATTTATGTTCTTTCTCCAAAATTAGTTTACTGAAATGTTATGGCTTTTTATGTTTTATTATTATATACTTTTTTATTATTGATTGTGGTTAATCGTAATATTAACTTACACCTTACTATTATATCGAGTCTGGTTCTTCTAACCAAACAGACAGATGTGTTGCTGGGGAGTTTGTTCCGCCACTTCTTCTTTCCAGCAAAAACACTAGGAAGTGTCGAAGGGTGGGCGTTTTGGGGGACTGTCACTTGTAAATAAGTAAAGTAAAGTAAATTTTAACGTTCGAAAAGTGCTGATCATCAGCCTAGTTTGAATAAATGACTATTGATTGTGATTTTTGATATTTTTCTTGATTCGCATAAACTGGTTTTGTGGTAACAAAACTGTCAAACATTTGATTCACCACTATTCTACGACATTCGTTATGTTGTTATTAGGCCACATTTCAACACCCACCATTCTACAACGGTTCCTCTCCCTCACAGAGCGTCTCCTGGTCAGGCTCGGGCTCCCGCCTGGGCTGGGACTGCGGCTCCCCGCCGCCGCCGCCGCCACCCGACGACATCATAGCGCTGTGCGCCTGCACGCACTGGACTGAACGGAAGGATGGACTTACTCACTTGGTGAGTAGCTTTTACAGGCTGTAAGGAACAGCACAGTGTATAAAGAGTGTAAAAGTACCCTTTACGAAGCCGAAAGGCACTTGTTCTCCCCACCACTGCGACCATTTTTTTGTTCTAGACCATACCTGGGAACCTTATAGTTCCGTAACTATAAGGTTCCCAGGTATGGTCTAGAACAAAAAAATGGTCGCAGATATTGGTGGACAAAGTTACAATTTTTTTTTTTATATACTAGTTTTTCAGGAAATAACTTTACTTAATGTTACCTCCATGACCCGTTTACTATTCGAAGCATTCACAATGTTTTAAGACTGCTACTTTGAGTTTTATCGTAAAATGTGATTTTGGAACCAAAAAAAAAATTGTATCTCAGCAATAATTTTTGCTAGTTTGATGTACAGTACCCGGCGATAAATATTGCTCATCGACCTTTGGAAAAATCAATGCAATTTATTCGTTAATTAAGTTCATATAATATATATTTAGCTTGCCGTGAAACATTTTCGAACCGACCTAGCTTGCGGCAGTTATATATAAAGGCACAGCGGAAAAAAGATGTCTCGAACAGTCATTTCGTATATAGTTTCTCCAAAGGTCGATGTGCAATATTTATCGCCGGGTACTGTACATAATGCTTGGTTGACGGGCTCGTGAAGGATTCGTTTACATCCTGTATGTGGTGCTGTTCTTCGAACAGTGGGGCACTTAATTTCGTGAGCTGTGTGCCCTGTTGTTTGTTCACCACAGGAACTGATGGACACTTCCGAAAGTGCCAAACTAGTAGCTCAGCTCTGGGGCGACACAACCTAGATTGCCATCGACACGCTAAGAAAAAGAATGAACCGCCTTCCGCAAATGCACCCTGCATTCAGCTCCTTATACGGAATCTTTCCACCGGAACTGTTCTCCATTTTATGTTATTTACCTGTTTTTGTTAATATTTCAATGTAAATCCATTTATATAAATAACTAGCTGATGCCCGCGGCTTCGCATGCATGGATATCGGTCACTCTATCCATTGGTGAAAACAACATAAAAATCGGTGCAGTACTTTTTGACTTCATCGCGAACAGACAGACAGACAGACGTGGTGGAGGACTTTGTTTTATAATATGTAGTGAAACTGCTAAAATCAAAATAGATGTTGAAATATTCTAACGAACGACGCGCGAAATCATCTGTTAACTTCCTGCCTAGCTACAAAGTTTATCGAACTCATTTTCGCTCTTGCCGTTCACTACGTACTTAAATAATTTCTTCATCTTTAATTTTAACATGTTTTTCAGGCCAACTACCTAAACAGCGGTCGTCTCCTCACCGACGAGCAACTGCGCCGTCTAACCGAGCTGCTCAACAAGATGTTTGTGGACGCACACACCAAGGTGTTCTCGTTACTGCTGGACGCTGTCTGCGAGCTACTGCTCGTGCACTGGCAGCAGCTCAAGGATTGGCTCTATCAGCTCATGTTCAGGTACCTAGCATCATCATCATCAACAGCCTAGCTTCCAACTATGTTGGGGTCGGCTTCCAGTCTAACCGGATGCAGCTGAATATTAGTGTTTTTCATTAAGCGACTGCCTATCTGACCTCCACAACTCGGGTAAAACTGGCTCTTACCTTTGGTAAGACTGGTGGTCAGACTTTCAGGCCACTGACACATGAAAACTACCTACTCTAAATAAATTTGTAACCATTATTGGTATGCCTTGCAAGGCAGCACTGTATAGTGATAATTAACTATTTTTTTATAACACCGTGTACTATTTTACCTACGTGTCGCAAATGAAGATTTTTGAATTTTGTTGCAGATTACTAATGAAACTCGGCACAGACATCCTAGGATCAGTGCAGAGCAAGATCATGAAGACTTTAGATGTTATCCACGAGTGCTTCCCCGCTGAACTGCAACTACATAATATATTTAGGTAAGAACATTACACCTTTGCCAATCAATAAAATTTAAGAGTGTGTTTGTAATTATAAAATAACAAATAAATAATAACATAACATAACATCATAACATCACGCCTGTAATCCCCGAAGGGTTAGGCAGAGGTGTACCTTATAGTACACCCACATTTCGCCAGTTATGTTTAAGTCCCATGTAATAGGGGGCGAGCCTATTGCCATCAACCGGGCACAAATCCAGACTCCGTGGCTGTTACTTATAATTTCCTGATGGAAAAACCCAATAACACTTTGCCCGACCCGGGAATCGAACCCAGGACCTCATGCTCAGCAGTCGCGCTTGGGACCACTAGACCAACGAGGCAGTCAAAATAAATAATATGGCAGTTTATTTACAATATTTACAAACTACAATTTACAGAACTTAAATTATAATAAAATATATACAAGTATTAAAAAGAGAAGAATTATATGGCATAAAAAACAACAATGGATGTTGAAATACTCAAACGAACGACGCATGAAATCATCCGTCCACTTCTCAACTCTGTAGGCAGCTACAGAGTGCATTGAACTGGTCGTTGCACTTGCCGTTCGCTATGTGCGTTTTGCTATGGTAACATTGCGTAGAAGGAAATTTAAAAAAAAACACATTTGTTGGATTCCCATAACGTTCCTAAAATAATTTCTTGTACTGCTCATCTTAGTATTATTAATATACAGTACTCATTGATATAAAAACTAAAGATACGGTCGTCCGAACATTTGCTCGACGCGTTCGCCATACAGAGAATTTTTGTAGTCTGCTCGTTAACGTAACCTTGTATAAGCGGCGTGGCATTTTCGAGGTTTATATAACATAAATAAAGCTTTTAATAAAATTTACGACCGCACCCGAAGAGAGCCGATCGTGGACTAGTTCACTGCGGCTTAGGAAAGATCTTATTGGGACCACGTTTGTGGCGTCATTTTAACATGCCGTGCGCCCAGTCCTTACGCAGTAATATATAAGTCAATGACAGTACTACATACAAACAAGTGAAGTGTAACTAAAATAGTCTTATTTATTAACACCCATACCTAGTCCATGTTCCACACATTCGAACGAAGCGCTTTGCTAAGTCCTTTATTATGCGCACAGCCAAGGAGTGGAACTCCCTGCCTGCGTCGGTTTTCCCGAGTTCATATAACCCTAATCTATTTAAGTCGCGAGTAAATAGGCTTCTTCTGGGTAAGCTCGTTCCATCGTCGACCTCATCTTTGCCCTTAGGGTAAGATTGAGGTCAAGAG
Organism: Diarsia brunnea; assembly: GCA_949774965.1. NCBI lineage: Eukaryota > Metazoa > Arthropoda > Insecta > Lepidoptera > Noctuidae > Diarsia > Diarsia brunnea. The sequence continues at coordinate 806,245 of OX459023.1, read as the reverse complement.
CAAGCCCATTGCAAATAAAAAAAAAAAAAAAAACGCATTTTGTATTTACTTTGTATAGCCTGAAATAAAAATGGCGTTGTTGAAAAAAAATACATTTTTTATAATTTTTGTGTTTCTCAGGTTTCTAGCGGACGGAGCGACGGCACCCACTCCTAAGACCAAAGCGGCCGCACTGCGGTTCCTAGCGGACCTCGCGCATGACTATTGCACGCCCAACAGTTTGGCTTTAGCGTTACATGGTACGTACTTACGTACTTAAATAGAATAATAAATAATAATTAAGCCTTGTTTATTCCTTAAATAGAAAATCATCTTCAAAATAGAATATCATCATCATCATTCTCCTGCTCTTCTTCATCTTATAGTGTGGGCAGTAAGGTCTAACGACCCCACACACCCTAGTGTCAGAGTTTCTAAACTGCCTCAAGGGTTTTTTTTTTTGGGGCTGGGAAATCATCAAATAACCCCTCCCGCTCTTGGGCAGAGCGAAAGGGAGTGTCAGACTTCTACTGACTAAAAACCACCCATGTTACTTCTTCGCCCTTTAAGTCGAGGCCGCGGTATCCCTTGCGGACAACCCGCAGCCTCGACAGGAACCCCACACACCCAAGTCTCAGAGTTTCTAAACCGCCTCAAGGGCCTCTGACATGGTTTGACGACCGTCACTTGGTGGCCGGAACCACCGGCTTATACGTGCCTGCCGAAGCACGGAATCATCTTTTTATCAGACAATCAGGTGATTCATGCCTGCAATGTCCTAGCCAAACTGGAAACAACTATAATAAGTCTTCTTCTTCCATACTTCTCTATTTCTCGGTAATACAGTAGTCATCTCTTTTCTAGCCATATCCTTCATACAGTCCATCCATCGTTTTTTTGGTGATAATTATTTATTTATTTTATTTTTCACTAGCTGACCCATGCAACTTCGTCTGCGTCACATAATATAGCTTATAACAAAATGTCAACATAAATTGAGTTAAATCGTAACAAACAAAAAATCGTATCTTCCCTCTTTATAATATTAGTTTAGATTTTATTAAAGTGTGAATTACTATTGGTATCTCTTACTATTAAATATACAGTAACACATTGTAAACATTATGGTGCAGTAAATATTTTGAATATGAATTTCTCCAGAGTCCCCGGAGGCCAGAATCCCCACTAACCTACCGCCGGACCGAATGACTGCCGCGCGCTTAATTATTTTGTCGCGCGGATATTTTTACATTGCGATATCTTCTAAGATATTTGTTTAAACTGTATAGAGTAAAGGGCACAAATATTCTATATTAAATTTCTGTGCTAACAAACACATTTATTTAGATATAGATTAATACCATATGGGTTAAATAAGCTTCGCAAAATATCATTCTTTTTAACCTAACATTTTAATAGTAAAAAATGGTTACAGTGAGTCAATCTTAAAAGATAGACATATGCTGTCGCGGACTTTTTTTTAGAACTTTTAAAGAGGAACAATTCTTTCATACATGATATTTGCGTAACTTAAACCGTTTTCGCAGCGCACGCAACGGAAGCTCTCAAAAAGGAATATCTTTTCCCGTTTTTGCAACATTTTTCATTTATGCTCCGCTCCTATTGGTCGTAGCGTGATGTTATATAGCCTAAAGCCTTCCTCGATAAATGGACTATCCGACACAAAAAGAGTTTTTCTATTCCAACCAGTAGTCCCAGAGTTTACCGCGTTCAAACAAACAAACAAACTCTTCAGCTTTATAATATTAGTATAGATATACCTTTGCTTTTCTTTCAACTTACGAACCAAACGAAAAAAATGTAATTGAAATCATACTTTCCTAATAATAATTGATAAACATACCGTCTTATTATTTATTTTTTGGAAAATGTATCAAAATTAAAAATCAAATCAAAAGTCATTTATTCAAACTAAGCTGATAATCAGCACTTTTTGAACGTCAAGTTTTACTTTACTTTACTTATTTACAAGTGACAGTCCCCCAAAACGCCCACCCTTCGACACTTCCTAGTGTTTTTGCTGGAAAGAAGAAGTAGCGGAACAAACTCCCCAGCAATGTATTGAAAAATATCGTTTGATACACGTTGGCATTTGTTACTGCAGTTCTCGGCTCCATAAAAACCTTCCCTGCGGCTCGGTTGTGAATTCCGCCTCGATGCGATTACAAAATTTCTTAATTTTTTTTCCAAAAAATGTCGCATTTATGTTTAAAAAATAGTATTTTGCAGAATAAATAACCGACTTTCTAAAGCTACCGAAAGTAAAGTTATTGATACGTTTTAGTTGTATTTCTCAGTCTCTCTCTTGTGTATGCACTCCAGGTGGCGCCACGGGCGTGGCGGGTCGCGCGCTGGTGAAGGTGTCTGCGCTGGCGGGCGACGCGCGCGCGCCCGACGTGCGCGTGTGTGCGCGCCGCGCGCTCGCGCATCTCTACGACTGCAACCCTGTGCCCGTGAGTGTGCTGGTGCACTCATACAACCTTCCATCCTCGACCTCATCTGTGTCCTCGGCACAAACAATCGAATATGTCGTATGTCTATCTTGTTTTGGCATTACGAGAGCGAGCGAGATAGACATGCAGGACAAGATTGAGCTTGGTACTTTTAGGAGGTTCCATTCTCTGGAACCTTAACCCACCCACCCTTTTCTTGTAGCTTGGACCCTGTTACCGCTACCGGTGGGCTACTAATTTTCATTTTTTGAAATGTGTTTTTCGTATGTAAAAAATAATAATAATATTTTATTTATTTCAGACACAGTCCATACATGACACAAGAATTAAAATGACATACAACACAAACATAATATTAAATTAAAATAATCAATAAAAATAAATTACACATACACATTAGAATTATAATAATAACTTGTAATTCTCAGTTCACGGCGTTAATGAGCGAGCTGCCAGCTGAGACGCAGGCGTTAGTCAATGGAGTGGTACAACAACATGTCAGAAGAACTTCTAGCAGTGAGTCACATATTCTAATAGGGTAGTTCACAAAACAAATCTAATTAGTCCGTCATATAGATTTCCAAAAAATATTAGACACATATTTTTTCTTTTTTCACATAATCAAAAAATGAAGACCATACAGTGCTTTGAAAACTTTTTTACTGGCAAGTGACGTCACAAGTCCCCACTCAAATCTTTACCAACCCTCAAATTTTATAGGCACTTATGATGTTTTCCATATATTTTTTCTAAACCTGTTCAAGTATTTGCGTGTGGTCATCATAATATCATGTGTTGATAGAAAATTCTTTCAAAACTATACGGACAAACGTAACAAACGTGGATCCAAGCTATTTTAAAATAAGTAATTATAAAAAAACTATGAAATAAAATTCTTAAAAATAACAAGGATCAATCATATTTCGTTCATGGCCTTCTGAATCGACGGCACGATAGGCGCACCGATTGGACTGCTGCGCTGCGTATCGCGGGTTCGATCCCCGCACGGAACAAATATTTGTATGGCCTACAGATAGTTGTTCCAGATCTGGGTGTGTTTGTGTATGTGAGTTTCAATGTTTGTAAACACATCCACGATACAGGAGAAATTCCTAGTGTGGGCCAACGTTTAAAAAAAAAAAATTATTCCCCCTGCTACACGTCACGATGGCATTTACTCCTTTATCATTTCACACCTCACAATCCATCCATCGTTTCTTTGGCCTTGCTGTCCCTCTCCATCCATCAACATTTATATCCATCACTTTTTTATTCACATACATCATACGTTTCACACACACTCCCGATATCTCAAATGAGCTTCAATCAGCAGGCTCGGACAGTCCGCTCCGGTCGGTGAGCGGCGCGTCCAACACGGCTCCGGACGACGTGTACTCGCGGATACGGAAGACCACCTCCGAGATACATACCTACACGGCGCAGCATAGCAATGGTGAGAACATAGCGTAATATAGATACATCAACACGGCTCCGGACGACGTGTACTCGCGGATACGGAAGACCACCTCCGAGATACATACCTACACGGCGCAGCATAGCAATGGTGAGAACATAGCGTAATATAGATACATCAACACGGCTCCGGACGACGTGTACTCGCGGATACGGAAGACCACCTCCGAGATACATACCTACACGGCGCAGCATAGCAATGGTGAGAACATAGCGTAATATAGATACATCAACACGGCTCCGGACGACGTGTACTCGCGGATACGGAAGACCACCTCCGAGATACATACCTACACGGCGCAGCATAGCAATGGTGAGAACATAGCGTAATATAGATACATCAACACGGCTCCGGACGACGTGTACTCGCGGATACGGAAGACCACCTCCGAGATACATACCTACACGGCGCAGCATAGCAATGGTGAGAACATAGCGTAATATAGATACATCAACACGGCTCCGGACGACGTGTACTCGCGGATACGGAAGACCACCTCCGAGATACATACCTACACGGCGCAGCATAGCAATGGTGAGAACATAGCGTAATATAGATACATCAACACGGCTCCGGACGACGTGTACTCGCGGATACGGAAGACCACCTCCGAGATACATACCTACACGGCGCAGCATAGCAATGGTGAGAACATAGCGTAATATAGATACATCAACACGGCTCCGGACGACGTGTACTCGCGGATACGGAAGACCACCTCCGAGATACATACCTACACGGCGCAGCATAGCAATGGTGAGAACATAGCGTAATATAGATACATCAACACGGCTCCGGACGACGTGTACTCGCGGATACGGAAGACCACCTCCGAGATACATACCTACACGGCGCAGCATAGCAATGGTGAGAACATAGCGTAATATAGATACATCAACACGGCTCCGGACGACGTGTACTCGCGGATACGGAAGACCACCTCCGAGATACATACCTACACGGCGCAGCATAGCAATGGTGAGAACATAGCGTAATATAGATACATCAACACGGCTCCGGACGACGTGTACTCGCGGATACGGAAGACCACCTCCGAGATACATACCTACACGGCGCAGCATAGCAATGGTGAGAACATAGCGTAATATAGATACATCAACACGGCTCCGGACGACGTGTACTCGCGGATACGGAAGACCACCTCCGAGATACATACCTACACGGCGCAGCATAGCAATGGTGAGAACATAGCGTAATATAGATACATCAACACGGCTCCGGACGACGTGTACTCGCGGATACGGAAGACCACCTCCGAGATACATACCTACACGGCGCAGCATAGCAATGGTGAGAACATAGCGTAATATAGATACATCAACACGGCTCCGGACGACGTGTACTCGCGGATACGGAAGACCACCTCCGAGATACATACCTACACGGCGCAGCATAGCAATGGTGAGAACATAGCGTAATATAGATACATCAACACGGCTCCGGACGACGTGTACTCGCGGATACGGAAGACCACCTCCGAGATACATACCTACACGGCGCAGCATAGCAATGGTGAGAACATAGCGTAATATAGATACATCAACACGGCTCCGGACGACGTGTACTCGCGGATACGGAAGACCACCTCCGAGATACATACCTACACGGCGCAGCATAGCAATGGTGAGAACATAGCGTAATATAGATACATCAACACGGCTCCGGACGACGTGTACTCGCGGATACGGAAGACCACCTCCGAGATACATACCTACACGGCGCAGCATAGCAATGGTGAGAACATAGCGTAATATAGATACATCAACACGGCTCCGGACGACGTGTACTCGCGGATACGGAAGACCACCTCCGAGATACATACCTACACGGCGCAGCATAGCAATGGTGAGAACATAGCGTAATATAGATACATCAACACGGCTCCGGACGACGTGTACTCGCGGATACGGAAGACCACCTCCGAGATACATACCTACACGGCGCAGCATAGCAATGGTGAGAACATAGCGTAATATAGATACATCAACACGGCTCCGGACGACGTGTACTCGCGGATACGGAAGACCACCTCCGAGATACATACCTACACGGCGCAGCATAGCAATGGTTAGAACATACTATTACATACAAAAACAAACTCAGGCCTTTTTCGCATGTGGGTAGGCAGAAACCACAGAATGCCAACTATTATGATTATGATCCTTTTTTTTGGGTGTAGGTAAACATCAAATGACTCCTTCCGCTCAGGGCGGAGCGGAAGAGAGTGTCAGACTTCTACTGACTAAAAACTCAACCATGTTCCTTCTTAGGCCTTTGTGTCGAGGCAGCGGTATCTCTTTCGAACAACCCGCAGCCCACCTGTTATGATCCTTACATACTCTTTTTGCCTCGGCCACGTTAAGAAGTGTAACATAATAAATTGATAATTAACCCGCGTTCCGTTGGAAATGCGGGTTTTTTCGTTTTTTTTTTTGTTCGTTTCACACGTCTTTCAATTGATTTATTTTGTTTCTTCCCAGCGGACTGCGGTAACCACATGTCGAGCAAAGACTCGGGGATCAGTCAGATGTCTGACGTCACGCTGTCTAACAAGGGACACAATGGAGTGCCCAACGGACATTATAATGCGTAAGTATGAAATTAAAATAAATTATTTCATTTTAATAATAATAATAATTGGTAATTATGTAAATTTTATTGAACATCTGACTTATAAGTGATTATTGTATGCCCTACGGGCGGGACATAGCTGATCAAAATTATTTAACTGTTTATGAACTGTACCTACCTATGATCCACAATAAAATATATTGAATTTGAATTTAGTTTAAAATTAAAAGGGTGTATGCTGAATGTTAGGGACTTCGCAAGTTGGTGTCAAAGATGTCCACGTAATAAGAATTTCTTGAAATTCTCATTACGAAGCTGAAAAAGACACTTGTTCTCCCCGAAACTTATCTTCTTTAACAGTTACGGAGGTATTCAAAGCACAATTTTGAGTGTGCTGTATTGAATTTTGCCATAAAACGTGATTTTACAATCCCAAACAAAATAAACGTTGCCCAATAATATGTTGTGCGTAGAAGTTTTACTTGGTTTAATGTTCTAAGAATCCATTAATTTACACCCCGCTTACTGAACTCGCTGTTCCCGGCGACCTTTACCCGCGAGAAATTATAATAAAATATTACTTTCTTATTTGTACTGGATTTTTATAACAATTTCAAGGGTGTGAATTCTCCCGTCGGGGCTGCGGGTTGTTCGCAAGAGATACCGCGGCCTCGACATGAAGGGCTAAGAAGGAACATGAGTGGTTTTTAGTCAGTAGAAGTCTGACACTCCCTTTCGCTCTGCCCAAGAGCGGGAGGGGTTATTTGATGATTTTCCACCCGAAAAAAAAAAACTTTTTTTTCTGAAATTAAAAGTAGCCTCGTTACTCCTTATAACATCAGCTATATGCCAGTAAAAGTCGTCGTCACTCATACTTTTGTAACTGTCTCTTTATTAAGTCGACGTTCAACAACAAATGTCGCTTTTAAATATCTTACCAGCTACTGTAAACTATGTATTTACTTGTGACAGCGAGGCGTTAAACCGCGCGGCGTCGGCCGACAGCTCGGAGGAAGCGAACAGTACCAAGGAATCGTCACCAGTGCCGGCTCATCATCAACACGGGTAAGATACATGTGCCTATCAACTATATAGGGTGTAAAAGTACCCTTAACGTAAACGAAGGGCATTTGTTCTCCCCACCACTGCGATCATTTTTTTGTTCTAGACCATACCTGGGAACCTCCTAGTTGCGGAGATATTGGGGGTCAAAGTTCCAAATTTTTCACAGCTGTTTTTGTAAATACTAGTATTTCAGGTTTTAACTTTACTTAAATTACCTCCATGACCCGTTTACTATTCAAAGCATCCACTAGCACAATGTTTTAAGAGTGCTACTTTGAGTTTTACCGTAAAATGTGATTTTTGACCCCAAAAAAAAAAGTCATTTCCCAGCAAAAATTTTTGCGTAGGGGTATTTAGTTTGATGTACAGAATGCTTGGTTGACGGATGCGTGAAGGGTTCGTTTACACCCTGTAGTACCCGGCGATAAATATTGCACATCGACCTCTGGAAAGAGGTGTTTTTGATACAAAGAATAAAAAGAATTATCAAAAGAAGCAAATCATAATTGTTTTAACAGCTCCTAATAGATACCGGACTGTTTGTATTTCGTGCGACAGAGATAACGCTCTACGAAGCCGAAATTAGCCGATTGTCTCTTTCCAAAGGTCGATGTGCAATATTTATCGCCGGGTACTGTACCAAGCTATTGTTTAACTGACTTGGTGTCAGAACGCCTCAACGAGATGTCAGCTATTGGGCGTCGTGGCTGCGGGTTCTTCGAAAGAGATACCGCGGCCTCGGCACAAGGGCTAAGAAGGAACATGGGTGGTTTTTAGTCACTAGGAGTCTGACACTCCCTTCCGCTCTGCCCAAGAGCAGGAGGGGTTATTTGATGATTTCCCACTCCCCAAAAAAAAAAAAAAGCTATTGGGCGGACTGCGGGTTGTTCAAAAGAGATACCGCGGTCACAAAGGGCTAAGAAGGAACATGAGTGGTTTAAGTCAGTACAAATCTGACACTCCCGGCCCTCCGCCTTAGTCGGGGGGGTCATTTGATGAAGATGGTGTCAGCATCAGAATCAGAACTTTATTAATTTGCTAAGAGTGTAGATACGATGTTATACATAAAATAATTAGATCGGCTACCGTCTGAATCACAGCTCGATGCGGGAGCGGTAATGTTTTGCGAAAGCTTGGTTATTAACACCGCTCCTGCAAAGTTCTACCATTTAAAAGAGATCAAGGACTGCGATTCTCTATTCAAATGTATTCCCCTGTTTTCCCCCCGAATAATACTTCAAGAGCGGTTTTTTTTTTCTGAAATAAATATCTGCTATACACATCGATTTCAGAAAGAAAGCATTCCTTTTTTCAGCTACAAATAAAAGTAAATAAAATAGGATCCATTAAGTAAGATCATTGGGTGCGACCAATGCGGCGATCTATGTATGTGTCCGTGCGCATAAATAGTTTGCTCGAACACCAAGAGGGGATCGGACAAAAAAAAAAACTAATTAGTCCGTCAGATAGATTTCCATAAAATATTGAACACATATTTTTTCTTTTTTCACATAAACAAAAAAGAAGACGATACAGTGCTCGTGAACTCCTCGAAAACGTCACATGTCAGTACATTTTTTACCTACAAATGACGTCACAACCTCCCCATGATCTTTGACGCGTTTTATCTTCGTCATTTTTTATTAATTTGATAAAGCAAAAAACACGTATCCAATGTTTTTCGATAATCTAACAGACGGACCAATTAGAATCATATTGTTTTGTCTCAGTCCGATCCCCTATTATCTAAAAACAATTTTCAAGTGAAAATTAACAATTCTAAGCATTATGATAATTTGTTTCAGAGAGTTCAACTCAAGTCAGCTGGGACGCGACAAGATTAGACCTTATGAGACTGACGAGAATGGATATATTATTACTAAATGTAAGTACTTATTACTATTAAAGCTAACTATTGAGGGTTTCATACCCATTGGAGTTCTATTACTAAGTTAACATTTACTGTTTGCAATTTATTGATCGCAAAAGTTATTTGAAATTTTATAAAACATTTGCTGGTATAGATCACTACCTCGTTAATCACCAGTGCGACTGCTGAGCACGAGGTCCTCGGTTCGATTCCCAAATCGGACGAAGTGTTATTGACCGCGTCGATAGGTCGTGGTGGAGTAAAATCAAACGTATGGTGGACTGTATAAACTATAATAATCTTTTTTTTTTTCGTAATAAAACGTTGCCCCACACTAGGAATTTCTCCTGTATCGTGGGTGCGTTTACAAACATATAAACTCACATACACAAACACACCCAGACCCGAAACAACTATCTGTAGGCCATACAAATATTTGTTCCGTGCGGGGATCGAACCCGCGACACGCAGCGCAGCAATCCAATCTCTCAGCCACTGCGCCAACCGTGCCGTCTAATAATGAATTTGGAATAAAAATACAATGTTCGGTTGTACTATGAAGAAAAAGATATTGGTACGTTAAGGAAATGCGTAAGCGCGTGCGTGCGTGGAGCGCGTGCGCGTCGTGCCTGACACCCGCTTCCCCGCGCCCCTTGTTCGCTGCACGGCGATGTTGAGCGGAACGGTCTCAACAGCTATTGAGTTTTTCCATTAGAAGTTTCTCAGTAGCAATGATTGATGGCAATAGGCTCTCCCCCTATTACATGGGACTTAAACATAACTGGCGAAATGTGGGTGTACCATTAGGACCTCTGCCTAACCCTTCGGGGATTACAGGCGTGATGTGATATTATGTTTTAAATGTAGAAATGATGTTGTGCCATTACACGTTAAAATCATGCCAGTCTTTTGCAAAATTGCTGTTTTTTTACTTGTCTTATGTTAGAACTTCAACCGAAGATTTTCTCAGTTAATAGGGATGTTTATTGTTTACTAATTTAAAAAATATGATTCTAATTATTCCGTCTGCTAGATTATCGAAAAATATTGGATGCGTATTTTTTGTTTTATCAAATCAATAAAAATTGACCAAGATAAAACGCGTCAAAGATTTGGGTAGGGGGTTGTGACGTCACTCACCGGTAAAAAATGTCATACTAATGTCTTAGAATATGACGCCACACGAGTTTTCAAAGCAGTGTATCGTCTTCATAGTTTGTTTTCGTGAAAAAAGAAAAAAATACGTGTCCAATATTTTTTGGAAATCTATCTGACGGACTAATTAGATTTTTTTTGTTAACTACCCTATTACTAATGTAGCTAATAAATAATGTTTCCTACCCAGGCGGGCTACGAGAACCAGAAGTCTTGGAAGCACTCTGCAAGCTGGACGTGTCTCAAGCGCCGCCCGAGCAATGGGAACGACTTCTACTAGCTACACACGAGCTGCTCAAATATGGAGACTGTCGGAAACCTGTGGAATATTTCAAGTTAGTCATCATCTTCCTGCCCTTATCCCATTTTATTTGGGGTCGGCGCAACACGTTTTCTTTTTCCATTCTTCCCTGTTAGACGCCACGGTGGCATTTACTCCTTTCTCATTCATATCATTCCTCACACAATCCATCCATCTTTTCCTTGGCCTTCCTCTCCCTCTCCATCCATCACCTTTTAAGTCACACGCGATTCGTCTCTCCTCATAACATGTCCATACCACGACATTCGATTACCTTTCAACTTTTCTGTAACTGGGGCAACTTTTAAACTTCCTCTAATATACTTGTTCCTTACTTTATCCATTCTTGTACTTCAAGTTAATATCTATACTAATATTATAAAGCTCAAGAGTTTATTTGCTTGGTTGAACGCGCTAATCTCAGGGATTACTGCTCGAAATTAAAAAAAAAATTTTTAATTGTTGGATAGTCCATTGAGGAGCTCGTGGCTTGATAAGAACTGCCACTCGGCTCGATCTTTAGGTAAAGCTGTGCTTGCCTAGGTCGGTCTGTGGATGGGTGACCGCCCGACATACCGAGTTTCCTGAAATTCTGACATCCAGTCTTACCAAAGAGTATCGTATTACCTAGTATTAACTGGGTTGTGGAGGTCAGATAGGCAGTCGCTCCATGTAAAATACTGGTACTCAGCTGCATCCGGTTAGATTGGAAGCCAACCCCTACATAGTTGGGAAAAGGCTAGGCAGATGATGATGATGATGTTGGATAGTCCATTTATTGAGGAAGGCTTTTTTTGGAGGATGGGAAATCATCAAATGACTCCTCCCGCTCTGGGCAGAGCGGTAGAGAGTGTCAAACTTCTACTGGCTAAAACCCACCAATGTTCCTTCTTAGCCCTTTGTGTCGAGGCCGCGGTATCTCTTTCGAACAACCTGCAGCCGCGGTCAGTAGAAGCCTGACACTCTTCCGCTTCTCCCAGAGCGTGAGGAGTTATTTGACGAAAAAAAAGTGGTGTGTTATTGAAGATTGCTGTAGGCTAATATTGATGTTGGTATTTTTAAAATATGTAATATTTTCAGGAACATAGTGAGAGTGGCGTTAGCAGCGTTATCAATAGACGAGAACGCGGGTGATAAGGAGAACACTGAAAACGCTAGTAATGCGCAACAGACTTCCGGTGAGTTAACTACTTTAGTATGTAACTTTATCTTTGAAATGTATGTGTAGCGGCAATTTTATTTAAAAAAACGGTGAAATCAAATCAAAAGTCATTTATTCAAACTAGGCTGATTATCAAAACTCTTCGAATGTCAAAATTCACTTTACTTATTTACAAGTGACAGTCCCCCAAAACGCCCACCCTTCGACACTTCCTAGTGTTTTTTGCTGGAAACAAGAAGTGGCGGAACAAACTCCCCAGCAACACATCTGTCTGTTTGGTTAGAAGAACCAGACTCGGTACAATAGTAAGGTGTAACTTAATATGGTTTGGGCGCAGAACGTCAGAAACGCAAAATGACAGATTAGCAAATTTTCAGGAGTTAGACACAAATCAATAATATAAAATGTATATAATAATAGCAAAGACATAACATATCAGTAAACTAATTTTGGAGAAAGAACATAAATAACAAACATTGTCTTGTGTTCAACTCAGCGATAAAAATGTTGATTTTACATTTACGAATACCTTAAAGCTGTCCCGTTACTAAAGTTAAATGTATTTGAGTTGGGATGTGACCGTTTCGAATGATTAATAAAAGAACTACCTCGTTGGTCTATTAGTCGCAAGCGCGACTGCTGAGCATTAAGTCCTGGATTCGATTCCCGGTTTCGGAAAAGTGTTATTGGGTTTTTCCAGGTTTTTCAGTAGCAGCCACAGAGTCTGGATTTGTGGCCGGTTGATGGCCTTATTACGAGGAACTTAAAAAATGTAACTAGCGATATGTAGGTCTGGTTACTATTAGGTACACAGGTCACATTTTCAGGATAGGTCAAGATAGATAGGGCGACAATGTGTCTCTGTCGCCTGTAATCCCTGAAAAGGGAGAAACCTCCAACGCTAACAAGCGTCATGATACGAGTTATTCTGTTTTTCTTTTTAATTACTTTTTTTCTATTTTTTTTTTTATTCTTATTACTTATTCTCTTCTCCCCCCAGGTTGGGGCACAGCCCACGAGCGCGCCGCAGCAGAAGCCGTGAAGGTCCTCATCTGGTTGTGTCGCAGACCTGAGACCAGGCCGCAGTGGCAGGACTACTTCGATCTAATACTGCTAAAGCTTATACACGCGTATGAGAGCCTCAATAAGGAGCTTATGAGGGCTGTGGAGGCGGGTATGCCGCATATAGCTAGCGCTCTGCCGGCACAACAGGTGGGTTGGCGTGATTGTAGTTTAGAAACAACAAAAAATACATTTTAGGATGATGCAAACTGCTTTTTGTTGTAATACAATTGTTGCACTCCGGTATAAATGTTTGTTTCGATGCAACAAAATATGAGGGTATTAGACAATTAGCCTCCTGATCAAAAGGTCTAAGTATAGTTCACGTCAAATAACTTTGCCCCTCTGAAGTTAGCCATTTGCAAAGATCACGCAAGTGCAGTCACGTAGAAAATTATTTGAACAAAATAAATACATATTTTTAAAAGAAAACATAGTTTTGAACCCAGGTGAATTGAAAGAAAGAAGAAAGAAAACAATGTGAATGTCAACAAGAAATAAGATAACAAAACAAAAACGACTAATAACAAATAACACGTAGAATAATGCAACACTTGTGGCATCGAATGTGTATCGTACTGCGCAAGCGGGACGCAAGCATGCATGGAACGTAAAGGAGCGACAGAGACATAAAACCGCGCCGCCATAATGCCCGCCTCCATGACTCGCGCATGCGCAGTTGCAGTTTTGTCCGTAGTTTTGAGCCACTCGTAGCCAACTTCAGAGGGGCACAGTTATTTGACGCGAACAGTAACTAAATGTCCAACAGTGCGAAATGTCTAATGAGCAACCGATGCTGATGTTGCTAAATAAATGTTCTGCTATACTGGCCATCTGATAGTTGGACGTTTTGCTAAGTAGACTTACTGCTATAATAATTATTATATTTATTTCAGCTTAGGAACGAAAAATGTAAATTCTGTCATCAAATGCAAAAGACGAATTTTGCCTTTGAACTCAACTACCAGTTTTACCATAGATTATCAGACAAATTCAACCGTATCGGCGTTGCCAGCACATTTAGTTAACTGCAATAAATATAGATTACATAAAAACTTTGTTCGTAATAAATCGTACCAAATAGTTATTTTTCACATCGAAACCTAACAAGAAGAAAAAAAATATGTATAGGACAATAAATAGTCTGAATTTTAGCAAGTTAGCAAGATCCTTTTGTAGTTATTTGAGTCAGTAACCGCAGACAGTCATCTCCCGTTGTCGTGGCAGGTGCTGGCGCTGCTGAAGCCAGTGATCCGCACGCGCGGCTACCCCACGTCGCTGTGCGCGCTGAAGCTGGCGGCCGAGGTGGCCAAGGCGCGCCCGCACGAGCTCGGCGACGACACCGTGCAGACCCTCATGGAGGGCGTGGGACAGGTAACATATATCCGACAGGTTCACTAACCTTATCATTAACACTGAAGCTGGCGGCCGAGGTGGCCAAGGCGCGCCCGCACGAGCTCGGCGACGACACCGTGCAGACCCTCATGGAGGGCGTGGGACAGGTAACATATATCCGACAGGTTCACTAACCTTATCATTAACACTGAAGCTGGCGGCCGAGGTGGCCAAGGCGCGCCCGCACGAGCTCGGCGACGACACCGTGCAGACCCTCATGGAGGGCGTGGGACAGGTAACATATATCCGACAGGTTCACTAACCTTATCATTAACACTGAAGCTGGCGGCCGAGGTGGCCAAGGCGCGCCCGCACGAGCTCGGCGACGACACCGTGCAGACCCTCATGGAGGGCGTGGGACAGGTAACATATATCCGACAGGTTCACTAACCTTATCATTAACACTGAAGCTGGCGGCCGAGGTGGCCAAGGCGCGCCCGCACGAGCTCGGCGACGACACCGTGCAGACCCTCATGGAGGGCGTGGGACAGGTAACATATATCCGACAGGTTCACTAACCTTATCATTAACACTGAAGCTGGCGGCCGAGGTGGCCAAGGCGCGCCCGCACGAGCTCGGCGACGACACCGTGCAGACCCTCATGGAGGGCGTGGGACAGGTAACATATATCCGACAGGTTCACTAACCTTATCATTAACACTGAAGCTGGCGGCCGAGGTGGCCAAGGCGCGCCCGCACGAGCTCGGCGACGACACCGTGCAGACCCTCATGGAGGGCGTGGGACAGGTAACATATATCCGACAGGTTCACTAACCTTATCATTAACACTGAAGCTGGCGGCCGAGGTGGCCAAGGCGCGCCCGCACGAGCTCGGCGACGACACCGTGCAGACCCTCATGGAGGGCGTGGGACAGGTAACATATATCCGACAGGTTCACTAACCTTATCATTAACACTGAAGCTGGCGGCCGAGGTGGCCAAGGCGCGCCCGCACGAGCTCGGCGACGACACCGTGCAGACCCTCATGGAGGGCGTGGGACAGGTAACATATATCCGACAGGTTCACTAACCTTATCATTAACACTGAAGCTGGCGGCCGAGGTGGCCAAGGCGCGCCCGCACGAGCTCGGCGACGACACCGTGCAGACCCTCATGGAGGGCGTGGGACAGGTAACATATATCCGACAGGTTCACTAACCTTATCATTAACACTGAAGCTGGCGGCCGAGGTGGCCAAGGCGCGCCCGCACGAGCTCGGCGACGACACCGTGCAGACCCTCATGGAGGGCGTGGGACAGGTAACATATATCCGACAGGTTCACTAACCTTATCATTAACACTGAAGCTGGCGGCCGAGGTGGCCAAGGCGCGCCCGCACGAGCTCGGCGACGACACCGTGCAGACCCTCATGGAGGGCGTGGGACAGGTAACATATATCCGACAGGTTCACTAACCTTATCATTAACACTGAAGCTGGCGGCCGAGGTGGCCAAGGCGCGCCCGCACGAGCTCGGCGACGACACCGTGCAGACCCTCATGGAGGGCGTGGGACAGGTAACATATATCCGACAGGTTCACTAACCTTATCATTAACACTGAAGCTGGCGGCCGAGGTGGCCAAGGCGCGCCCGCACGAGCTCGGCGACGACACCGTGCAGACCCTCATGGAGGGCGTGGGACAGGTAACATATATCCGACAGGTTCACTAACCTTATCATTAACACTGAAGCTGGCGGCCGAGGTGGCCAAGGCGCGCCCGCACGAGCTCGGCGACGACACCGTGCAGACCCTCATGGAGGGCGTGGGACAGGTAACATATATCCGACAGGTTCACTAACCTTATCATTAACACTGAAGCTGGCGGCCGAGGTGGCCAAGGCGCGCCCGCACGAGCTCGGCGACGACACCGTGCAGACCCTCATGGAGGGCGTGGGACAGGTAACATATATCCGACAGGTTCACTAACCTTATCATTAACACTGAAGCTGGCGGCCGAGGTGGCCAAGGCGCGCCCGCACGAGCTCGGCGACGACACCGTGCAGACCCTCATGGAGGGCGTGGGACAGGTAACATATATCCGACAGGTTCACTAACCTTATCATTAACACTGAAGCTGGCGGCCGAGGTGGCCAAGGCGCGCCCGCACGAGCTCGGCGACGACACCGTGCAGACCCTCATGGAGGGCGTGGGACAGGTAACATATATCCGACAGGTTCACTAACCTTATCATTAACACTGAAGCTGGCGGCCGAGGTGGCCAAGGCGCGCCCGCACGAGCTCGGCGACGACACCGTGCAGACCCTCATGGAGGGCGTGGGACAGGTAACATATATCCGACAGGTTCACTAACCTTATCATTAACACTGAAGCTGGCGGCCGAGGTGGCCAAGGCGCGCCCGCACGAGCTCGGCGACGACACCGTGCAGACCCTCATGGAGGGCGTGGGACAGGTAACATATATCCGACAGGTTCACTAACCTTATCATTAACACTGAAGCTGGCGGCCGAGGTGGCCAAGGCGCGCCCGCACGAGCTCGGCGACGACACCGTGCAGACCCTCATGGAGGGCGTGGGACAGGTAACATATATCCGACAGGTTCACTAACCTTATCATTAACACTGAAGCTGGCGGCCGAGGTGGCCAAGGCGCGCCCGCACGAGCTCGGCGACGACACCGTGCAGACCCTCATGGAGGGCGTGGGACAGGTAACATATATCCGACAGGTTCACTAACCTTATCATTAACACTGAAGCTGGCGGCCGAGGTGGCCAAGGCGCGCCCGCACGAGCTCGGCGACGACACCGTGCAGACCCTCATGGAGGGCGTGGGACAGGTAACATATATCCGACAGGTTCACTAACCTTATCATTAACACTGAAGCTGGCGGCCGAGGTGGCCAAGGCGCGCCCGCACGAGCTCGGCGACGACACCGTGCAGACCCTCATGGAGGGCGTGGGACAGGTAACATATATCCGACAGGTTCACTAACCTTATCATTAACACTGAAGCTGGCGGCCGAGGTGGCCAAGGCGCGCCCGCACGAGCTCGGCGACGACACCGTGCAGACCCTCATGGAGGGCGTGGGACAGGTAACATATATCCGACAGGTTCACTAACCTTATCATTAACACTGAAGCTGGCGGCCGAGGTGGCCAAGGCGCGCCCGCACGAGCTCGGCGACGACACCGTGCAGACCCTCATGGAGGGCGTGGGACAGGTAACATATATCCGACAGGTTCACTAACCTTATCATTAACACTGAAGCTGGCGGCCGAGGTGGCCAAGGCGCGCCCGCACGAGCTCGGCGACGACACCGTGCAGACCCTCATGGAGGGCGTGGGACAGGTAACATATATCCGACAGGTTCACTAACCTTATCATTAACACTGAAGCTGGCGGCCGAGGTGGCCAAGGCGCGCCCGCACGAGCTCGGCGACGACACCGTGCAGACCCTCATGGAGGGCGTGGGACAGGTAACATATATCCGACAGGTTCACTAACCTTATCATTAACACTGAAGCTGGCGGCCGAGGTGGCCAAGGCGCGCCCGCACGAGCTCGGCGACGACACCGTGCAGACCCTCATGGAGGGCGTGGGACAGGTAACATATATCCGACAGGTTCACTAACCTTATCATTAACACTGAAGCTGGCGGCCGAGGTGGCCAAGGCGCGCCCGCACGAGCTCGGCGACGACACCGTGCAGACCCTCATGGAGGGCGTGGGACAGGTAACATATATCCGACAGGTTCACTAACCTTATCATTAACACTGAAGCTGGCGGCCGAGGTGGCCAAGGCGCGCCCGCACGAGCTCGGCGACGACACCGTGCAGACCCTCATGGAGGGCGTGGGACAGGTAACATATATCCGACAGGTTCACTAACCTTATCATTAACACTGAAGCTGGCGGCCGAGGTGGCCAAGGCGCGCCCGCACGAGCTCGGCGACGACACCGTGCAGACCCTCATGGAGGGCGTGGGACAGGTAACATATATCCGACAGGTTCACTAACCTTATCATTAACACTGAAGCTGGCGGCCGAGGTGGCCAAGGCGCGCCCGCACGAGCTCGGCGACGACACCGTGCAGACCCTCATGGAGGGCGTGGGACAGGTAACATATATCCGACAGGTTCACTAACCTTATCATTAACACTGAAGCTGGCGGCCGAGGTGGCCAAGGCGCGCCCGCACGAGCTCGGCGACGACACCGTGCAGACCCTCATGGAGGGCGTGGGACAGGTAACATATATCCGACAGGTTCACTAACCTTATCATTAACACTGAAGCTGGCGGCCGAGGTGGCCAAGGCGCGCCCGCACGAGCTCGGCGACGACACCGTGCAGACCCTCATGGAGGGCGTGGGACAGGTAACATATATCCGACAGGTTCACTAACCTTATCATTAACACTGAAGCTGGCGGCCGAGGTGGCCAAGGCGCGCCCGCACGAGCTCGGCGACGACACCGTGCAGACCCTCATGGAGGGCGTGGGACAGGTAACATATATCCGACAGGTTCACTAACCTTATCATTAACACTGAAGCTGGCGGCCGAGGTGGCCAAGGCGCGCCCGCACGAGCTCGGCGACGACACCGTGCAGACCCTCATGGAGGGCGTGGGACAGGTAACATATATCCGACAGGTTCACTAACCTTATCATTAACACTGAAGCTGGCGGCCGAGGTGGCCAAGGCGCGCCCGCACGAGCTCGGCGACGACACCGTGCAGACCCTCATGGAGGGCGTGGGACAGGTAACATATATCCGACAGGTTCACTAACCTTATCATTAACACTGAAGCTGGCGGCCGAGGTGGCCAAGGCGCGCCCGCACGAGCTCGGCGACGACACCGTGCAGACCCTCATGGAGGGCGTGGGACAGGTAACATATATCCGACAGGTTCACTAACCTTATCATTAACACTGAAGCTGGCGGCCGAGGTGGCCAAGGCGCGCCCGCACGAGCTCGGCGACGACACCGTGCAGACCCTCATGGAGGGCGTGGGACAGGTAACATATATCCGACAGGTTCACTAACCTTATCATTAACACTGAAGCTGGCGGCCGAGGTGGCCAAGGCGCGCCCGCACGAGCTCGGCGACGACACCGTGCAGACCCTCATGGAGGGCGTGGGACAGGTAACATATATCCGACAGGTTCACTAACCTTATCATTAACACTGAAGCTGGCGGCCGAGGTGGCCAAGGCGCGCCCGCACGAGCTCGGCGACGACACCGTGCAGACCCTCATGGAGGGCGTGGGACAGGTAACATATATCCGACAGGTTCACTAACCTTATCATTAACACTGAAGCTGGCGGCCGAGGTGGCCAAGGCGCGCCCGCACGAGCTCGGCGACGACACCGTGCAGACCCTCATGGAGGGCGTGGGACAGGTAACATATATCCGACAGGTTCACTAACCTTATCATTAACACTGAAGCTGGCGGCCGAGGTGGCCAAGGCGCGCCCGCACGAGCTCGGCGACGACACCGTGCAGACCCTCATGGAGGGCGTGGGACAGGTAACATATATCCGACAGGTTCACTAACCTTATCATTAACACTGAAGCTGGCGGCCGAGGTGGCCAAGGCGCGCCCGCACGAGCTCGGCGACGACACCGTGCAGACCCTCATGGAGGGCGTGGGACAGGTAACATATATCCGACAGGTTCACTAACCTTATCATTAACACTGAAGCTGGCGGCCGAGGTGGCCAAGGCGCGCCCGCACGAGCTCGGCGACGACACCGTGCAGACCCTCATGGAGGGCGTGGGACAGGTAACATATATCCGACAGGTTCACTAACCTTATCATTAACACTGAAGCTGGCGGCCGAGGTGGCCAAGGCGCGCCCGCACGAGCTCGGCGACGACACCGTGCAGACCCTCATGGAGGGCGTGGGACAGGTAACATATATCCGACAGGTTCACTAACCTTATCATTAACACTGAAGCTGGCGGCCGAGGTGGCCAAGGCGCGCCCGCACGAGCTCGGCGACGACACCGTGCAGACCCTCATGGAGGGCGTGGGACAGGTAACATATATCCGACAGGTTCACTAACCTTATCATTAACACTGAAGCTGGCGGCCGAGGTGGCCAAGGCGCGCCCGCACGAGCTCGGCGACGACACCGTGCAGACCCTCATGGAGGGCGTGGGACAGGTAACATATATCCGACAGGTTCACTAACCTTATCATTAACACTGAAGCTGGCGGCCGAGGTGGCCAAGGCGCGCCCGCACGAGCTCGGCGACGACACCGTGCAGACCCTCATGGAGGGCGTGGGACAGGTAACATATATCCGACAGGTTCACTAACCTTATCATTAACACTGAAGCTGGCGGCCGAGGTGGCCAAGGCGCGCCCGCACGAGCTCGGCGACGACACCGTGCAGACCCTCATGGAGGGCGTGGGACAGGTAACATATATCCGACAGGTTCACTAACCTTATCATTAACACTGAAGCTGGCGGCCGAGGTGGCCAAGGCGCGCCCGCACGAGCTCGGCGACGACACCGTGCAGACCCTCATGGAGGGCGTGGGACAGGTAACATATATCCGACAGGTTCACTAACCTTATCATTAACACTGAAGCTGGCGGCCGAGGTGGCCAAGGCGCGCCCGCACGAGCTCGGCGACGACACCGTGCAGACCCTCATGGAGGGCGTGGGACAGGTAACATATATCCGACAGGTTCACTAACCTTATCATTAACACTGAAGCTGGCGGCCGAGGTGGCCAAGGCGCGCCCGCACGAGCTCGGCGACGACACCGTGCAGACCCTCATGGAGGGCGTGGGACAGGTAACATATATCCGACAGGTTCACTAACCTTATCATTAACACTGAAGCTGGCGGCCGAGGTGGCCAAGGCGCGCCCGCACGAGCTCGGCGACGACACCGTGCAGACCCTCATGGAGGGCGTGGGACAGGTAACATATATCCGACAGGTTCACTAACCTTATCATTAACACTGAAGCTGGCGGCCGAGGTGGCCAAGGCGCGCCCGCACGAGCTCGGCGACGACACCGTGCAGACCCTCATGGAGGGCGTGGGACAGGTAACATATATCCGACAGGTTCACTAACCTTATCATTAACACTGAAGCTGGCGGCCGAGGTGGCCAAGGCGCGCCCGCACGAGCTCGGCGACGACACCGTGCAGACCCTCATGGAGGGCGTGGGACAGGTAACATATATCCGACAGGTTCACTAACCTTATCATTAACACTGAAGCTGGCGGCCGAGGTGGCCAAGGCGCGCCCGCACGAGCTCGGCGACGACACCGTGCAGACCCTCATGGAGGGCGTGGGACAGGTAACATATATCCGACAGGTTCACTAACCTTATCATTAACACTGAAGCTGGCGGCCGAGGTGGCCAAGGCGCGCCCGCACGAGCTCGGCGACGACACCGTGCAGACCCTCATGGAGGGCGTGGGACAGGTAACATATATCCGACAGGTTCACTAACCTTATCATTAACACTGAAGCTGGCGGCCGAGGTGGCCAAGGCGCGCCCGCACGAGCTCGGCGACGACACCGTGCAGACCCTCATGGAGGGCGTGGGACAGGTCAATAAACATACTTTGTATTATACGTTTTTAAACTGACATGGTCACTAACACTACTTTGTTGTACTACACTTATGTTACGCCAGTTTCATTTTAATTGGCTATTTGACTACTTTTCAAAATTCACGAAAATATAATGTTATTTCAAAGAACTAACAGAAATAATACGATGTGTGTAAAAAGTAATAAAATCGATCAAAAAATGGCTTAGTTTTAACTGATTGTAAATACGTGTTAGACAAAGACAGCGCTATAGAAACGACGTCATATTTCATACCGCCATAGTTACGTCACGGTTACGTAGTACAAATGATCGTTTCGCGCGACAAGGATAGAAAGACCACCAAAAACCTCTAAAGCATGTAACTACTCCATTTTTTTTATCGAAATTTTTACTTTTTTCAAACATCGTGTTATTTCTGTTAGTTCTTTAAAATAACGTAACATTTTCGTGGATTTTTAATAGTAGTCAATTCATATTCATGCATTTTTAACAGACTTAAAAAAAAGGGGAGGTGTAGAACCTCCCCATTTTTGCGGTTTTCTTTTCTGTTTTGATGTTTTTTACCTCGTAACTCCGTCATTTATGGACCGATTTGAAAATTCTTATTTATATGAAAGGGTATATTTTTCGATTGGTCCCATTGATATTCCATCAAATTGAATTCAGTTGTATGTTGACATTGTTATGTTCTGTAGGCTTGTTGAATAAGACACCGGTGAGGTTGACTTGGTTTATTGATACATGGCACACATAATTAATACAGACAGACAGCAGTATCCCAGACAGGGACAGACATCGTAATGTGTAGCTGGAATGACAGATAGGAACCGGATACCTAGATAATATCTAGTGATGTGCACACTATTAACATACTAAATAGTGATGTCCCAACAGACATAATGGTACTACACAGCTCTAACTAGATTTACTTGAAGTAAATACTTCAAGCAAATCAGCAGGATTGGAAGGAGGTGGCACATACCCTGCAGAGGGGCCCCACACTGGCAATTTGTTTAGGATAGATCGTAGATGCCTCATTTGACCAAATTATATCTACAGCGGCCAAGAGAGTTCGCAATCGTTTAAGAAATTTTCAGATAGGCCCTTGCAGTTACTATCCGGGCGGCAAGTTCATAAAATGTTTAGGGATGTGATGTTCGTTTCTCCACAGTTCACATCTCTCGTCTGACGCACCGTCTTATACTGATACCTTTGTTTTAATACATTTCTGTTCCTCTATCCCCACAGTTGGCCGACCACCAGAACAGTGCAGTCCGCAAGGCGGCCGTGTTCTGTATGGTCGCCTTCACGTTCGCGCTGGGCGAGGAGCGCATGCAGCCGCATCTCAAGCATTTATCTGTTAGCAAGTACCGGTTACTGCAGGTAAGGACTAGACTATTGAAAAATATTACATACATGTTTTTCATTTTATCTAATTAATAAAAAAATCCGAAAATAAGACGCCTCAAAAATCATGAGAAAAAATATGTGTCCAATATTTTTTGGAAATCTATCTGACGGACTAAATAGTTATTTTTATTGTCAAGTACCCAATTACCTACAATACTGTAAAAGATTGCCTCCGATGACCGAAGTTTGTCTTCTTCACGAGATAAGACAGCGCGAATATGAGCACGTATGTCCCTCCGCAGGTGTACATCAGCAAGCAGCGCTCCGAGTCCCCGCGCGCGGGCGGCACGTAGCGCCGGCCGCGTCGCGCACACACGCGCACGCGCGCCACGCAGACTCACACGGACGGGCCGCTCCTCTAGTGTACACTGTCATGGCCGTACCTGCAGCGCCCAGGACTGCTGCTGTTACACACTTGTATATTCACAGAATTTATCGTTTTTTTTTTCTTTTTATATAGAGGCAACAATAATGTGCGCAGGACTTAGTAATACCTAATTTGATTTGAATAAAAATGTCTACAGAGTATCTTGCCCAAAAGATCTAAGCTTTGGAATAGGTAACTAACAGACTTTTCACAATTATTATGTTTTAACTCTATATATATGTACATCCTGTTGTTATAGTCAGCTGAAGTGATGCGTGCTTGTGCAGTACCACCATAAGGTGTACAAACACGAGCATTAATATGTATCCACTTGGCAAAGTCATTTGTGTTAAATGGACAGGCTTTACAAAACATAGTGTCTTAGTAGCAGCCCGGACGGATTTGGACCCGTTGATGGCAATAGGATCAACCTCTATTGGACTTGTCTAGTGAAATGTTGAGGAACTGTAGACGTCTATCTAAGATACACATTTCCTATGTAATAGGGGCGACCCTAATGCCATCAAACGGTCACAACTCCAAAATCTGAACTACTTTAGAGAAATTCCGGCTTGGTAATAATTTATTGTGTTTTAAAAGCTGTTCACTTCACACAAAAGACTAAAATCCCTTACTAAAGACTTTTGTTTTCATAGACAATCCAGTTTTAAACATGGACGATGAAATAGGCTGATTAACGTTATACCACTGTCTAACTGTCTAAACTTCCTGAAACTGTATTTTACTTAACAGCCTAACTTGTTTTGTATATCCAGTGTGATATTTATAAGTTAATACTTTAATAGGGGATCGGACTGAGTCAAAAAAATATAATTTTAATTAGTCCGTCAGTTAGATTATCGAAAAATATTGGATACGTGTTTTTTGTTTTATCAAATTAATAAAAATTGACGAAGATAAAACGCGTCAAAGATCATGAGTGGGGGGTTGTGACGCCATTTGTAGGTAAAAAATGTACTGACATGTGACGTTTTCGAGGAGTTCACGAGTTTTCAAAGCACTGTATCGTCTTCATTTTTTGTTTATGTAAAAAAAGAAAAATATGTGTTCAATTTTTTTTTGGAAATCTATCTGACGGACTAATTAGTTTTTTTTGTCCGATCCCCTATTGAAAATCTTTTCTCTCCTTTAGGACTCTGCCGTAGTCCGATTATAACAAATTCTTTACCAACTTTGAAGTTGGGCTGTATTAATATCGAAAACTGTTCTCCAAAAATATCTTTTGTAATAATTTTGTGAACAAAACCATCAAAAAAGTGTGACGCGTGAAAAAGACTGTGAGAAAATCGTGCGCGAATCGTGTGTGGCGAACTGAACTGTATTGTGAAGATGTTAGGGGCGAGAATTGAGTGTGCTCTTGTATGATAGCGTAGTAATAGTTTCTACTATTGATATAAGTGGCTTTGGTTACAGCAAGAAAGTTTTTTGTCTCGATTTGGCCCAACTATGTTGATGTCGGCTTCCAGTCTAACCGGATGCAGCTGAATACCAGTATTTTTGGTAAGCAAGTAGCTAAGACCATGTAGGTTTTTTTATGAATGGTTGTTTTTTTATTATTTGTCGACCAATTATAAACGCTTCCATGAGTTAAAACAGTATATTCACTGATCTGACTTGGATATGGAGGGAGTAAGCATAAAATCACATTTGCATGCACGGATATGCTATTTCGCGTATCTCTGTCTCATTCTATCACGTTGAAGTGTCATTTGGTAGAGCGAGAGGTCCGATCGCAAGTTTGGGCAGATGTTTATTCGCATCGGATGCACTGACGTGCGATTGGTCGTCTTCTTTAGTGAGTTGCATTTCTAAGTGACCGACAGAGAGGAAGATACAAGAAAATGCTGATATGTATGTAGATGTGATTTCTCCATAAAGGTACAATTGTAAAAACAACTGCAGCTTTGCTACTCCGGGGGATTGAAGAGCATTGTGTAATTGTATGTATTTCCATGTTTGAGAATGTGCAATAGAATGCACAGTACCGTAGATAAGGCACATGAAGATTTGTAGTCCCCATTTTGTCAAAAAAACGCTGTTTTGTAAAAGGTGCTTCTAAAATATGAGTGTTGTAGTTCTCGCCCCCATACTGTAAGGGTTGAATTGTAGTCAGTTGAATTGTATAAAATGAGCTAAAG
Source organism: Diarsia brunnea (assembly GCA_949774965.1). NCBI lineage: Eukaryota > Metazoa > Arthropoda > Insecta > Lepidoptera > Noctuidae > Diarsia > Diarsia brunnea. The sequence goes on along the minus strand of OX459023.1, from coordinate 780,245 downwards.
TGTTTATGTACAGGCGTTATGTGTATTTGTATTGAGCATTCGATGTTTTCATGTCTTCTGAAATGGTTTGTAAAATTACCATAGCCTGTGATGTCCACACTACTAGGACACTGACCTCCTGTCTGTTATATAGTGGGCCGTAATCTATCACGTGGGCCATACTACCCAACATAGGCCGCAATCCACCACGTGGGCCATAATCCACCACATGGGCCATAATCAACCACATGGGCCATAATCCATCACGTGAGCCATATTTCACCATAAATATCCAGTGAGGGCCTAAAGAAATTTGTATATCATTAAAAACTTTCTCAGTCTAATTAAATGCTAGGAATATGGGTTAAAAATAAAAACTGCGTTCTGATATCTGCAAGAAGTTGTGGTAATTTTACAACATAGCCAACGCTGTCAGTAAAGAATATTTATGCTAAAATGATGTAAAGATATTTTTCGGCTTGAAAGTGTACACTGGTATCTATAGCCAAGTTAAAGTTAAAATTTAAGTTGAACTGCCGCACTCAGAGAACTTTAATGATTACTTAGGCCATCACTTAGTGAAGGTTTTGACAGTTTTGTCATACAAAAGTATGTCAAATCTTTACTAAGTGACGTCTTAAGTAATCATTAAATATCTTTGAGTACCGCAGTAAGTAATTACTTATGAAACCAAGAGTTTGATCGAAGTAAAAAGAAAGCTAAGCTAAGAATTCTGTAGTTCTCACTTCAAGCAGTTACTAAACTCATCATCATCTCATCATCATCATTATCTCTCTCATCATCTGCCTAGGCTTTTCCAACTATGTTGGGGTCGGCTTCCAGTCTGAATGCAGCTGTATACAAGTATTTTACATGCAGCGCCTGCCTATCTGACCTCCACAACCCTGATAATAAGACTTTCTGGCCACTGTCTACCTGTAACGACTGCCTTTTACTGAACTACAGTAGTAAAAATCATATCTTAAATATTTATTTTCACTGCTAAGTTCAAATTATCCATTTTTATTTGTATGCCGCGTGAGCACAAGTCTTCTATAGCTACGACTCGGAGGCGGGTTGTCGGCACACAAACGATTTTTTGTTCGACCCATATGCTGGGTCCTTGACACCGAAAGTGTTAAATAATTATTTATACTTAAGTAATCACTTTGACTTGTTTATAGATGACGTGTGAAAGAAAAGGGTATTATTTGGCTATTTGACTACTGTTAGAAATTCACGAAAATGTAATGTTATTTCAAACAACTAACAAAAATAACACGATGTGTGAAAAAAGTAATAAAATCGATCAAAAAACGGCATAGTTTTAACTAATTTTAAATGACGTGCTAGACAAAGACAGCGCCACAGAAATGTGACGTCTTATTTCATACCGCCATAATTACGTAGTACAAATGGCCGTTTGCCCCCAACAAAAACTTCTAAAGCATGTAGCTACTCCATTTTTTTTATCGATTTAATTACCTTTTTTCACACGTCGTGTTATTTCTGTTAGTTCTTTGAAATAACATAACATTTTCGTGAATTTTTAACAGTAGTCAAATAGCCAATTGACAAGATAGAAAAATCATTCCTAAGGTATCATTCCCCGATCGGAAGCTATGTTCCAACAAATTTAAAGGAATTTTGATCCCAAATTATGTAAGCCTACAGATGTAGATTTATCTAGATAACGCAAGAGCACCTACTTCGCGTGCTTAAGTATGTTATACTTAACGAGGTTACTGTCGCAGAAAGCTAATTTGCTTAAAACAAAAACGTTACAACTCAATAAATTAATTCTAGACATTAAAAAACCAACAACTTACTACCGCACTCAGAGAGCTTTAATTATTACTTAGGCCATCGCTTAGTAAAGGTTTTGTCAGTATTGTCATACAAAAGTAATCATTAAAGCTCTCTGAGTGCGGCAGTTAGTCTATTTTGTATAGTAACTAAATATTGATAATGACGTCACAGTAGGTAGACCAAAATGGCACGCTTGGTTTTCATACTTGCGTGGTCTAAGTATTTCTATATCTGTGTGCAAATCCATACTGAGAGTATAAAATCATGTTTACTAACTAAATTGTTTTACATCTAAAATGAAGCTTGTGCCTTTACAATAATTGTTGAATATTATTCGTGAGAAATCATAACAAAATCATGAAAGTTTTTTGTTGAAAATTATGAGTTATATTCACGCCTGTCTATCTCTAAGCGATTGGCAGAGCTGTACGTCAACTGTTTTTGATAATGGTATTAAGTTGTTAGTCATTTCATTTATTACTTGAACTTCCAATATTACAGGCTGAAATACATGCAAGTGACATGTCACAAAATGTGACATATGACGCTTAATGTGACATGTGCCGCCAAATGTGACATTTGTCATATTTTGTCGCATCTGTCACAAAATCTGTGTCATACGTCACAGCGGTATATAGAGCCTGCCTGACCGTAACTTAGAGATATAATAATTATGCTTATTATATCTCTTTACATTATTGACTGTGACAGACATTTAAAGTTATTGTGAGATAAATGTTGGTGAAAATACATTAGTAACCAGTTTTAGCTAAAACTTTTTAGGCCTACAGAAGTCTTTGTTTTTATATTATAAACTAGAAAAATTGAGTGTATAACAGAACCTAGGTTGTCCATTCATTGTCATCCGTCTAGTCTTTTTCCAACTATGCTGAGGTCGGCTTCCAGACTTTCCCATTCAGTTTAAACATTTTCCCTGTATCAAAATTAATAAAATAAATATTTCTTGCATCTGTAGGCCCAAAATAGCTTACAATAAGGATTTAAGAATCTTAACAAAAAGAAAAATATAGAAAAAATATTTTTTTCCAATCAAGTGACAAAATAGTATAACAGTCTGCCTTAACATAGAAATTAATAAGAAATAATATTTAAATAAAAAAAAAAAAAACGTTAAAAACTAACCGCAAGCGAACTACATAAAGAGAGAACGAAAAAATATATAAGGATTATGAAGTCACTGTTAAGTATTATATTTAAGTGTGATCTTCACTGCTATTGGATTTAAAGTTAACCATTTTTATCCAAATGGTATTGCCATGTCCATGAGATTAAAGAAGTGCTCATAGAAGACCTAATTCCAGCATTTGTCATCAATCTAGCGTACCTATTTAGGTCTGAGACAAGCACTAAAGTTTAAGAACGAAACGACTAATTTTGTATAACGACTAATAATCGCAGCGATTTTTTTTTATAAATAATAAATAATTTGTTTAGCATGTCTTAGTGTACATACTGAGAATCTTTTGGTATTAGGAGGAATGTGGCATTTGTATAGAAAAGCGCTTGACGTTCGGTGCGAAAAGACAAACTACAATGCTTGATTTTACGTTATTTGCCCAATGTAAAGTGATCCAGTTCATTTTATATTAGCGCAACGACGTGAATATTTCTGCGTCATTTAAAATTGAATCTTACTGCAGAATTTCTAAGATTGAAATTTGTCTTTTTGCACTGAGTGTCGAAGTTCGTTTTTGCTGTGTTAAGACATTATTTGAGACTGCGAAGTGTATAAAGGGTTTAAGAGCTTGTGTTGTTTGTTGTGAAGCTGTTAAGAGAGAGGCGGCGTTGCACCGCTGTTCGTTAATTCTTAGAACTGTCTTTTACTTCCAAATATTGTCATTTTCTTTACTTTTTTGTGTAAATTACGTTGGAGTATTTTACGAGAAAATTCCACGTATAAAATCTTTGCTGTCACTCAAGATATAAAGAAGAACACCATACTCTTTCGAGTTAATTCTCCTTTTTAAAACGTTTTTTTTTTATCAACACATATCTACAAGTGTTGCCAGCATTTCTCGACAAATAAACCAACGCAATTTACGACGATAACTCACAAACTATTTTAATAAATAAATAAAAAAACCATTCATCACGTACATTTTGTTTTTTTAACGCTTGTAATATTTTAAGCGGTTAACTTTGAGGGTAGTACTGAAAAAATAGCTTTTTGACAAATAATTTGATATAAAAATCTGTAATTATCTTCTTAAGAATATCTTGCGTTCGTCTAACAATGCTCTAAGCATGTTTTTCTTGTAAAAATACTAAAAAAAAACGTTATTCAAAGTTTCGTCATATGACTGTTTTTTCTGTACTACCCCACACTTTCGGTGACAAGTTGAGCACGTGAGCACAAGTAATCTATAGCTGCGTATAGCGACGACTCGGAGACGGGTTGGGGGCACACAGACGAATTTTCGTTCAACTCATATGCTGGGTCCTAGACACCGAAAGTGTTACATTTGTTTTGTAACAATATATTTATCATTTTGTATACTTTTTTTGATGTAATATATGTTATGTATTGTATAGTGCGTTGGTTTTCGGTTACAACAGCTGTTTCGTATCAAAACTATTATGGAGCGATACTGTTATAGTTAATGCCGGAAACCAACGTCGGGCAACAGTGTTTTAAAATGATGTACTGAATCTCATTTTGTATGGAAACGCTTTAAATGTTTGTGTGTTTTATAATGTCCTTTTGAATTGCTCTTCAATACTTATATCATAAAGAAGTAAAGTTTGAATATAGGGGGGTAATCAGAACTTCATATCTGTGTCCACATTGACCGGTCCCGTGCGTTTCACATTCAGCGGATCCCTGTAACTTTCACCAGGTCATTGTCCACCTAGTGGGAGGCCTTCCAACACAACGTCTTCCGGTTCGCGATCGCCACTCAGAACTTTTCGGCCGCATTGGCCGTCCGTTCTGCGAGCAAAGCCCTTCCCACTACCATTTAAGTTTAGCAATTCTTCGGAATACGTTAGTAACCTTGGTTCTCTTGCGGATGTCTTCATTTTTGATTCGATCACGCAAGGAAACTCCGTGTAACTTGCAGTCTATCTATATATTTATTTACCGGCGAGCCGCCCTGGCATCACACACAGGACATACAATGTACTGCATATAAACCTTCCTCTTGAACCACTCTATATATTGCTGGAAACTGCATTCAAATCCGTTGCGTAGTTTAAAAGATCGAAGCATACAAACAGCGGGAGTGACTTGTGTTTTATACAGATAAAGAAAGGTGCTTTTCTTTTAAATTCAAAAGGACATTTTAATACAACACATATACGTGCACACAGCTTTACACTATATGTTTTAAAACACTGACGTCTGATTGTTGCTAGTTACATAGTGCGTTATTTATCGTTGCGTCTCACATTGTAGTTCCCAAGTATGTTATATAATAAAACTGCATTTCATTTACACTTTCCCTGCCAAATTCAAAATATAATTTTTTTCTTTGTATGCCCTAAATTGCCAAGTATATATAGCTGCGCATAGCGAGGACTCGGATTCGGGTAGTCAACACAAACGAATTGTTGTACAACCCATATGCTGAGTCCTTGGTATTGAAAGTGTTAAAATGTAACTGTTCGAGGGACAAATGTATTGTAAAAATCAGTTTTTGGATATGTACTGTTCAAAAATTGATTTATGATATAATTTATAGGTGTGTACCAATATCCAAACTTGGCTAAATATGTATGTGTGTTCTCAGCCGTAGTTGGTTTAAATTGTATAAAATATCTTTAGTACTTGGGATTTCTTTAGCAAATAGAGAAGATATATGTAAAAACATTCCTAAACATTGGAATATCTTTCCTTCAATGATTAACTAACCTTACCATTTGAAATTATCCCTTTTTTGTTAAAAAAGAAATGTTTGGAGCAACGATTCTTGGGACTACTTAAACTTAAAACATACCTAGATTATATTTGTTTTGAGAGAAATTATGATTCTGGATATTTCTTTTCATTTTTTGTTTATGAATATTAGTGAAAATGTTTAAAAAATTTAAGTAAATAAGTCTCTTTCATATAATGTACTATGTAACTTTATGTATAAGAAGTGCATTTAAAATATATTAACGCTTGAGTGCGAGAGTGAGGCAGTGTCAAATACCCGTAATTACTTACTGTATTTAAATTTATTATTAATAATTATTGATTATTAATGTACGATAGTTATGAATAAAAATGATTTTTAAGCCTTTATGTTTCTGTTTTATTTACTTAATTAAAATGGCGGCTTCATAATCTGCCAAGTTTTTTCCCAACTATGCAGCTGGATACCAGTATTTTTTACATGGAGCGATTGCCTATCTGACCTCCACAACCCAGTTAGCACTAGATTACAAATGATCCCCCTTGGTAAGACTGGTCCCCGTCGGGGCTGCGGGTTGTTCGTAAGAGATACCGCGGCCTCAACATAAAGGGCTAAGAAGGAACATGGGTGGTTCTTAGTCAAAACAAGTCTGACACTCCCTTTCGCTCTGCCCAAGAGCGGGAAAGGTTATTTGATGATTTTCCACCCGTCAAAATTAAAAAAAATCAGGCTGGTTGACATTCAGGCCTCTGAATACCTACCTATTACTACAACTGGCAGCCGGGATCAACGGCTTAACGTGCTTTCCGAGACACGACGGAGGAAACTACGTAATGGGTCGTCACCCATCCACGAACCAACCTAGCCGACTGCATCTTAACCTGAAGATTGATCTGTGCGGCTATTCATATCTAGCCACGAACTCCTGGTCCCAAAATGGAATTCACTAAATTAAATGTAATCGGTCCTGCCCGTCACTGCCTCTGCAAAATCTGTGATGAAAATGATGAAGCTTGGCTGGGGAATCGAATCCACCCCCTGTGCAGCAGCGGTCATGCACAAAGTACAACATCTTCTAAATATGGGGCTACTGGATAGATTTGGCTAGAAATGGGCACACTCCTTGAAGGGAAGCAATCTCTAGCTACCTATAAAGGGTGTAAAAGTACCCTTAACGCAAACGAAGGGCATTTGTTCTCCCCACCACTGCGATCATTTTTATGTTCTAGACCATACCTGGGAACCTCCTAGTTGCGGAGATATTGAGGGTCAAAGTTCCAAATTTTTCACAGCTGTTTTTGTAAATACTAGTTTTTCAGGTTATAACTTTACTTAAATTACCTCCATGACCCGTTTACTATTCAAAGCATCCACTAACACAATGTTTTAACAGTGCTACATTGACTTTTACCGTAAAATGTGATTTTTGACCCAAAAAAAAAAGTCGTTTCCCAGCAAAAATTTTTGCGTAGGGGTACTTAGTTTAATGTACAGAATGCTTGGTTGACGGCTGTGTGATGGGCTGATTTACACCCTGTATGGCAACCGGGACCAAGAGCTTAACGTGCTTTCCGAGGCACGGAGGAAACTCGGTATGTAATGGGTCACCCATCCACAGACCAACCTAGGCAAGCGCGGCTTAACAGTTAATATTAATCCACGAGCTCCTCCAAAATCTTCTAATAAATTTTAATATTATTATTAATTTAAGGTGAAACCTTCAAGGTAGCCCGCCAAATTCGTTTTTTTTACGTTTGTTGCTATTTGCCCATCAGTGTCAGGTTGTACATTAAATAATAAATAAAATAGAATTTGCGACCATAATAAATGCGACTTTACTGATCGACCTGACACTGACTGGCATTGATATAAAAACTAATAAACTGGCAGTAATATATAATAATATATATATAATAATATATATATAATATATAAGTCATGTCAACATTTTTCACAATTTCAATTCATAAAATTAGGTACCTACTTAGGTAAATTAAAATTTAATGAGAATGTGAATTGACCTTTACTTAATATGTTTTTTGTTATCATGTTAGAACGTCGTGTTTAAAGACATACATATTTTTTTGAATAACATTACATTACGCCTGTAATCCCCAAAGGGTTAGACAGAGGTGTACCTCCGTGTGGGTGTACTATTATTGTACACCTCATGTGCAGTAGTTACGCGTGCAAGTTCCACGAACTAGACCAGCTAGAAACGTTTTTTTTTTTAATAAAAAATAAACACATAGAAAACTCTCCAACGCTTAGCAGTAAACGTCATCTGGCGTTAACTACTAGCAAATACCTTGCCCGTAAAACTAAGCAAACCGCAACGTAGGAATTTCCTTTCGCTGGAGTGAGAGTTTCGAGTTTCCACCGCTAGATGGCGCTGAGAGCAGAAAAAAATACGCACGATAGTTTTTGTTTTTTTTTTTTGTTCGTACTTTATTGAATGGAAAAAAAAGTGTTTCTGATGAAACTTACAAGTCATTTTGTCAAAGAGTTTATAGAACTAGTACCCATCTTAATAAGTTATAAACATCGTTTCTTTGTAGAACTGTTTTTCTGCAAATGAATATTAAAATAAATGTTTTCATGTCTAAGATGACTAGAAAACAGAATTAGATAATATTCTTCTTTCCATAATTTATTTAAAAAGGCAAATTAGTTACTAAAATTTAATAATTAATAAAATGTTATTTTATTACTTGTTGTCAATAAGAAAATCGTCTCATTTTACAGTATAAAGCCTAAAATGTGAGCGTTTCCCGTTTTCCGCATAGCAGTAATACAGGCCCGATGCCGGAGTGACTGGGTTGCCAGAATATGAATATCCCCGTGATTTTGGGGAAAACTAAATTTGAAATGGTAATTGTTTTTTTTAATAATGCGATTTATTATACTGCTGTTTTCAGTCGAATTTCGAAGTCGAAGTTCATAAAGACACAATTAATTGAAAAAAAACTTTGATTCGAAACAGTACAACCAAAAACAATTTCATAACGACGAGGAAAAAGGAGTATGTAAGGATCGTAGCAGGTGACGTTTCTGCCTACCTCCATGGGAAATGGGCGTGAGTATATGTATGTATGTATTGTATGTATGTAAAACAAACTTCAACTAGCTTCCGCCTGCGACTTCTTTTTTAAACAATATATTAGAAACTATTTGTTATTCTAGACTATCTACCTAAAAGCTATATTGCTGTTAAGTTTTATCAAAATACGTTCAGTGGTTTTCGCGTTAACGAGTAACAAACATCCGTTCATCCATCCTCATCAACTTTTGTGTTTATAATAAATATTACCGATATTAGTGAAATAAGATGTAAAGATTTCTACCAATTTATTCAATATCGAATGGCTCCTTATTGTGCACATACACTTGATTCCTGGTTAATTATTACATACAAAATCATAGTTAAACTGTCACAAAGAAGTAGGCTATGCCAGAAATAGCCCAATACCCATGCATAGTAATCATCAAGTGAGCTGCTTACACCAAACAGTACCGACAGCCCTCCCCTCTTTTATTATGTATTCATAGAATATTTAAACGTTATGCGTCACTTTAAACGCTTTACACCATTTTTACACTACTAAACCATCCAAAATATTTTGAAATTGAGGTTATTCTTCGTAAAAATAAGCAAAATAACAGTAAAAAGAATTATTTTTCCCAAAATTGTGACACTTTAATTGTCTAAGTATTGTTTTTTCCACCTTGCGTATTGCGTAACTTCGAATATAGGCTGGCAGCCCCGCCAGTACCTAAGTCCGCCGCGCGCTGTCTAGTCGGCGTGTCCCTCGTAAAATGGGCTTAAAATCGCTGCATTCACGCATCACGTTATAAAACATAGAAAAAATACAACAAACACACCTTTAATTATGATTAAACCATATTTATAACATAAGTTAATTAGGTAACAGTGATAAGTGTTTATTTTTTCACATAAACGGCTATCATAATGTTAATAGGTAGGTAAAAATTAGCATAATACATTAAATAATTATTTTTTCGAACGAGGAATCAATACAAAAGAACCTTTTCATTTTTTTTCTATGTTGACAGTATTTTTTTTTATTTCGTAGCTGCAGTAAGCAAAGAAACGTTTATTATTTCAGTGAATATTGCAGTAGTTTTTTGTGAATCTGGGTCTGCATTAAATGAATAATCCTACAGTGTTTTTGGTAAATAATAATCGTGGAATGTAGCGGTAGGTAAAATCAATAATGTCCGCGCACTGTCCCTTGTGCTGTACTACGATTTTTTCAGGTTCCACACACTAATGTCACAATGATTATACTGCGACAAAATACACGTTCAGCCAATTCATTTCTTTAATACTTAACAATATTATTTAGCATGGATCCCAACGTACGCAGACTTACGTAAATTGTCAAAATATAACAAAATTAAAACGCCGCAGTGCCCATAAATTGTGAAAACATGTACAATGGTATTATAAATGAAGAAAGTTCCCGCCATTTAGTGGCAATATTCGAAATTATTCGTTTGAGTGCTGTCATCTGCAGTGTCAAAATTAAAAATAATACGAAAGTGCGTTGGTTGGATCAAAATACCATAGATGGCGTTGAAATATTTACAGTATTCTTGTTCGTTGGCTTTTGTGAAAGTAACTTTTCGTTCAAATATGTTTTTAGGGTTTTCTCTTAATTACATTAAGTGATTTTCATTCCATATAAGTAAAAGAAAATGCTTTTTGATAAATTCACGTGCGTATTTGGTAGTTTGTTTCACTGTTTTCTATGAAAGTTATAATCGTGTATGAGTATAAATGATTATAAATCAACCAAAGCAGTTTTTTGGTGGACATTTTTATGTTGCAACATAAATCTCCGTTGAAAAACTGGAGTCTTTTTTCCTTGCAAAACTTTTTTTTAATCCTTCAACAAAAAATAATTGTTTTGTGACTTTCTGAAAGCGTAAAAAACAAAAAACTCTATTCCTAATGCTGTTATGCTGAAACAAACCAACATTAGAAAGACGATTTTTTGGATGAAATCTTCGAAAAATGTAGAAACAAGAAAACAGCTATACGGCGTTATGTTATTTTTATAATCAAAGCTCCATCTTTCAAGCCTTAATTAGTAGGTACCTTCTTATTTAATTTTATCTTATTTGTTTTAACAACGTCCATAAGTAAAAACGTTTCTTTTGTTATGAAAACACATCTAGTTTTAAAATTCTTACGATTATAATAATAATTATAAATTAAGATAAAATTGAAGTGGCAATGAAAAGAAAATCGAGCTGAAGACAATTGACACGCAGGACGGAAGAAATAGAAAAAATGCGCTGGATATTTCCTGTGCCAGGTGAGGCTACACTCTTTTAATTTTTTAATTAAATAAAAAAAATTTTTCACTAAAGTGTTTTTGTTAAACATTTGGGAAAATTAATTTTATTAAGCAAATTGATATCTTACGACAAGTGGGTTCCTATTAGCGAGACATTCACATAACAAAACATATTCAAATCTCTGTTTCTCTCTCCTCTTTTAGTTTAAAATCTTAAACTGAATAAAATAACCGAATCTCTTTCAAACTGTCATGAGATGAGCTGACTGTCATGTCAATGTTTCGCCAATGTGAACACCATTACATACAACTGTCAAAGTATGCAGTTATGGTCTGAAATACAGACCTAGACGCCATTACATCAAAGTAACTGAAACTGTTAAATTTTCATAATCAACCTTGAATCTAATACTTCAGCAATAAAATTTAAAATCCTTTGAAGAACTTTGACAGATTGCAGTAGCTTGATGAACTGGCGTCTTTACAGACTTTTCACATTTATTTTACCTCAGTAGCGACCCAAGAGCAGCCTTATTTTAACGACAATAAAGTTCATAGTGACTTTGACAGAAAAAAAATATGCAAGGAAAATTAAAATTTATTTGCATAGATTGCATGGACATAAAATAAGATGTAACAATAGAATGGGTGAGCGTTGTACAATCTACCTTAAATTAGACATGCAAACTGTGAAACAAAACCAGTTATACATTTGTATACTTTTATTTTTCGCCGTTTTTACGTACATTTTTCGTGTTATAGTCATAAATTGTTTTTGATTTACCTACTTACTCAATGTGTATACCTAGCAGGGGGCGCGGGGCGGCGCGCGGCGTTAACATAATGTAAATAGGTACGTTGATTTTAAAATGAAAAATATTCGTTACTCATTTATCTACTTTTTTTAATTTAAATGTACAGTTGGTCTAAAACGGCCACTGTGGCAGATCATGACATTTCCTGACTAAAAAAAATATGATTCTGTTCAGACGGACTACGTCTGTTAGATAGTCAGAAAATATTGGTTCGTGTTTTTTGATGTATAAGTACCAAAATAATAAAAATTGACGACAATAAAACGTGTCAAGGTTCATGGGCCTTTGACGTCACTTTCTGGTAAAAAATGTACCGAACTGTGACGTCACAGAAGTTTTCGACGCACTGTATCGTCTTCATTTTTGTTTACGTGAAAAAATAAAAAAAATATGTGTCCTTTTTGGAAATCTATTTGTCGGACTAATTAGATTTTTTTTGTCAACTACCCTATTGCGTTACCATTTAGGAAAATAGATCATAATAGGAAAATAATATGAATTACGTTAAAATTCGTAAAATGCTCACAGACACAGTTACTATTACGAAAGGTCCATTTTACAGTTTTTAATCATCAAATTAGGTTTGTTAAAATAGATATAAAGATTTTTAATAAACAACAGAAGTATTAAATAAAAAAAAAACAAAGTTTATTTCAAGTTTAAGTGCATATAGTTGCATACCTACTTAAAATAATATGTAATCGCAACATCAAGGTCTGTTACTTTATCGATGATAAAATCATTAATGATTGATTCGTTAAATGCGAAAAACTACGATAAAACAGAATAATAATGTGTGATTATTTAATGATGACAGATAATCCTACAGTGTTACCAACCCAACTAATTAAAATTCCCTTATAAGGATTTAAATGTCTTAAGGCAAATATTTGTAATTATTGTAGTTATTGCCTAAGGTTAAAGGGTAATTGTAGAAGTCTATAATCTATTTGATAAGCCATACTATGTTGTAGCTCCTCGCTGTCCGGCAAAGAGCTCTGTAACAAATTAAAGTTAACAAAAGGTTGTCGATCTCTGGTAGAATAAAACAATTGGATTATAATTTAAAAAAAAGAAATGTTAGATATACCAATAAAAACAAATGAATGAAAGATCACTATCAATACGTGCCTCCTCACAGAGATCTATTTTTCATATAGGTTAATAATGTAGGCTTAGAATAATCACTATACTGACATATTACATATATATTTTTTATTATAAAACAAAGACCTCCACCGCGTCTGTCCGTCTGTCAGACAGACCGTCCTACCGACCGTCCGAGATCCGTGCAGTCGTTTTTGAACGACTGCACGGATTACCAAAATAATCGAAAACATGTGACATCTACCAACCCGCACTGGGCCCGCGTGGTGGATTATAGCCCATCCCTTTCTTAGAGAGGGGACATGAGTATGAGTCCCTACAGTAGGAAAATTATAGGCTGATTATGATGATGATGATTAATGTTATTTATGACAATATCCTGAATTTTTCTAGGAGGCAATACTGCATGACATATGGATACGTTTTTCATTTATCTCAGTGACCACACACACCAGTTCAACACAATCCCTTACCCAAACAGAATGCTAAAACATAACCCATCCAAATCCAAGCCTTTGGTACCAACAACTTGACCTGACCTACCTCGAGCGCTGACCTCAACTCAAGTTTGCCTCTATATGTATATTGTCAACAAGACGGAAATAGACCGGTAGACACTGAACGAGGCAGAAATAGACTAGTGTTGTTTAGACATTTTTATAGACTGCCTCGTTGGCCTAGAGTTCGCAAGCACCACTGTTGAGTTGTTGGGGTCATCATTTTCATTTCAGCCATAAGACGTCCACTGCTGGACATAGGCCTCAGCCAGAAGGGGGGGATTTGCCAGAATCGCCACGCTTGGCAAGCGGGTTGGCGATCGCAGTATGGTTGTTACGAAGGCACAGAGAACGCTGCTGCCCATTCTCTGGTAAGTCCCTTAGTCGCCTCTTACGACACCCACGGGAAGATATGGGATGGTGCTATTCTTTACGTCCGACAACCATACGGAGCAAGCAGTTGTTGGGGTATTCGTCGGGAATTCTTCAGCAGCAGACACGGAGTGTATTTGTGTCCAGTTGATGACTGTTGATCAGCCCCCCATTTCATGGGTGATGAGACTTAAATATGAGCGAAATGTGGATGTACTAGTAAGTACAGTTTCGCCCGCGTGTAGTTCAGTAGCTCATCATCTGCCTAGCCTTTTACCAACTATGTTGGGGTAGGCTTCCAGTCTAACCGGATGCAGCTGAGTACCAGTATTTTACATGGAGCGACTGCCTATCCGACCTCCACAACCCCTAACCTTCGGTAAGACTGGTTGTCAGTCTTTCAGGTCACTGACTACCTGTAACGACTGCCAAAGATCTATATAGGGTGTAAGGGCACTTGTTCTCCCCACCACTGCGATATTTTTTTTGTTCTAGACCATACCTGGGAACCTCATACTTACGGAGATTCTATATTGGGGGTCAACCAAATTTTTCACAGCTGTTTTTGTAAATACTAGTTTTTCAGGTTTTATCTTTACTTAAATTATCTCCATGACCCGTTTACTATTCAAAGCATCCACTAGCACAATGTTTTAACAGTGCTACATTGAGTTTTACCGTTAAATGTGATTTTTGACCCAAATAAAAAAATCGTTTCCCAGCAAAAATTTTTGCGTAGGGGTACTTAGTTTGATGTACAGAATGCTTGGTTGACGGCTGTGTGATGGGTTGATTTACACCCTGTATATGGCAGCCGGGACCAACAGCTCAACGTGCTTTCCGAGGCACGGAGGAAACTCTGTATGTGGGGTGGTCACCCATCCACAGACTAACCTAGGCAAGAACAGCTTTACCTAAAGATCGATCCGAGTGGCAGTTCTTATTAAGCCACGAGCTCCTCTCAATCATGATATCATACTACCAGGATAAAATGTAGCCTATGTGTTCATACACCGGTACATCCACTAATATTATAAACACGAAAGTGAGGATGGATAGATGTTTGTTACTCTTTCACGCAAAAACTACTGAACGGATTTGGATAAAATTTGGTACACAGATGTTTACTGACTAAAAAGAATATGATTCTAATTAGTCCGTATGTTAGATTATCGAAAAATATTGGATACGTATTTTTTGTTTTATCAAATCAATAAAAATTGACGAAGATAATACGCGTCAAAGATTTGAGTCCCCAGTATTATCTTCGTCACTTCGTCAACTCACTGGTAAAAAATGTCATACTAATGTCTTAGAATATGACGTCACACGAGTTTTCAAAACACTGTATCGTCATCATTGTTTGTTTACGTGAAAAAAAAAGTACGTGTCCAATATTTTTTGGAAATCTATCTGACGGACTAATTAGATTTTTTTTGTTAACTACCCTATTGACTGCACCGTTGATCTCGCTTGATTCCCGGGTTGGACAAAAAATACTATTGAGTTTTGTGAGTGCACCTGTGCATGCGTATGCGCACACACTTACCTACTGCCACACTCAGAGAGCTTTAATGATTACTTAGGCCATCACTTTGTAAAGGTTTTGACAATTTTGCCATACAAAATTATGTCAAATCTTTACTAAGTGACGGCTTAAGTAATCATTAAATATATCTGAGTACCGCAGTTTGTGCTCTATAATATCTCCTGCGCCGATGGCTAACCGCCGTGACAAAAAACGGTCAGGAGGACTATGTACTCTCTGACTCGGTCATTTTACCCATGAGGGTAGGCAGAAACCACAGAACACCAACTGCAACTATCCTTTTGTCTCGTCCACATTAATTCATCTGGTCATACACGAGAACTACGCATTTTTTATTATATTTGTAGGTATTAAATTGTAGCTCTACCGAACTATTGTAAAACTATCATCCTCACACCATTGGTTTACGTGGATTGAGTGACGCAAAGTGACTGTGTCTGATCTCCATTCTGAGTGACATACGTTATGGCTTTTTATAGTTTTTGAAATGATTATGTAAATTAGTCTATATTGTCAGACTGACAGCTGGAAAATTGGCGTCTGCCTGTTTTAAATTAGTTACATTTCACAGGTGACAGTCGCTATCCTAATACGAGTCTAATTATGTACTTATTATAATCACACTTTATGAAAAAAATAAAAACAATTTACTCGATAAACTTATGGAAACAAACATGGAAGTCCAAGCTGTGAGCATGATAATTTTATCGATATCAAAATAAACTGTACACAACACTATTGTACGTGTCAGTCAACGACAAAACATGCTCTTTTTATACGAAGAGAATTTTATATGTCATTTTTTACCGGTGAGTGACATCACAACAGCCCACTCAAATTTTTGACGCTTTTTATCTTCGTCAATTATTTTAATTTATTTGATAAAACAAAAAATACGTATCCAATATTTTTCGATAATCTAACAAACGGACTAATTTAAATCATACTTTTTTAGTCGGTAAACATTCCTATTGTGTGAGGAATGATATGGAAGAGAAAGGAGTAAATGATGCCATGACGTCTGACAGGGAAGAATGGAAGAAAAATACTGGCCAAGTGCATGCACGTGCACATGTACGGTTCCGTACCATTGTAGTAGATATTGAGAGATTTTGAGACTACTGACTTTATGTATTTTGACATTTATATTTCTTTATTATTTTTTTTTTTCTTGTTTTGATTATCAAATTATTCGGTTCCAATATCTTAAATTTTAGCATGTAAGAATTAATTTTGCTGTGCCCTGACAGGGTCTACAATGGCTCATAACTCTATGCCTTTTTTGTTAACACCATGCTTTACCTTGTGGATTGCAAATAAATGAATATGAATATATAAATATGATTTTCCATGTTACTTTATCACCACAGACTTCTTTCTTATAGGTTTTTCTGTAATCTTTAAGTGTTGAACTAATCTCTTTATTTTTTTGAACATTTTAGGCTCATTAGTTTCGGAGATAAGGGGGGGGGGGAATGGTCAATTTTCATCTATTTCTTAAGTATCTTTAAAAGGGTTTATCTTAAAATTACTTTTAAAAAATATTTGAGATCCTCAAAATAAGCCTTTTAAATTGATATATCACACGGTAAAAGATTTCAAAACTTAAAAAAAAAAATGTGCTTCCCAAAATTTACGTTATACGTCCGTGTTTGGATCATAGAAATACATGATGTGTGCCAAATTTCAACTTAAGCGGTCCATTAGATTCGGAGCAAATTGGCTGTGACAGACGGACATACTCACAGACAGACACATGAGTGATCCAAAAATTGTTCCGATTTTTTTCTTTTGAGGTACCTACTGAACCCTAAAAACGTGTTGCGCCGACCCCAAGTAGAATGAGACAAGGACAGGAAGATGATGATTGGTCGCCGTACGTACCACAATCATTCCAAGACACAAAAAGCCCAATTGACGTAGAAGAGGACACTTATTAAAATATTATATTATAACACTCTGGCATAGACTTCACGGCTATTGGCGCATACGCATCTATTTATTCGCCTGTGACGTCCATACTGTGATAATTTAGTAAAGGTTTATTTTGGGGACATAATGTGATATATTTAATGTGGGGGACTCGTTCCAGATTCACGAATTTTCAACTTCCGTTTGATCTTGAAGGAGAACGTTTAATTTGTAAGCTGGCGCTATGGCTGCCGGCAACCTAAGAGTCTATCTATAATTCTAGACAAATTGATGTAGTCTTGTACGACGCCAGCAAATCAAGCTACTCTGTCAAATATTTTTAATAGATTTTGAAGTTTTTATAGCTATTTAAAATTGATTGGGAAATACAGTTACGGATAGCTTCATGTGCACTATAAAATAAATGTTTGTTTTTCCTAATAAATTAATTATAAAAAAACATTCTATCAGTAAGTATTAATAGCGTTGATAAAATGGTTTATAGATTAATTATTTGTTGTGTTTTTTTAATGTGGATAACAGATGAACGAAGTAATTTTTTTGAATTGCATCGTTGCAACATTCAATACTCAATACTCAAACTTTATTTGCATTCCACAATGTGTACTTAGGTGGTAAATTAAAAAAAAAATGAGATCATTATGGACCCTGTCGGGCACAGCAAAAGACAAAGATGTAGTAGGAGAGAGGAAGCTTTACCCACCATAAAAGAAAGATGATAATTATTGCAACATGTCCATGTTGCAATAATAATTTACTGAACTTTATTAATTATTAACCTGACCCAACTGAAATACAAGTAGTACCTAATGAATAAACTGAAATAAAAAAATATATAATGCATGTCAAAATAATCTTCTTCTTAGCGTCTCGATGGCATATTTATATTAAATCGTTTTAGCCCAAAATTCAGCTATGCGAACTCCACTCGCTGATGCAGTCATAAAGTCGTCAAGTGTGCCGATGTCAGGGCCTGCAGCGCAAGATGGAAGGTGGACCATTTTTGTGAAGACACACCGCATACACACTTGAGGTCTGAACCGTCAATGAACCCCCATCTGGAGAGATTGTCTTTGCTATGGCCGACCTGGGTTAAAGTTGGCCTGGATAAAGGCCGACTGGGCATAGTAATAAGAATTGATCTTAACGTATAACAGCTATCGATTTAAATCTTTATCAATTCTGTTGTATGTCGTCGACATAATGAAACACTTCGATACCACTTGTCAAGTACAAATCTGTCTAGCCCTTCTGTTGTGGTTAGGTATAACTGACGATGGCAGTCGTTTAACAAGAACTCAAACAAAAGCATTGCACTGCTAGCTCACCGTCCCGTCCGTCCGACGACAGGCCGTGTCGACGAGGCCGGCCCGTTCCTGTTCCAAGCGCGCCTCAAAGAGATGTTGTCAGCAACATTGCAAGGGCCGACGCCTGCCGGGGCTGCGGATTGTCCGAAAGAGATACCGCGGCCCCGGACACGAAGGGCTAAAAAGGAACATGGGTGGTTTTTAGCCAGTAGAAGTCTGACACTCGCTTCCGCTCCGCCCAGAGCGGGAGGAGTCATTTGATGATTTCCAACCCTCCAAAAAAAAAAATCTAATAATAGGTACATCCACAATTTTTTTTTTTATTATGGTGGTTGGAAAATCATCAAATGACCCCTCCCGCTCTTGGGCAGAGCGAAAGGGAGTGTCAGACTTCTACTGACTAAGAACCACCCATGTTCCTTCATCCACACTTTACATTATTTGCCTCGTCCTCCTTTTTATAATGAACTATCACTAAAAAATATATTTCAGATAAACTGGAAAACTGCGATTCTTACCAATTTCTTGTTCTTGGCCGTTGGCCATCTTATAATATTACTACCAATGAACTGCTATTTCTCAAATAAATTACACACATATAGTTAGGAAATAATAACATTATGCATGTATGTACAGTAGCAAAAACCAATAATAATACGTATGACACTATTATTAACGTTTAGGAGGAGCTCGCGGCTTAATAAGAACTGCCACTCGGGTCGATCTTTAGGTAAAGCTGTGCTTGCCTAGGTCGGTCTGTGGATGGGTGACCGCCCGACATACCGAGCTTCCTCCGTGACTCGGAAAGCACGTTAAGCTGTTGGTCCCGGCTGCCATATATAGATCTTTGGTAGTCGTTACAGGTAGTCAGTGACCTGAAATTCTGACATCCAGTCTTACCAAAGAGGTATCGTATTACCTAGTATTAACTGGGTTGTGGAGGTCAGATAGGCAGTCGCTCCATGTAAAATACTGGTATTCAGTTGCATCCGGTTAGACTGGAAGCCGACCCCAACATAGTTGGGAAAGGCTAGGCAGATGATGATGACTTATTAACGTTTAGAAGCAATCTTGGCCTTTTCGTAACGAAACTAATATTGCGGAACCCATAATATCATACAGTAGATCATATCTCAAAGTTGCAATCGTTATTTCACGACAAATTCGCGTTTGAATTTTGCTAAGTACCTACACATATTATTGCTCGTGAGTGTACCTACTGTTGCGACATAACAATAGTATCACAATATAGATAGGGATGTTTACTGACTATAAAAATATGATTCTAATTAGTCCGTCTGTTAGATTATCGAAAAATATTGGATACGTATTTTTTGTTTTTTCAAATCAATAAAAATTGACGAAGATAAAACGCGTCAAAGATTTGAGTGGGGGGTCGTGACGTCACTCACGGGTTAAAAATGTCATACTAATGTCTTAGAATATGACGTCACACGAGTTTTCAAAGCACTGTATCGTCTTCATTGTTTGTTTACGTGAAGAAAGAAAAAATACGTGTCCAATATTTTTTGGTAATCTATCTGACGGACTAATTAGATTTTTTTAGTTGACTAACCTATTGCGTTAAAATTCGTAAAATGGACCGTACGTAATAGTAACTGCGTCTGTGACAAATCATATTGTTTTCCTATTATGATCTGATAGTGGCCATTTTACACCCCCAGGTGTTGCCACAAGTGACAATGGCCCGCGTAGCTGCAAGTAATATACCCACAACCATGCCCAGTTTTCAACTCTATTTCAGTTGCATTTTAAAATTATCAGTTCAAAATCGCGGAATATCTTAAAGTACGGTTTTTTGCACTGACTTTTACTGCGGTACTCAGAGATATTTAATGATTACTTAAGCCGTCACTTACTGCCACACTCAGAGAGTTTTAATGATTACTGAGGCCATCACTTAGTAAAGGTTTTGACAGTTTTGTCATACAAAAGTAAGTCTCTGTTTATTGTTCTCTGATTCTTTCACACTTTAGGTTATTTTTAATTGGGTATCACTGTCAAATTACAGTGATCGTTGTTGTTGCCTCTATCAAATTAATAATATTGGTTCTTATTCTGAGTATTATAAGATCGTTGTTGGGTTGCTGCTGTAACATATATAAATGAGCAGAGAATGACTTGTTTCCTGACTAAAAAAAATATGTATTCTGTTAAGCCCGTCTTTTAGGAAAAACATTGGATACGTGTATGTTTCTGGTTAAAAATGTGAAAAAAGAAAGAATATTGTGTCCAATATTTTTTGGAAATCTATCTAACGGACTAATTAGATTTTTGTGTCGACTGTAGCTACGGGTACCAAAATTAATGTAGTGTTTAAATAATTCCGTTTAATCTTTTCCAGTTTTGCTGATGTCCTGGTTTGGGGTGGACCAAGTTAAATCCAACTCCTGTATACGGACTGGTAATATGCGATGAAGTACCGTCAAAGTGTCAAACTGTCACTAAAGTGTTGTGTACCACATAGAGTACCCGTAATTAGATCTGTGTCGTGATGACAGCTGCGAACATATCGATAGAATTGGTATTTGTATGTGTCACATCACTATCTTGGGTTGGCGCGTAATTATAATGTCAGAATAATTAATAATATAATAAGCAATAAAAAATGAAATGTCACCTAATTTCACTGTGAGAAACTAAGTTACTCTCTTTTTCTGCATTCAACAAAAAACCAATGAACCAATAAACTATAAAACTAATAGACAAATTCACACTCCGTAAAAACATGAAAAAAAATCAGCGTTATTTCGTCGATATAAAAAAGCAGCTCCTCTTCTCTTTTCAACGGGGGCGCTTAAATAATGCATAATAATGCTCGTTCTTCCGCACCACTGACCCGCTAAAATGACCTTATTCAAGCCAAGATAAGCCACTTCAGCTTGATCAATGAACACCGCGCGATTTCTCGGTAACAACAACACAACTACCCCAACTTCCGGCACTAAGGTTATGAGATTAAAACAAAGACTAATATTTAAACTTACGTCTGACTTCCGTATTTGTTGCGGCCGCGAATTATATTTTAATGAACATACAACTTGACACGTGTAAATTGCAATAAAAAACGTATGAAGTTTGTATTTAGCCCGCGAAATTCGATAATTCGAATCTACAAATTAAAGTTCTAAAAGCGATGTGTTAGGGCGTCCCGACTGTCAATTAATTGTGAATAGTATATGAAATAGCCACGAAGTGAGTTATTAATTATGTTGTTTTATTAAAATACATCCATCGGAACTACCTTTTGGCATTTACAAAAATAAAACAATCTTTAATACCAGACCAATTTTTCGCGACTAGTAATGTGACTGACATAACAGGATCGACTAAACCCAATAATGATGAGAAAATATCGATGTTTTCGCAGCTCGATAAATGTATTGTGTTTGAGTGCCCACAGGAATGCGTGTTTAAATGTTGGAATTGAGGAATGCAATAATTGCATGTCATAATTATTTTAGTCACAATAGACGAACTAAAATTTCTTAAAAAAAACTAACAAAAAAACACTCAAACATTTTTCTTCCTGTGAATAACTGATCCTCGTTTTCAGATTAATTATTTTTTGTTAGCACATTTTTTCGGTAAGAAATTAACTTATAAACAAAACTGTTAATTTGTTATGGTTACTAAGATTTCTTCATTAATCATTTAGTGGTTTATGTAGGTTTTTTCCTTCTAACATTGAGCCAACCAGTCTATGAACATGAAAAAGCATGAAATGTTTTTGTTTTCGTTTTCGTTTTGATTCAGTTATTTACAGGATGTATCTTTTTACTGTGGAACTTCTTCTCTTTAGATAACTGTGTAGTGTTTTCGTTTTTCTTATATGTTTTTTCTTTTTTACTAATTCAAGCATGGATTTTCAGCATTATGGGCACTAAGTCTCAGCCCCCTTGTTCAGGCGGAATGCCAAAGTAAGTACTGTTTTTCTTTTTTTTTACAAAAAACAATAATAACTCACAAGCTTTTAGGCTTTTGACAGAAATAAAATAAAAAAGCTAATAAAAGCCATTTTTACACTCGCCAGTTGCTTCTATGCTTACATTAATACTTTACGTGAAAAACTTAGAAAAAATATTGAAAAATCTGTAACCTATGAAGACAATGTCGTAGACTGGGTTGGCTAACGTAATAAAGCAGTTTTTTCTTCACAAAACAGTCACAGTGTCAGCTTTTTTGTTTTATTTAAATTTTTGTTTAATTTACTAACAAGACTGCAGAAGGTAAACACATTCTTAGCTAATCATTTACTAAAAAAAGTTATTAACAATAAGTAAGTTTTAGAAAAAAATACATTAGGTACTTTTTTATTTATTTTCTCTATCTCTTTCGTAGTTAGAGCATGACGTGTAGCTTTTCCCGTTGGCTTTTTCCGATTAGAACCCAAGCTTTTATTGATTCCACTAATTTACGAAAAACATTCACATGGAATTTGTAAGTACTTTTTAACTAAGTAGTCACTAAATTAATTCGTAGAAGCTTGGATGACGTAGAAATCATTAATTGTTGTCAATCTGCTAATTACAGCTAGTCAGAATCTATTTGAAACTTGTCATTAAAAGTAAATTTTATAAACAGGTGGGGTACCATGATCTCGTTGTTAAAAAAAAAATAACATCTCTTTCCCACGCTTAAGTGACAAAGTATTGAGCTTTGGTCAACTGGACCCGATCGAACTGTACCCGCGGGATCTTTCAACCAAATCACATTTTATCTTGGTCGACGGGCCGCGGGTCCTGTAGCAAGCGGGTCCAATTGACCAAAGACTCATTACTGCTATGAGGTAACCCACTAGAACCTGTAAATACCTATTAGCACAAAGCTTATACTTTTGTTAGGTACATACAATATACCGTACGTCGATGGTAACACTTTTACTGTAACTGGCATACCGTAGTACGGAGTTTTAATAGAATTCGAGGCCATTTAATACTGGTTTTTGTACCATTGACGTCCAACCGGTGGGGTTACCATGACCTCTTAAAGCAGGATAGTTTTAATCTTTTTTCAATGTGGGAAAGGGACAGAGCTATACAAGCTGTATAGCGCCATCCCTTTTCCACGTTGAAACAAAATTAAATATATTCTGTTTTGGGCCACTTACTGTTCCAATACTAATACTAGTTTCAAATAGACGCTGGCAGGTGTGATTCTGTATACGCTAAAGTTAGACAGTTTTTTAAATAAAGCTGTGCTATCTTCAAACGCGACTGATTGTATGTTTGTCTGTTTGTTTGTAATATTTCGTGTGTCTTTGTGTTACTGTTTAGTTAGATATCTAAATGGGGTAAGTGTTACTGATTCATAAATATAAGATCTTCACCTACACTGATGCACAAACGCTCACAATACACATTTTCATGAGACACTATCTGAGCAGCTTTCTAAGTAATATGCTCATTTTTCTAAACCCACTGTTTTACTACAAGGCTAGGCTTTTAATTATGTATTTTAAGGCTATCGCTTAGAGGAATAAAACTACCACCATCATCATCATCCGGATCCACAGCCCGACTTCACCAAAACCAACATTCGGCTTTGTTATGTGGAACTTGCACTAAAAAACATCACCGTGAGCCTACTGTTGCCTTGGTGGACCCGCGAGAACTGCTACGCATAACGTTCGTGACCCATCCAGCGTAGCCCACCTCTTAGCACCAAACTCTTTTGATGATGTCCTGGCTCATATAACACATCGTCACCACTCGTTAGGGTCATGCAATGCTACGACTAGACTCTGATCTATCGCCTGCTGGCTATCTTCTTAGTTCTTATGGGTCCAGTTTACTCGCAAAGTCGACAATGTCGTCCATCTCGCTAATGGACGATCAATATTGTTCCTTCTTGGACGCGCTTCCTCTATCACCAGCCATCTCCGCACCTGTACAGAAAAAATATTTACATTTACATCTACAAAAAATACCGTGAGCAAACACACGCGAATAAACTAGTTACAACAACAATATCTTCATCCAAATTTATCAACGTTACATTACAAAAATAATGGCCGAAAGTTATGAGAGAATTTACATGAAAACCACGCGTCAGAAATAAACGACGATCGGCGAGGATCTAAAAATGGCGCCTGCGACTGTAGACAGCGCATTACGATCGTGACGTTGAAATTAGTTAAATTTAGCTTTTAATTAGGTAATGACTGTCTTGAACTGTTGTTTGAATGTTTGAGCGATATCTTTTTGATGTTTTTTGAAGTCTGTTTAGGTGATACAGATAAAGTTGATGTAACTTTTATAGTTGTGCAAACAAACGCGGTGAGTAAGAATTGTTGTCGGTGAACGTTGGAAGTTAATAATCATATAGTCAAAAGTTCTTTGGGGAGGAGGTGAGGAAATCTTTAGTCCCTTGCCGTGATAGCTTATATGTATGGAGATGTAGCAAAAACAGAGAACTCAACTCATTCTGATAATAGGATATGAGACTAATTTTTACACTTCATCATCATCTTCCTGCCCTTATCCCATTCTATTTGGAGTCGGTGCAACACGTTTTCTTTTTCCATTCTTCCCTGTTAGACGTCACGGTGGCATGTACTCCTTTCTCTTTCAAATCATTCCTCACATAATCTATCCATCTTTTCTTTGGCCTTTCTCTTCCTCTCCAGCCATCAACATTCAAATCCATCACCTTTTAATTCACATGTGATTCGCCCTTTCTCATAGCATGTCCATACCACGCCAATCGATTCCCTTTTAACTTTTCTGTAACTGGCGCAACTTTTACACGTAATTATTTTTAAACATGTGCCGAAACAAAACTTGTGGACAAGTTGGAACTTTGACCTGCAATATGTCTAAGTATGAAACAGTACAAACAAAAATCGCAATGACGGGAAGAGCAAAAAGTAACTTTCGGCCTCGATAAGGGTATTTTTAAATTCATTCACAACACTCATACCTACACTCTGTCTTGGCATAAAGACACGCTGGGCTGACCCCAAATAAATTGAGATAATCAGGTGAATGATGACAGCTTTCTGTCTTGGCACTGTCTCGCCACTAACTCAATACTTGAAATCAAGGCATTGCTCTAATTAAAACTAGACATTTTAGAATATTAATAAAATTAAACTGATATTCCAACAATCAAGGAGCTCGTGGCTTAATAATGTATGCCGCTCGGGTCGATCTTTAGGTTAAGACGAGCTTGTCTAGGTTGGTCTGTGGATGCAGACCACCCATTACATACCGAGTTTTCTCCGTGCCTCATGGTCCCGGCTGCCATATGTAGATCTTGGGCAGTCGTTACAGGTAGTCAGTGACCTGAAATTCTGACATCCAGTCTTACCAAAGAGTATCGTATTACCTAGTATTAACTGGGTTGTGGAGGTCAGATAGGCAGTCGCTCCATGTAAAATACTGGTATTCAGCTGCATCCGGTTAGACTGGAAGCCGACCCCAACAAAGTTGAGAAAAGGCTATACCTACAGATGATGATTCCAACAAAAATATTTATGAACGATAGATGGGACAACACGAAGAAAATCGTAATCCAATACTTGTCACTACTTAGTAACAAATCAGTCTCTCTAGTACCACACACCCCCGCTTCTACGAATCGTGTGTCAATCTCAAAAATGTACGGGACCAAAATTTTTGTGTGAAAATAAAAATTCTAATATTTCTTACGTTTTTTGTTTTGGCGGTCCACGCAATGTCACGCGGTGGTGCCTTACAATTATGTACGAGCCATAAAATAGCGGTCGCAGCGTATTGGAGGTATTTCAATAGTCTTTTTTTTTTGTCAAAGGAAGGGCCCTACCTAATTTTAATTTTGGCCATCAATGTAAGTTCACTATTCCCAAACCACTGTAACTTCTGAAAGCCCGAATCAACAGTGGCGACCACCAGAAAAGTGCCGAAGCAATGAAGCTCGACAAAGTCCAAGAGAAACAATATAACTATCTTGGATCCCACAACAAAAGAATAGCAGAGGAGTAGAAAAAGCATTTCTAACTCTTTAAAGCCATATTTGCTACGACCGCGAATCATAATTAAATCAACACAGAACCTGAAACTGCCTTGCTAATTGCAAAAAACGTTAGATAATTTGAATTTCGCGGGCAACCCTGGCGTTTTCATCTTAACACGGCCAACGTCTTCTCATAGAGTGGAGGCCTGTGTCCCAGCAGTGGGAACAGTTGATATGAAATTAAATTAAATTTATTTGTTTGCCAGAATATAGGTACATACATAATTATACCTGCCTTCTCTCCGTTACAATAGGTACTATTTTGCTTTCAGAAAAGATGACGAAGCCAGTCTAACACAATCGATATACTAATTGGTTTATGATATTTGCGGCGCAACCCTACATGTGTCATTAGCAAGATTAGTGATGTAACTGACTCAAATTGGTTTATTGTCGATAAATACAGATTAGGCGTGTATATCGAGGACTTTTTATCGTCCTTACAAAAAAGTAAAAAATCACTATTGGTTTAGCAAAACATCCAGGTTTTCATTTTCTTTGAGGGGAAATCCAAATTAGAGGCTATTTAATTTTATATTCTCAGGGAGACAAGAGAAGTAATGACACGGAAAACGTGTCAAGTGAACGTTACTTAAGGAATATTGCAGTGATAATTCACTAAGGTATCTCCTGGCATCTTATTAGAAGAAAAAAGAGGATTGGCGATTTTGCTTTTTAATTTTCTTTCTCTGCATTGATAGACTGATAGAAGATCATTGAACCGAGAAGAGAGAGAGAGAGGGAGTTCTGGCATTGTCATTTTCCTATCTTTTTTTTCGAACTACTTTGGGGGTTGGCTTTCAATGTAGCCAAATGCAACTGAATCCCAGAGGATCTAAAATTGAGAATTTTCAGTTTGTGACTATTTCACGAATAGGGCAGTTAACTAAAAAATCTAATTAGTCCGTCAGATAGATTTCCAAAAAATATTGGACACGTATTTTTTATTTTTTCACGTAAACAAACAATGAAGACAGTATTCAAAGCACTGTATAGTGCTCTGAATACTCGTGTGACGTCATATTCTAAGACATTAGTATGACATTTTTTACCGGTGAGTGATGTAACAACCCACCACTCAAATCTTTGACGCGCTTTGTTGTCGTCAATTTTTATTGATTTGATAAAATAAAAAACACATATCCAATATGTTTCGATAATTTAGCAGACGGACTAATTAGAATCATATTTTTTTTAGTCAGTAGGTAAACATCCCTATTGTGACGTAAGTAATTCATTATTATCATATTCTGATTCTGCAAAAGCGGGCATTTTAGGGCTTTCAGTATTTTAAACGAAGCGACTACTTTTCTGGAAAAACGATACCACTACCTTTTTTTATTGAAGTGCGGCAAATCATCAAATGACTCCTCCCGCTCTAGGCGGTGCGGAAGGGAGTGTCAGACTTCTTCTGACTAAAAACCACACATGTTCCTTCTTAGCCCTTTGTGTTCGGGGCCGCGGTATCTCTTTCGAACAACCCGCAGCCCCGACAGGCGCGTTGGCCCTGCAATGTTACTGACATCTCTATGAGACGCGCGTGAAACACGAACGCGCCGTCGACAAGGCCTGTCGTCACCTAAGACGGACGGACGGCCGGCGAGCTAGCTCATCTTCCTACCCTTGTATTATAACACTTTTTTTTTCCTTTCACTCATCAATCGTCATGCTATAATTTTTTTTAATTAAATTGTTCTTCTCTTGACCTCAATCTTATCCTGAGGTCAGACATAAGGTCGACAATGGTACGAGCTAACCCAAAAGAAGCCTGTTAACTAGCGACATTCTCTCCTTTTAGACATAAAGGAACGTTATTGGCAAAGAACCGCTCCACATAACCTCTCGACCCTGCTCCTACTGGCCTAGTTTCCACCCTGAAACCAAGCCAGACATTCAGGCGGCAGCCGTTATACAACCGGCGCCACTAATGGGCTATTTAGCCGCATTTTTTTTAACTTCCAGTGATTGGAATATATTACAAGGACTGCCATTGGTTTCCTTGACATGCCTCGCGTGTTTAAACAGCCTTGTCACGGTTTAGCACTGGTTATAAATAGCCTAGGACATGCTACAGATTTCTATCGTGAAGGTGGGCTGGTGGGTTTCGCAACAGGTCGAGTCAGAGTTTTATGTAATCAGACACTTGGCTGTTAATTCAACCGGGTTGGGCTGGGTTAAAGCCCCATTTTGACAGAAATGTTCAAATTGAACATCACGCTTGTCCGCAAAGGGTTAGTCTCCCCCCACATTTCGTAAGTTACGTTCAATGCACATGTCCGAGCCGAGGTGTTACTGGGAAATTTCATAAGGGATTTAAAAAAAAGAATAGCCCGCTAAGTTTTCTTGCGTATTTTTTTCCAATTTGCCGGTCTGTGTCAGTTTTATGTTGATCTAAAAATGGTTTGCGGTCATAAAACGTATGTGTCAGAATTGTAGTCATTAAAACTATCAATACAACCACTATAAGTTTATCAAATTGTGATGTGATGAGTTTTCACTGTATGTGATTAAATGAACTTGATCTATTACTCGTAGCGCAGTAAAACCATATTGGTTACGGTTACAAATCACTGTCCTTAATATTGCAATAAATATAGGTAGTGAATTTCGCGAGCTTCTCTGTTGCTTTCACCGTTAAGGGACCTCCTTTTGCAAGCAACAGGCTGAAACTTTGGCACTACTGAATTTTTTTTAACTTAAGGATTAACCAGATTAAACCACTGGGTTATCTGACCTGGGGATCGGGTCCCTGCTCAGCAATCACGCTTTCTACTCCTAGACAACCGAGGCACTCAGTAATTTGCTAAGAAGTTAGGTTAGCAGGTCGATCGATTGAGGAACATTTATCGGTGACAAGTCTAAAATATTCATTTACTAGTTCATAGCAGTTCTGCAGGGCTATTGCGTATCTTTTTAAATGTCAGTGGGTACCATAGTGTCCATCATTTAACTGTCAAATGGTTATGGTTTTGGTACAAAAAGGAACCATTTGACAGTTAACCGATGGACACTATGATAGCCACTGACATTTAAAAAGATACGCAATAGCCCTGCTGGTATACCTGGTGGTATGATTTAAATTAGTGGTGTCAGCGTCAGACTGCCAAGTCCATAATTCTCGAGTTTGAACCCAAGACACACACCACTGACTCTTCGGAATCATGAGCGTTTTAGATAATTATCACTTGGTTCGGTGAAGGAAAACATCGTGAGGAAACCAGCGTTCCTGGCAGATATTTCTGGACAGCATGTAAAGCCTAATCAAAGACCCATGGGTTGCATAAAATACTCTAGACACATGTTAGGTGACACATGATAAAGTAGAAGAAGACGAGCTAGTAAGGAACTACTGCCCGCAATACGGTAGTTAACAAAAAAAAACTAATTAGTCGGTCAGATAGATTTCCAAAAAATATTGGACACGTATTTTTTCTTTTTTCACGTAAACAAACAATGAAGACGATACAGTGCTTTGAAAACTCGTGTGACGTCATATTCTAAGACATTAGTATGACATTTTTTACCGGTCAGTGACTTCACGACCCCCCACTCAAGTCTTTGACGCGTTTGATCTTCGTCAATTTTTATTGATTTTATAAAACAAAAAATACGTATCCAATATTTTTCGATAATCTAACAGACGGACTAATTAGAATCATATTTTTTTTTGTCATTAAACATCCCTATTGTACCGGGGTGGCTCAGTAGTGGTGGTCCAGTGGTAGCGGCTCCGACTTACACACCGTAAGACGTGGGTTCGGACCCAGGCAGGCGCATTACTTTGCGTAATTTATTTCATTACCGCTACTCTCAGAACGGTGAAGGAAAACATCGTGTTGTCTTAGAACCAAAAATTCGAAAACATGTGACATTTACCAACCCGCACTGGGCCCGCGTGTTGGATTATAGCCCATCCCTCTCCTAGAGAGGAGGCCCGAGTCCCTGCAGTGGGAACATCATAGGCTGTTGATGATATTTAAAATCTCCCCACCGAAAAATATGCCGCTGGTTACTAGGAAACCTTCCAGACGACCTCAGAACATGCTTGCATCAAGCGGTAGGCGCGGTGTTCTCTTGTTTCTCGTCGCGATATTCATTTGCTTATTCCGCTGTTTTATATGTGGTTTTAGTTACTACTCGCGTGTCATTTAAACTTGTAGCTCGTGACCTAGAAGTTAGCGTGCAAATGGCAATCTAAATTGCCTCGGCCCCAAATGCAAATAGTTATAGTTATCCGCGATTTAAGAGTATATATAGGGTGTAAAAGTTCCCTTAACGCAAACGAAGGGCACTTGTTTTCCCCACCACTGCGATCATTTTTTTGTTCTAGACCATACCTGGGAACCTCCTAGTTACGGAGATAGTGGGGGTCAAAGTTCCAAATTTTTCACAGCTGTTTTTGTAAATACTAGTTTTTAAGGTTTAACTTTACTTAAATTACCTCCATGACCAGTTTACTATTCAAAGCACCCACTAGCACAATGTTTTAACAGTGCTACATTGAGTTCTACCGTAAAATGTGATTTTTGACCCAAAAAAAAAAGTCATTTCCCAGCAAAAATTTTTGCGTAGGGGTACTTAGTTTGATGTACAGAATGCTTGGTTGACGGCTGTGTCATGGGTTGATTTACACCCTGTATAGAAGAACCCCAAAGCAACTGCCGGGTAGATAGTAGCCCACCAGACACAACACCCATCTGGTCGGAGGATGCTCCATTTGCTATGGGAGATGAAGACCTTTACTCCCTGTTTATCACGGGTCTCATCATCTGTCTTAACGGGTGCCTCAAACAAATCACCATTATCACATATCGGCTTGCTTTTTCAGAAGAATTAACACAAATAAAGGATTTGCTTCAAATATTATCCATCCCCTTTCGCACAAAAACACAACACCAACATAACACAATGACATTTGTGCATCAGCCATATCATTAGATACTAAAACTACTAGCCGACTTAGACAATTTGTGTCGGCAACGACATCTATCGCAACACATGAAAACTAAATGACAAATCCTACATCGCGCTATCAACTTTATCCGCGACATTAGCGTACATATAGAAAATCCCGACTTAAATATGTCAGGCAGGTAGGCCACCAGACACAACACCCGTCTGGTCGGAGGATCCTCCCTTTTCTATGGGGGATGAGGAACTTTACAGCCTGTTTCTCATACCCCCCAAAAATGTATCAGTCATCATCATCCGGCGACACCGGACTGACAAATCATCATCTGCCTAGCCTTTTCCGAACTAAGTTGGGGTCGGCTTCTAGTCTTTCCGGATGCAGCTGAATAGGGTAGTTAACCAAAAAAATCTAATTAGTCCGTCAGATAGATTTCCAAAAAAAAATTGGACACGTATTTTTTTCTTTTTTCACTGACATTTTTTACCGGTGAGTGACGTCACAACACAACCCACCACTCAAATCTTTGACGCGTTTTATTTTCATCAATTTTTATTGATTTGAATAAACAAAAAATACGCTTCCAATATTTTTCGATAATCTAACAGACGGACTAATTAGAATCATATTTTTTTTAGTCGGTAAACATCCCTATTGGAACGACTGCCTATCTGACTTACACAACCCAATTAATACCGGGTAGTACGATATCCCGTGGTAAGACTGATTGTCAGAATTTCAGTCCACTGACTACCTATTACGACTGTCAAAGCTCTGTAAATAGCTCTGCTAAAACCAACGGCTTCACGTGCTGTCCGTGACATGGAGGAAACTCGGTACAGTCAGTGGCCCGTAAGTCTGATAACCAGTCTTACCAAGGGTATCGTATTACCATAGCAGTGACTCCATGTACAAACTGGTATACAGCCGCTGCTATAGTTAGCCTGGAAGGCGAACCCAACATAATTGGGACAAGGCTAGGCTGATGATGATTTGTCATTCCAGTGTCCTCGGTTAACCCTGCACCTTAACTTTTGTGGGCAATTAGAATGTCTACTTTTGAAGCTACATCAACATTCGTGGTTCATACCATTAAAAGGCACTACGCAGCCACGACCGTGACTTGTTGTTGTTGTGTTGTTTCGGGGCTGCGGGTTGTTCAAAAGAGGTACCGCGGCCACGGACACAAAGGTCTAAGAAGAAACATGCATGGGTGGTTTTTAGTCAGTAGAAATCTGACACTCCCTTCCGCTCCGCCCAAAGCGGGAGGAGTCATTTGATGAATTCCCAACCCACCAAAAAAAAGACCAACCGCTATCTTAATTTTAACAAAACTGGTCAGACGGCCAGTTTGCGTCCATACTTTCTTCCTATTCGAAGCTTCTGCGGCGAAAAGTTGTCCTCGCGAGGTCCCAAAATCTAGTAAAATATCGCAGAAAACTTTCACTTATCACTGTCAATTGTCTAAGTCGGCTAAAACATTGACCTCAACAACCTAACCTCAAAAATCCAACTACCATTACGTGCATTCCTAATCGTTTTCTTACACTGTTCCCAGCACGAACAATATACTGCTACGAATGCGACAGCTGGACTGACCCCCGCTGCAAGGATCCCTTCAATTACACAGCGCTGCCGAGAGACCAGCCTCCCTTGCAGACCTGCAACGGGTGCTGCGTCAAAATGGTCCGATATTCTAAGAGTCGTGAGTATCTTAAGGATTTATCTTGCATGTTCCCACAGCTGGGAAGCAGACCTTTTGTAGCGCTTGTACAAAGACATCGATAGCGCCATCTATGACGTAAATGAGGAACTAAAAACATAGCATATGAAATTCAACGTTATTGAGAGCAGTGGTAATGAAATAAATTATACAAAGTAATACCTACCTGGCTGGGTTCGAACCCACGACCTATAACTCGTAAGTCATAGCCGTTACTACTGAACCACCACTGCTGATCGAACACTGTACGGTTTGGTTCTTAGATCAGATAAAGTGTTAATATGTTTTCCATCGGGAAATTCTCTCCAATAGTCTGTGTATAGAAAACTAATGACACGAAAAAAATGAAACGAAATATGAATGTACTATACAGGGTGTAAATCAACCCATCACACAGCCGTCAACCAAGCATTCTGTACATCAAACTAAGTACCCCTACGCAAAAATTTTTGCTGGGAAACGACTTTTTTTTTTGGGGTCAAAAATCACGTTTTTTGGTAAAACTCAATGTGGCACTCTTCAAACATTGTGCTAGTGGACGCTTTGAATAATAAACGGGTCATGGAGGTAATTTAAGTAAAGATAGAACCTGAAAAACTAGTATTTACAAAAACAGCTGTGAAAAATCGCATGTGAAAAACACCCTATTTAAGGTGTAAAAGTACCCTTAACGCAAACGAAGGGCAATTGTTCTCCCCACCACTGCGATCAGTTTTTTGTTCTAGACCATACCTGGGAACCTTCTAGTTACGGAGATATGGGGGGTCAAAGTTCCAAATTTTTCACAGCTGTTTTTGTAAATATACTAGTTTTTCAGGTTATAACTTTACCTCCATAACTCGTTTACTATTCAAAGCATCCAGTAGTACAATGTTTTAACAATGCTACATTGAGTTTTACCATAAAATGTGATTTTTGACCCAAAAAAAAAAGTCGTTTCCCAGCAAAAATTTTTGCGTAGGGGTACTTAGTTTGATGTACAGAATGCTTGGTTGACGGCTGTGTGATGGGTTGATTTACACCCAGTATAGGTACTATCAGACACAGAAGTAACATAACATTTCGGAATTTTAATTATTTGATGTAGGCACGGGTCTCACGCTATTATTTTTAATGTTCCAGAAGATATTTTTTTTAAATATTCCTTATCCTTCCATAACTTGGTAGTAACGAGTAATATCTAAAAAGTTTTTATTAAAAAGCTTGCTTTAAAACTTTGCGTAGTGTTTTAATCTACTTCTGATGTTGTCTGTAGATCCGCGTCTATCCCCTCGGTTATTATAGACGTGATGTTACATGCTTCAATCATCATTTTCATGCTCATTTCCGAATACTTTCTTAAGCTTTCTGAGCTTATCCCAGTTGTATCCGTCCCATTGTGCATATTGACCTTGTTTTGTTCTGTCTGCTGATGTGCAGCCTGCAGAGGAGCGGACATTTTGTTGTTCCTATTCCTCCGCGATTTTTTCTGACTAATTTCGTTGCTGGATCCAAGACAGTTTAATCGTTTCTCTGGGACTTCATCGAGCTTCATTGTCTCGGTGCTGCACTGGTGGTCGCCACTGTTGATTCTGACGCACAGGAGTTTCAGTGGTTTGGGAAAAATCTGGCGGGCTTGTCTCATCACAATTAGTTTGGGTTCAACGGCGTGTCTTGTTATCCAAACCCAGTACTTGATTATTCTAAACTAATGATGATATTTTATCTCGCTCAGACATGAGATAACACAATGTGTCTTGTTTATTTCCCATTTAAAATACCAGCTCTCAAGTAATCGTTCATTAAAACGTTTCTTTTACCTCGCTCTTCAAATTGGGCTGGCTGCCAATCTTCAGAATGTAGTTTTATTTTTTATTTTTTTGGCAATAGACCACGCAGGCGGCATTTGTCATTTCTTGACAACGTTAATGAGGGTAGGCGGTTCGATTATTGTTTTAGTTCTTACGGTCTTTGAACCAGATGTGTTACATCACGCATGTTATCTACGATTGGTTAGGCAGACGTGTACCTGTCTGGGGTGTGGGGCTGCGGGACTTTTTGAAAGAGATACCGCGGCCTCGGAACACAAAGGGCTAAGAAGGAACATGGATACTTTTTAATCTGTAAGAGTCTGACATTCCCTTCCATGACAGTACCAATTAGAGCCACATTTCGACAGTTACCTATATTTAATTTAAGTTCGTTAGGGAAGGGACCTCCTCAAGGAACTCTTTTCTTAAGGGTCCAAGGCGTCTTTTGCCATCAGGCACTAATCCAGACTGCTGCTACTGACAAATTCCCAACACGCATTGACCGAGCTGGAAATCGAAGCCAGAACTTCGCGCACAACAGTAGAGCTTGCCACCGCAAAACCAACGAAGAGTAGATACTATTAAGAAAACTTACCTATCCTTTTGTTGCACATAACATAACACCACGCCTGTAATCACCGAAGGTTTAGGCAGAGGTGTACCTAATCGTACAACCACAGTTCGCCAGTTATGTTTATTGTTTGTCTGTTTTCAGATAGGTCCTCTAGTTTATCTTTTGGGTTTATGTAACGTACAGACCTACTAACAAATACTTGTGCACTCGAAAGCGGGTCGTAACCTATAAAGTAAGATAGATAAGACCGTATAATCATGTAAACAGGAAAATGTCTTGTGGATACCTAGACTTTATCCATATGTCTACGTAAAATTGAACTGTCTGCTTCGATCAATAATTGGTCGAAGACTGTCTGCGTTTAAATTCAAAATAACAGTATTTTATTGAATACTGCAAGTAACGGAACGCCAACGCCATGCGAGCCTCAACAAACCTATAAACACTTTTGTTGTTATACTGGACACAGGCAGTGCCGGTTTTAGTTCCACCAGCGCCCTGGGCGACCTTGCGCCCCCTAAGTACAATTTAAACCTATACCAAAAAAATCGACTAAGTACAAAAACACAAACAAAATTAAAAATAAACTTCAGAAGAAAAATCTGCTTCTGAAGTCGGTGGCAAAAAAATTTAGATCAAAGAAACAAAAGTCACTGGCTTCAGAAGCTTTGTGTTTCTTTAACGCTTTCGTATTTTCGAAGTCGATTTTTTTTTTATTCAAAAGTTTTTACATTTTTCCCGTTTTAGTTGTAATATCCTACACAAATATTGACTTCGCATTTATTTTACATTTATGGATACCGCGCCCCCCACGTAACGCCGGTGCTGGACGCAGGACGTACTAAAAAACAACCCTTTCTCTCATTTCAGCGTACGAGGTGGTCCGGCGAACCTGTACATCACAACTTCAAATAAATCTTTTCATGGTTGACCACGTGTGTATGATGGAAAGTACTGGCACAGGCCACATGTGCTTCTGTGAGGAGGATATGTGCAATGCCGCGCGCACGCCGGTCGCAGCACTGGCCTTGGTTGCTACACTAGTCGCATGCGCATGCCTCAGGTGAAGTAGGCGTAGAGACTGCCCCGAGCGGTCGATTGTCGACTATCAATGTCGATGATTCACAAATATTGTCCGTTTTTCACTTTCATATAACGTTGCTTGATCGCAACGTCGGTAAACGTCGCCGCGCCGACAATACGAGCAAATCATCGATATCGATAATAAATGACATGTGTCAACTGTCCAACCCTATCTAAAGAAACTCACTAGTGATGTGTGTTAGATAAGTTTTAGAGCGATGTATCGACAATCGATCGAGAGTACCTTTGGGCCCTACCCTAGCTGAGATTTAATTACATTTTTCGTCCAAACGTAGATGTAGTTTAGTCTTGTGGTGCTTAGTTTTTACAGCACGGCGTTAAAACTATTCCTGTTAAAAGCCGCATCAAAAAATGCTTAGCTTGAAGTTTTTGAGATAATAGTAAGTAAAGATTGTGAGGGCTGCTTGATTTTGAGAAAGATTGAGCATAAAGAATTTTAATTAAAAAAAACTTGTATGCAAGAAAAATGAGAAATGTCTATAACAGGAAATAAACATCTGGTAGGTACCTTTAAAAAAACCCTTATAGGGTTATAAAAAATGCAGTTTTGGTAAAGTTACAAAAAAATACCAGATGCACTACAGTACGATTTCTAATCGAATAAGGAAATGATGAAGGAATAGATTTACCATAGGTATGCTATAAAAGGACTAGGCCAGGCATAATAATTCTCAAAAATCGAGAAGCCCCACAAAATAAAAACCAAAGTTTAACATAAAAAAAAATAGACTGTCAGCTTGAAGCTTCCCAGTTTGTGGTGTCAAAACTAAGCACAGTTTTCTTATAAGGCTAATCTCATGTTCAAGCGTATTTTGCTCTAAAATTATTAATAAAAGTTTTCCTGGATTTAGCATGTACATACTGCTCAGTATAGACGCGTTAGTAATAATGAGAATCATAGAGATGTGAGTGAGTTTGATAAAACTAGATGGCAGTTGCGATTTTACCGTTAAAATTTAAATTTTCGAATCACCACTGCCATCTAGTAGGTTTTTCGAATACTAATTTCTCCTGCGAACGCTTCTGATTGGTCCAATTATCGACCAATAAAATTTGCTCATAGTTGCACCTAATCTTAGAAGTGGGCACCTGTAGATAGAAAAAAACGCCGAAATTGGGAAGAAACTAGCGTGTACTGCCGAAATATAGTGGAATAGTTAAGAGTAAGTGCATCAGATTGGTGATATCAGTTTCTGAGATTAGTGTAAAAAAACGGTTGTGTTTTTATGGTCTTCTGAAAAGACGTAGGTAATTAAATTGTCAATTCAGTTCTACTTTTAATTAATTTAGCGAGTATCAAATGTTTAGTTTAAATGAAAACCCATTTTTAAAGATAAATATATTTCGTTCGGAATTTACTTGCAAAAAAGTTATCGATGGAAAAGAATATTGTCACATCACTAATTTAAAACGATGCGTATAAATATAGTGATGTGGAATAAGATTATCGACATTTAAATAGTTTTTCAAAGTTGAATGTAGTATAATTTAAATCAGAAGCTAGAATATTTTGAGAAGCCTGTAATTTCAAATTAAGGTTCCTACAATTATAATTTTGACACTTATTTTTCTTAATCTGCGGGTGACATAGATTATTTATTAAAACTAATAACAAAATAGTAAAAAAGTATGCTAGAATATAGTCGCAAAGTATGGGGTTTTATAATAATAGTGTAAAAAATAAATAATTTTATGAAATTAAACACCAAGTACATTTTAATCATTAATAATAAGTTATAAATAAATAATAATTTAGGGGTTAAAAAATGTGCTTAGTGACAAGTTTTACTTGTCACTTTTAGCGCTATGTGATCTATGAACCCAAATCGGCGGTTATTTTAAGCGGTATAAGTAATTACTTGTAATAGCGACATCTATCTTCTTACTTACGAACTAAAATTCCTGCATCGCGCAATCAAAGTTATCCGCGAAATAAGGATAGATGGCGTTGTAGTCAACTGTATCTTTTAACGAACGTAGGTGGTCTACATCATTGTCTGTATACCTTTTTCCCAACTGTGTTGGTGTCGGCTTCCAGTCTTACCGGATTCAGCTGAATACCAGTGGGTACCTATTTTACATGGAAAACTTCCTTTTTGACCTCTATCCAGTTAGTACTGTTTTACGATACCCTTAAACCCCTTAGTAACATGGTTGTCATACTTTTGGGCAACTGACTACCTGTAACGATTGTCAAATTCTACTTATGGTAGCCGGCCCCACCGGTTTTGCCTAACCTAGGCAGGCGCGGCAGGTGGTCTACATAAGAAATAATTTTGTGAAAAAAAAACCTATACATCTTTAGACGGACTATTTCGAAATGTTTTTCATATCGGAACTTTTTAAGTATGACTCGATCGCCACCCAGTATACAGCAACCCCAAAACAACCATCCGCTAGCAGGCCAGACACAACACCCGTCTGGTCGGAGGATCCTCCCCTTTTCTATGGAGGATGAGGAACTTTCCCTCTTTCTCATGCCTCTAAAATTTCAATTATTTTGTTAGGGTTAATATTTCATTCTAAACTAACATCTAAGCTTAAAAAAAGGAGTGGCTGTATTTTAATTTGTAAATGCTTAATAAGTTAAATACGAAAGTTATTCTCGAAAAATTGGACTTGAATCATGCTGCCTTGTGTCAGTAAGACATCGACATCAGGCGCCATCTGTTGCTCACTTCAGTGTATTTATTTTGCAGCGTTGATTATATTCGGATAATTACTGTTTAAAGACTACGCGGGGTTATCATGACGTCTTAAAGCAGTAGTGTTTAAATGTCACTTTAGTGTGAGAAAGAGACAGAGCTATACAGGACACATCTAGCTTAATTTCTTTCAAACATAAAAGTACAATTAAAACAAGACTGCTTTGAGACATCATGTTAGGCCACCCTTGACAAATATTTGAATTAGCCACCAGCAAATGTGTTAGAAGTGTGAAAATCATTTAACAGTAAAGTCGTTGCTTAAATGTAAAACTATACTTAATTTCTTTTTTACAAAAACCATTATGAAAGTAAACGGAAATGTAATACCGAAACAATTCGGTGACATTCAAGAACGAAACGAAATCGTTTCGGAAACAAAACTAAATCGTATCGAAAAGGAATGAAATCGTACCGATGTTGTGTCGAAATCGAACAACCGATTGATCGAATCGATACGACCTCAATGTTATTTATAGGTTATACCGCTTAAAATACCGCTAAATACCGCAAAAATCGTGGGAGATTTTAAATAAAATCGTAGACGCGAAATATTGTTAGTACAAAAATATATTTTTCAGCATAATTTTGCTAGAGTTAGTTATAAAAATCCCAATGTCATAGCAGGACGTCGAAATGTATAGTTAAAAGGTTTTTATCGCATTAGGGTCTGTTTAGCACTATCTTTTTGACTGGATTTCCAGTCGCAAATGGCCTTAGCTTGTGTACTAGAAATGTTATTTTATAGTTCTATCTTTCTCTCGATTGGGCAAAATGTTTTAAGGAGGATTTTCAAACAGAAATTTCTCAGTTGCTGTCCGGAGACTGGATTTTTGTTCAGTTGATGGCAATAGGCTCGCCCCGCTGGGGGTTAGTCCTCTAGAACTAGACACACTTATGTATATCATAATGGAAGAAGAAAACCTAGTGGGGTACAACAGAATGCAGGCAGCTATCAGTCGTCTGAACTGCCTGCCTGATAATAATTATAATAAAATAAATGAATCTGGGTGCACCTTCTTCCTGATCTATCGAAGAGTATGGACATGATGCTATGTTTTTCTTCTTCTCTGGAGCTCATGCTGGAGTAAATATATTAGCCAGTCTAAATTTCTGCCTTTCCTTGTAGTACCACCTACATTGCAGAAATGCAAATAGGGCGGAAAAAAAATGTTAACTTGATAGATTTGCTTTTAAAATAGATCCGTTTACGAAGTAAGTTGGATGAATTAGAATGGAAGTAAAACGAAACCCAACTTGACTGACTGCCTAGGTTTACAAAATTATGGTGATTTATTTCATCGATTAAACTAGACACCTGGGCCCATACCACCACCTCGTTGTATTATTTTAATGTCACTTCTGTGTGGGAAAGAGATGCAAGATATACAGGACGTCTAGATCCATCGTTTTCTTACACAATAGTAAGATGAAATAATACCACTTTAAAAGGTAATGGTAAGTGTAATTTGTGACAAAATAATTATAGGCGGTATTAAGTAAAAGCTCAGGTAGAAAATATAAAACATGTAAAATTAATTTGTGTTTTATTTTATGTAGGGTAGGTTAGAAAAAATGATACAATGACAAAATAAGGTGCTAGACATCATAATCTTGTAGTTAGTTCAAACAAAAGCTAAATAAATAATAATGCGATAAAAACAACAATTTATAAATAAAAATATAAAATTTTATAAAAGTCACAAAAAATATACATTTTTATTAACCCACGCTAGCCAACGCTGAGAACGCAATTTATACATGTAATTATACATTTAAAATTATGAATTATACATTTTGACGTCGCATTCGACACGTTAACGTGTAATACAAAGTTGATATCCGTCATTATACCGGCTGAATATAGCGATAAAATATAGAGGTATGGAACTCTTTATTTGATAAAAAATATGGGACAAGAACAAACCGTGAAACAGAAACACCAGCCTCCATAGACAAACGCTTCGATTCGATAAGTCGTATGTCTATCTTTTTTTGGCATTACGAAAGTGAGTGAGACAGACATATCATTTTCCGAATCGAAATCGAATCGAAACATTTGTGAATAGGTACGGTAACAGATTAAAATTGACTTTATGAAATGAGCAGGCAAAAAAAGTGTCTTAATTTTAGGTTATATGTAGGCGCAGAGTACTCAATAGAATAGCGTAAAAATTGCGTACGAGCTGTGAATTTTAGTTAGCAGTTCATAGCTCGCCATTTTCATCGATCATGTAACAAAATGTATTGCGCACAGTAACGTTAAAGATTTCAGTAGGCAGCTCAAATCGGTCGTAATTTCTAGGCCGTAAGGTGTCATCAGGTGGTGACAGATTTGATTCTTCAAAAAAATGGTTCCTTTTTTGATTAATTAAATCTGTCATTTATTTTAATTGAGAGAAAGGGTTAGAGCTACACGGTTCTGTATAGCGTTACCTCTTTCTAACAATGATAATTTCACGGTGAAAAATGTGAAATTTTTATATAAAGAGTTCTATATCTATTTATCTTGTAAACCTAATTTAATTGAATAGATAGATACGGGTGCAATACTTAATGAGCAAAGATTAGTGATAATAAATTCGTTACTAGTAATTTTAATAGAAAGTCTTTGTTGTGATTTTTACGGTGATTTAGTTAAGTAGCACGCTTAGTGATAAAAACACTGAAATCTTCCCTGAAAATGATCTAAGATTTAGTAAAATGGTGTTCAAATCCTTCGAGTAGTTTTTGATATGACCCCGATCGAACGAAATATATGAGAGAGCTGTTTTTAATTCTTACATGGTTATGGCTTGCTTTGTTACCTACTGTATCCATTCTTTAGATTTATGCCCGTTTTGACGACTACGTGTACACCTGAAACCTAAATATTGTTCCACTAGCTGATGTCCGCGGCTTCACCCCCGTGGATGTCGGTTATTGCGACCGAAAGTAATGTTTTAACCCCCCCCCCCCTCTCTTTCAATCCCTTACAACCATTTGTTTGCATTCAAAAGTAGCATTTATGTCCTTTCTCAGGCTCTAGACTACCAAACCAAATTGTACCAAATTTCATTTAAATCGCTTCAGTGGTTTTGGCATGAGAGCGCGACAGACAGACAGACATAGAGACAGTTACTTTCGCATTTATAATATTAGTAAGGAAGTAAGGATTATTGGAATTTCAACTCTCGTAGTTAAGCCGAGCGTTTATTTCATTGCTTGTTTTAAACATGTATATGTTTACTAGTACATAAGTGAAGTCTAGAAAATATCTGAACTAAACTGAAACTACTTCCTCCCTTCTAACATAAGACAGAGATCTATAGGCAATACAAACGTTCACGTTACTCAAGCTACGCATTCCTCATTGTTCACTGCCTGCTTCACTGTTTCCTTCTTCGTCCTAGTAAAACGTGCTTTATCCGGAGATCTCCTCTTTAGTGGTAGTCCTTGCGCTCGCCCCAGGGTGGAGTGCAACTTAAATAAATAAATGAGAGTTTTCTAACCCGGAACAAAAAAGTCCTAAAATAGACTTACAGGCCTACATCCAAGTAACAAATGCAAGCCTATCTGTAATATATCTCAGTAAATGCCTTTTACCCAGTCACATTCCAGTAAATACATTACGCGGCTGATATGAGTATACAATGTTATATATTTTTAGATAAAAAGGGCCTCAAGAGTCTTTCACACCGTAGAAATCACAACAATGAAAACTTAGGCTGTATTTAAAGAGGAGTGCAAAGCATATAATAGGTATTATAAATATGTAAAATAATTAATTAAAAAAAACAAATATATAAATAATAATAATAATAACGACCGTCAAGATTATGTACTTCCTAAAATTGTTATTAATTATTTAGTAAATTAAAATTAAAGTAATTCCTTTTTATATTTCTTGCATAGGTGTATTCGCGAGCGGATATTGTTTGGGTTATAAATTATAATGATAAGAGAATGATAAATTATAAATATCATAGATGATAATTATAATAAGGAAATAAATCATCCCGCCAGTGACAGAGCTGAATGGTTTATACAATTTGAATGATATATTATAAATTATACAATATAAAATGAAACAGGAAAAGTTTTATAAATTCTAAAATCAGACTTTTTTCGTAAATTATAATTTGAAAAATCTTGACAATATTTTACAGATTAAATTAATAATTATACAGTTTAAAATGTATTTGACGTTGTTGTCAAATTGTATAAAACACAGAGCAGGAAAAATACACAAATTATACAAAATTAATTGATCCTAAACAATGTTTGCTTGTCGCGTTCAAATGACGCTAATCATCACGACATTGCGATCATTGCATGTTATTTTATATTAAGAGGAAAGAGCCAGGGTAGCTCGCGAAAAAACTTTTTCTTAAGTTTTTTGAATTTGAAAGACAGTGCCACATTCTATATTGATGATTGATCGATTTGAGACCGTAAAAAATATGTATTTTAAATAGTTATGATTGAGAAACGTTTTTTTGGGATTGCAAAGCAATAAATAATCAACATACGACGTGATACTGATCGGCAAAATTACAAAAAACCTAAGCAAAAAAACTCGAATCTCGGAGGCTACCTTAGTGCATTCATCTTATAAAAACTGCGATCCCTAGATATTGTACTGGGATCAGCATGGCACTGTAGACAGGCTTACCACGACTCACTGGAATGCTGTTTATAAGAAAAAGAATTGTTCATTTATTTGAGTTAGCTGTTATACTAAAACCCGGTTTAAACAAGAAATGCTTCGATTGGCTGTCATAAAATAAAAAACGAATTGCTAGACGAGTTTGACATCGGTCAATGTTCGCTTGTAGTGACTTTGATATTTGTCTTTGTCTTTGTTTTGTTGTTAGAAGAGGGATAGCGATGTGCTGTGCATAGATCTTTCTCTAGCAATGATA
Source organism: Diarsia brunnea (assembly GCA_949774965.1). Lineage (NCBI taxonomy): Eukaryota > Metazoa > Arthropoda > Insecta > Lepidoptera > Noctuidae > Diarsia > Diarsia brunnea. The sequence continues at coordinate 735,972 of OX459023.1, read as the reverse complement.
CAATGATGGATTTAACGTGGCAAGTTATGGCCTCATAAAGGAAATGTGACTATTCACTAGATTATAAATGTTTGAAGGTATTTGCCGCCCTTTTCAAGTGCAGGTACACTTCACTTGTAGTCTGATGAATGAATGATAATTCGTGCTAGGTACCTAATTAAAATCTTTGATTTAATGTCTGTATTGTCTCATTCGAATGTTGAAGAATGGAAGGTCGCTATTTCCCTTTGGAGGTCATTTGTAAAATTGATATTCATAGAGAGATTGTACGTCGAGTGTTCTAAGCCACATTTAGGTATTGATTCAACTGCAAAAAATAAAATTGGTACTCAAATATATTTACAGATTTATTAGATTTGTATATAGATATGATATGAGACATGAGAGTGTCCAGTAGAATCCCTGCTGGGACCTTAATATGAGCCCTAAGTCAAAAATGCAAGTGAAAATTCACTTATTTTAGGTTTTAGTTTTTAGTAAGTATACTTTATAATGGCAGGGAGTTAGGGCTTATATTTTAGACTCTGTTGGAAAATGTATTTATAATTTTAATGAGTATAGACTATTTACAGTTTGCAGTGGGATTAATACTAAAATATATCAAAATGATAAGAATAAAGATAACAGCTGACTCAAAGTTATGTATGGATTAGATTTTTTTATTAAAAAAACTGTTAATATTAACTTTAAAGTTTAAAGATTGATCGCTTTAATTTAAACTAACTAGAACGTTAAGAATGCATTGTAGTGGTGAGTTATATTTTTAAGAAAAATAATTAATAAAAAACTTTTTACGAAAATTATAAAAATGAATGAAATGAAAATTGGTAAATTATAAGCAAGTTTTGAAGTACTTAGAATCATTACGCTTAATATATCTTAAGTAGTTTAAGGGATCGATAGAAACGGACGGTCGGATGGTAAAAAATACAAATAAGTACTAGATACTAAGCCACGTTGTATCGTGGCAATGTCCATTTTCTACCTAGGTTGTCTCCACTTGGTTATGACAAGGAAACTCTTCCAAATATCCAATTGGAGTGTCATGTACACACGGCCGCTCATCAACCTATACATGTTCAGTATAACATGACCTCGTCTTGTACAGATTCCCCGTACAATGAGAGATCAGCTTATATTGGTTTTGAATAGCTTGATTGGTTGTTGTGCGTACCTACATGTCCAGTGCCTCCTTTGTCTTCCTATCTTATAGTGTATACCCAAGACCCAGCCATAGAGACATTTTAAAGAGTGGAGATTTCCTCAAAAATGGAGACAAAAGAAAAACTAAACTGAATTTAAAAATATAACTCGCCACGTATAGTAATAATATTCTTCTTTCTTCACAATTTTTCTAAATTTTATGCATATCACGCATTTGTTAGAACTGTTTAGCCATCAACTATTAAATACTGTCAATTAGATCGTTTACATATCCGCGTCGAATCGCTTGGATTGTCTCCCCGAAAAGAAAAACGCATAGATATCAAAAGCATGTACTAAAATCAGGGTAGGACGATGTGTTACGAACATTTCTTTGAAATTCGACAATAATTTTGTGAAATATAAGTTTAAAAATAAGTTACTTCAATGATTCTACTATTACTAAGCTAATTAATTATTATCGAAATTACATTATTATTATTGCTAAGTTTTACTTCATTTTATAAATCGCTAGTTTGTATAAATCATGTAATGGTACCGCTAGCGCCATCTATTGACCATAAGAGTAAAACAAATAGTTACAACTTTTGAAACTAGATGGCGGTAGTAATCCTGACTCGGGCATGTGAAATTCCGTGGACATCGTTTTACCCAAAATGAAGGATTTATTGCACTTTATTTTTAACTAATACACTAACAAGCTGAATGCTTAAGAATGGCCAATGTTGAGAATCTGCCGTGTTATAATGTGAACTGTGAACTTAGCGACTGTGAAGCCTTCTTTCAAGTTTTTTTTTTAACGTGGGTGTTTATCCTAAGACGCTTCTAAACGGGCTATACTTTCCCGCTAATGTGTGGCTGTATCATTGGCAAGTATTGCTCGGCCATCTCAAAAATATTGCCAGCTACACGTGGAAATGCTTGGCCATATTATACCAAATATGTGTTACTACTGTTGCTGGCAATGTTGCCGGCTATTGCTCTGCAGCCACATATTGCAGTAATATATTGCCCGTTTAGAAGCACTTTGAATAAAATTCACAAGGTCTTTTGAGTTACAAATACAGAATAAACCCTGTGACTGATTAGAAATAAATACTGATTAAATGAATTTATTTCAATTTCCTGAATTTCTACCATACATTTGTTTGTCTAAAATTTGATTTTTCTCAACTTTTTTATAAAGAAATAATGCAGCGAATAATGCAGACAGAATGATGACAAGCACCATTAATAACATTTGGCACTAAACCAATTTGAAACATCATTCCATTTTAGTTCAGTCAGTTCTTTGATGATGACAAAGATAGAATGATATTTTATTTTGTTTAGCGCTAAATAATATTGGAGCACTTAAATAAAAAAAATATAGGTAATTGATGGAAAATAGATAGACAATCCTAGTCTAGCTTCACATGTCGTTAATTTCCCAGTTCAACGGACAAATGTGGCCCGTTTGACAGATTTTTTCACATTTCACACGATGGTTATACCTGTAAACTGTTTACAGGCTCATACGTAAACTATTAGTTTACATTTAAGCCTGCAAACGGTTATGTAAACTTACGGTTTGAACCTACTCTGTATTTTACATTTCAAAATCATTTTGTAAATGGATTTTTGAGATTTGGAATTCGAGAATGGAATTATAATATGGGATACTGTCATGGACCATTCTGAAAATGGAATCTTATGCTCCTATGCTTATGGCTGATTATAAAATCATGAGCAGAATTACTCCTTCAATATTTTCGTTGTTATAGCTTCAAACCTACGGTATATAATATTATTTCTTGTCAAATATTAAAGTGCCATAATTATAGAGATTGTTATAAACATACGAATTTTTATTTTGAAACCCTTGAATCCTAGTGTTTATTCCCAATAAACAAATGACTAACAAGTGGTCGCAAAAGCGACATTATAGGTACACTAGTCCTTTTTTTCTTTGGCGGGTGGAAAATCATCAAATAACCATTTATCACTTTTGACGGCACGGTTGGCGCAGTGGCTGGGCGACTGAACTGCTGTGCTGCGTGTCGCGGGTTCAAACCCCGCACGGAACAAATATTTGTATGGCCTACAGATAGTTGTTCCGGGTCTGGGTATTTGTGTATGTGAGTTTAAATGTTTGTGAACGCACCCACGATACAGGAGAAATTCCTAGTGTAGGGTAACGCTTTTAAAAAAAAAAAACCCCTCCCATTCTTGGGCAGAGCGGAAGGGAGTGTCGGACTTCTACTGACTAAAAACCACCCATGTTCCTTCTTAGCCCTTGCGCCGAGGCCACTGTATCTCTTTCGAACAACCCGCAGCCCCGACGGGATATACACTAGTCTAAGAGACCGACAGGTGAGCATGAAGTCCTGAGTTCAATTCCCAGGTTGGGTTCCAGGTTATCCTTCAGGAATTTCTCGGTAGCAGCTATGGAGCCTGGATCAGTGCCCGACTGGCTAATAGCAATAGACTTGCTCAGTATTACATTAGACTTAAACCTGACTGGCAAATCTGGATGTACTATTAGGTACACCTTTACCAAATCCTTCGGGGATTACAGGCGTGATGTTATATTGTATTTTAAAAACAAATCACATAAAAAAAAAAACTGATTCTAGCCTTTTCCTAACTTTGTTAGGGACGGCTTCCAGGCTTTCCAGCAGTTGAAAACCAGTACCTATTTTACATGGAGCAACAAAGCCCATACGATACCTACCCCTTGATAAGAGTGGTCGTCAGACTATCGCATACCTAAAAGAACTGTTAACGGATAAGAAAAAACTTGAGAGGTGTCAAGGAACACCCGGATGGAACGAAGTTATTGTTATTATTTTTTATTATGTAAAAAAAAAAAAAAAAAAAAATGTAGAAATGAAAATATCTGGCTTGCTTTCTATAAGAGAGAGAGAGACAGACAGAGAAACATGCGACGCCGCACAGCTTACAATAGCTTACTATAGCAAAAAGTGTCGTGACAACTTTTCGTAAGAATTTTTTCCGTCTAGCCCCCTTTCACAACGCGCGATAAGGAACTTCGTTCCAATAAGTATTAAGAATCATCATCTGCTTCCAGTCTAACGGGATGCAGCTGAATACCAGTATTTTACATGGATCGACTGCCTATCTGACCTCCAGAACCTAGGTAGTCCTTTGGTGAAACTGGTTGATAGACTTTAGGGCCACTAATCAGTTTTCTCTCAGAGTTTAACGTGTTTTCCGAGGTACGGAGGTAATTCGGTTTGTTTTTTTTTTATTTGGGATGGGCTTGCTCTTGACCTCAATCTTGAGATGAGGTCGACGATGGAACGAGCTTACCCAGAAGAAGCCTATTTACTCGCGACTTAAATAGATTAGGGTTATATAAACTCGGGAAAACCGACGCAGGCAGGGAGTTCCACTCCTTGGCTGTGCGCATAATAAAGGACTTAGCAAAGCGCTTCGTTCGAATGTGTGGAACATCGACTAGGTATGGGTGATAACCTGCAGTACGCCTAGTCTCCCGATGGAAGAAGGGAGATGGTGGAATCAGCCCGTGGAGCTCCTGCGCACACTCTCCGAAGTACAGTCTGTAGAAGACCGACAGACAAGCGACTTTGCGGCGGTGGGTTTGTAAAGGAAATAAGTATAAAGAACCAAAATTTAAAAATGTAAAACCATTTATTTGTCATAATTAAATAAATTCAATCAACAGCATTTCAAGGCTTTGTATAATATAATATATACTGGGTGGTTCCGACAATACGACAATAAATGAAACCACTGGTAGTTCTATATCATAGGAACATTACTATCAAATAAATCCTGACACCGTCGTGGTGCCGACGATACGACAATAACCTACCTAAATGTCTTTGCCTAATTCGTTTGTTACATTTTATTTCCACAATTTAATCGGTGCAAATTAATTTATTCCTAAGGTTAGTAAACCAATATTTGTTTATACATAAATTGTAATGTATTTCGTTTACAGTTATAAACTTTTTTTTCAATTTTTTTATTTTGTTGTTAAGATTTATTTGATAGTTTAATAATGTTCCTATGAACTAGAACTACCAGTGGTTTCATTTATTGTCGTATTGTCGGCACCAACCTGTATAGAACATTAAATAATTAATTTCCTTATATAATAAATAAATTATTTGAGTCAATTATTAACAATACTGGAATGAAACTAGTTTAAAATAAAATTAACATTCTCATATAAATATATTTTGTCATAGTATTGCAAACATAACTTATTGTATAGGCAGTGGGGTAATAAGGCACAATTAATTGAAAGCGATTACACTCTAGGATACTAATTTTTGTAACAATTCAATTCAATAGTTAAATTATGTTCAGTTACATTCTTTATTGCATTTATTCCAAAACCAACGTCGACCTAAAATCTATTTTTATTGAGAATCGACGTCAATATACGCTTTTTTTCTTTTTTTAGCGGTAGGGTGTCGGCTTCTACTGACCTAAAACCACCCATGTTCCTTCTTAGCCCTTGTGCTAAGGTCGCGGTATCTCTTTCGAACAACCCGCAGCCCCGTCGGGACCCGCAGCGGCCGCAGCCCTGACGGGACGTCAATATACCCTCTACTTAGGATCAAATATAGATAATTTATGATTGACGTCAATATTCCAACTATTCAATATCGACATCAATCTTCAATATATCTAGGGTTGACGTCGATCTAAAACCCATTTAGGATCGATGTCAATCTACAAACCATCAAGGGTCTACATCAATCTACCACCCATCTAGCAACCACGTCAAAGCACAATCTATTGAAGATCGAAGTCAATCGACAATAGATGTAGGGCCGACGTTAGTGGACAATCGATCCAGGCCCGACGCCAATCAACAATCGGTCTAGGATCGACGTCAAACGACAATCGTTCTAGGACCGACGCCAATCAACAATCGATCTAAGACCAACGTCAACCGACAATGAATCCAGGACCGACGTCAATCGACAATCCATCAAAGATCCATGTCAATCTACACTCCAATAAAGACCCAAGCCAATCGACAATCGATCTAGGACCGACGTCAACCGACAATCAATCCAGGACCGACGTAAATCGACAATCCATCAAGGATCGACGTCAATCTACAATCCACCTAAGATCGACGTCAATCTAGGATCAACATCGGTCTACAATCCATTTAGGATTCACGTTAATCTATTACCATCTAAGATCAACGTCAATCTGCAGTCAATATAATAGGATATATACTTTAAATATATATATATATACTGAACCGTCCGTCCGTTCTTTACTTTTTTTATATATATATCTATATATACTGAAGTATATATATATATTTAATCATCGTTGATCTATAATCTATGCCGAATCAAAATAAATCGTCCATCGTAAATTGATGAAAGACTAATTGTTTTATCGACTAGGAACTAATGATCAGCCAGATAGGTGACATCGATGGATGTCGAAGGTATACCTTTAAGTTTATCATACTATAAGACTTCTAATTCAACCCGGCAAGGGCTGGCGTAATGTTAAAGCGTCGTTCCAGAATTCTTTAATTTCTCCAACATGTTTTCTGAAACAGAAGAGTTTGAAATTAGCTATTTGGATAGACCAAGAAGTTTTTGGTAGAGAAAAATAAACCCTATCGGCACTTATAAAGCTGTTCAGAATGTAACAAATGAAATTTTGCCGTTTCATAAACAAATATCATAAAATATAATAGGGATGTTTACTGACTAAAAAAAATATGATTCTAATTAGTCCGTCTGTTAAATCAAATCAATAAAAATTGATGAAGATAAAACGCGTCAAAGATTTGAGTTGTGACGTTGTGACGTCAGTCACCGGTAAAAAATGTCATACTTGTCTTAGAATATGACGTCACACGAGTTTTCAAAGCACTGTATCGTCTTCATTGTTTGTTTACGTGAAAAAAGAAAAAATACGCGTCCAATATTTTTTGAAAATCTATCTGACGGACTAATTAGATTTTTTTAGTTAACTACCCTATTATGTTTCTGTGTTTTATTGCAAATTAAAGTTCTCCTATAGGACCATCCATTATTTTTGTATATTATTATGTATGAACGGCACCGGGTTGGTTGTGTGACTTAAACATACATAAACACTCCAGGCATAACTTGGGTGTAGGCATGAGATACACCTCTGGATAACCCTATAAAGATGTCACAAGAAAACCTAACCTATCTGAGACTGGGTGCAAAAAAATCGAGCTCGCTTCGCTCACCCTTATTTAATACGAGGGTCCCATTATCTCAAGTGCCCAGGGGCCCACAATTGGTTAAACACGACCATGTATACTCTGAATAACCTTTTGGGGAATCAAGAAAAATAACATATTTCAATGGAATTAAAACTTTCTCATGTAAGAAAATCTGCAATTCAACTACACTTTCGCATTAGGGTATACCCTGTAAAGATAAAAATCCCTTACTCAAATCCACAGCATCAGGACATTTCTTCAGATGTTCAGTGATAACAGTTCTTAGCACCGCTCTCTCTGATAACAGCTTGTCGTTCAGCTCTCGCAGTTCCTGGTTCTCTTGGGCCTGTTGTATCCATGTTTCTTTTAATCTTGCCCTGGAACAACCAAAATGGCGATTTTAGTGACCAAAAACACGTAAGGGCGAAACCCAGTAACACTTTGTCCGAACTGGGTTCAAAAAAAAATGTTTTTACTATTTATTCAATTCAATTCAGTTTATTAATGATTTATTATTGCATATGGGTATTTGTATGGCATAATAGCAGTCGCTCGGATCGATCTTCAGGTTAAGCCGCGCTTGCATAGGTTGGTCTCTGGATGGGTGACCAGCCATTACATATTGAGAGGCGTCATTTTAACATGCCTTCCGCCCAGTTCTTACGCAGTAATATATAAGTCAATGTAAAGAATATATGATACTTTACCTATATCTCCTAGAAGCTGCACATCTACTATTCAAATCCTTGTCCTTAGCTACACCATTAATCTTCCCCTTGCTTTTAACACTAACACTACTGCATCCTTCTTCCCTACCAACAAAATTCTCAGTTTTCACTTTTCTCTTGACCGGCTTCTTCTCAAAGTCACACATATTATTTAAAGGTATTATAGGCATTTTATGGCTAATTTGAGGTATTAAAGTAACAGGTATTAAAGTTCCAGGTACTATAGGTACGTTGTTAACAGGTATCAAATTTACTGCATTCATTCTTTGACTAGTTTTCTTCGATTCAACCTTTTCTGTTAAAACTTTTTTTAGTACTTCTTTAGCAGTTTTTTCTTGAGTATCTTCAACCGCTCGCATTTTTACTTGTTTTCCATTTGGTAGTTTAATTATAACTTCATAGTCTTCGGAATCATTTTTGACTTTTTTTTTGGCTGTATCTTCGAAGTCAGAATTCAGACTATCTACGATGAAATCTAGTGATTTCTGGCTCATAATTGGAGGTGCTTCTTGTACTTTTTCTGATAGTACATTACTGTCTCTTATAACTGTGTCTTCGTAAATCAGAGTTTGTACTGGAGTTTTTTCTATGCTATCTTTCCTAACCATATTACTGATTTTAATGACATTATTAGTGTAAGAAACAGAGTCTTTACGAATATCCTTGTTTCTTTCATCATTTTTCTCATCAGTTTTGCCGACGATTCGAGAGATGGTTGTAACTTCGTTTGTTAGTTTCGATATGGTTGTCCTTTCGAATTCTTTGACGGCGCCTGATTCGTCGCTTGAAGATCTGTTGATAAATAAGAGGTTTGTAAAGACCGTTAACTAAGCCTAAAGGCACTTGTTACAACTCAAGAACTGAATTCTTCATATTTAAAGAACAAAATATAAGTCTACTTTGTATAGCAACGTGTTTGTAACTACAGTACCCGGCGATAAATATTGCACATCGACCTTTGGAAAGAGACAATCGGCTAATTTCGGCTTCGTAGAGCGTTATCTCTGTCGCACGAAATACAAACAGTCCGGTATCTATTAGGAGCTGTTAAAACAATTATGATTTGCTTCTTTTGATAATTATTTTTATTCTTTGTATAAAATACACCTCTTTCCAGATGTTGATGTGCAATATTTATCGCCGGGTACTGTAAATAGTTTTTATATAGTCCTCCTTACCGATTTCGGTAACGGCGACCCTTACAAGCTATTTCCTAGCGTGTGCCCTTAAATGGCTGGCCAGACCGAATTTGCTTTTAAACACCCGGTCACAGCTAAAGCAGTAGAGTTGACCGGAAGAGTTGTACGTATACGTGTAGGAGGGCTTAGGTTTCACTTTACGTACTTGGCGCTTTTCGTTCAGTGTTTCGATTCGTGTGTGAGATCCATGCTAGGCATTAAGTGGCAGGACCGTGTGCCTAATACCGAGGTTCTGCGACGTTCCGATGTGCTTGGCATAGAAGCCCTACTGATGCAACGCCAACTCAGATGGTGTGGGCACGTCCTTCGCATGAAGCATGACCGTTTGCCCAAAGTGGTTTTCTATTTGGAGATGACAGAGGGCAAACGAAAGCATGGCGGTCAACATCTCCGCTATAAGGATGTGCTCAAGAGGCATCTTAACGCTTGCGCTATTGATCCAACTGGTTGGGAGCTGTGCATAGGTCGTCTTGGCGCTCTACTATTTAAATAGTGTTTACGACGTCATAGTACCTAGGTGGTCAAAAGATGACACACTTGGTTTTGATACGGATCGTGATAATTGCATTATCTATATTATTTCCTCTTCAGTAGATACGGTCAAGGTTTTACGCATCTCCTCTCCTCTGGGAGCGTTCAAGTATTACGTAACGAATTTGGGGGGGGGAGGGGGGTTGAACTACGTGTTACGTAACATTGTTTTTTTAACCATTCAGAACGGTCACGTGGAGAGATTGTCTCACGCATTTTGTAAAACTTTTTTTCTCAACATTTCAAATAGGAAACAATGGTCACCTGGTGGTTACGTTACGTTTTATAAGGGGAGACGGGGGATACAGAAAAACGTTACGGCGCGTTACATGAGGGGAGGGGGCGTCAAAAATCTCCAAAAATTGCGTTACGTAATACTTGAACGCTTAGCTCCACTCGTCTCCGCTTTGGTGGAGACGTGGAGTCTTATTATCTTACCTGCTAATAGTAATATTTCTTTGGTTGTTAGTGGTGCTGTAGAGAGCCGAGTCGCCATCAATGTGGGGGAACACCATTTGAGGAGTGTGCAGCTCGTCTGATGATGAAGCCAGGGCATTCTCCAGGGAAAGGAGGCCATGTCTGAAAGATGAAGAGAACCTTCATTAGTAGAAGAGATGGATAGGATTATTATTAATACTGAAAGCGGGATATTTACCATGTTTACTTATTGTTTCGAGTTCCCGATATTTGGACAGTTCAAAAGTGTCTGTAACTGGCCTACTTGAAATAAATGTTTTGATTTTGATTTTGTCCTACATGGGAATCGAATCCAGGCCATCACATTTAGCAGTCGAGCTAGCATAAATTGGAGATCGACCGATGCGGCTGTTTGTCCTGTATTAATAACCAAACATATAAACTCACTTGGCTTCCATAGCTCGTTTGAACCCCTCATCAAAAGGGTTAACGCTCTGCAAGTCTTGGAACAGCCCCACCTCCTCACAGTTTCTGATGAAGCGGGTCGGAGTAGGTGTCTGGTCAGCTTGGAAAGTAATTATAAAGATTCTAATTACATACATGGTAAAGACTGATTTTGATTAACTCTAGGTACAAAGAAGTGGAAGGGGAAAGTGGGGGGGGGGTGTGGAAGGGTCTGTCTGTCTGTTTGCGATAAACTCATAAACTACTGCACCGATTTTCATGCTGTTTTCACCAATGGATAGAGTGGTTCTAGAGGAAGGTATAAGTATATAATTTGACCGACATCCACGCGGGCCTCTTTAACGCAAAACCCTACAGATTTGGATGAAAGGCATGCAGATAATTTACAACCTTTTTATCCCAGTAGCACAACTCCATGGGACAGTTACACACAGGAGTCCCCGTGGGTAGAAACTAGTACATATTATGAAAATAATATATTTAATTATATAAAAGGAGAAGCTGACTAACTGACTGACATATCAACTATCAACGCAGGGCCTAAACTTTAAGGGTTAGAAACCTGAAATTTTGTACAGGGTTTCTTTTATAACGTAGGAGAGCACTAAGAAAGGATTTTTCAAAATGCAACCCCAAAGGGGGTGAAACAGGGGATGAAAGTTTGTATGGAAAATCGTCATTTTTGATATTTCCGACATTCACGCGGACGAACTTGTGGGCTAAAGCTAGTAAATTATAAAAATTGACCTACTTCAGGATATAGATAAACATGCAATTACAGTAATTTTCTTATCAAATTATCTAATAAGATAACAAACACTTCAACATCCTATGATTCACTACCAGGAAACACATGCAAGGGATTCCAAAATATACTAATTTTTTTTTATAAAACGTTGTCCCACACTAGGGATAACTCCTGTACCATGACACAAACATTTAAAGTTACATACACAAATACCCAGACCCGAAACAACTATCTGTAGAACATACAAATATTTGTTTGCTGCAGGGATCAAACCCGCGACACGTAGCGCAGCAGTCAACTGCTTGAGCCACTGCGTCATATGCTGTTGGTAAAAATTATTTACAAATTGAATGACTGGTCACTTAGGGCTCCCTCCGTGGGGATGGGACCTCCTCTTAGTGCACCATTATAGGGGGGCAGCAAGCGGCAGGTTGGGTTGAACTTTTGGGGAATTACTGGCACAGCAACGCGGGCTCATCTATCAAGGGTCGTTTGGGAACAACTTGCCTGTATGAGTTAAATAATGATACATAGATTTATTTTTATAGATGTAAAGTGGTTTTCATTTTGGCTAGGACATTGCATGTTTGAATCACACAATTGTCTGACAAAAAGATGATTCCGTGCTTTGGAAGGCACATATAAGACTGACTAAAAACCATTCATGTTCCTGCTAAGCCCCTTGTCTGGGGCCACGGTATCTCTTTGGAAGATCTGACCTCTACAACCCAGTAACTGGGTGACACCATAGCCCCTGGTGATTCCGGTTGTCAGACTTCTGGATTTCTATCTACTACTGGAGATCTATGTATGACCTGACGATGGTATGGGCATGGAGTCACAGTAAGACCAAAGAGGTTTCATTAAAAAAGTTTTTAGTAGAAAATACTTACCGACAAATGCTGCTTTTTGCTCCGAACCCAATGATAGTACCATGTCATGTTTTTTCGTGTGCACATTCAAGTGATCCTCATTCGTGAACGTCATCCCACAGTCAGGCATCGTACAAGCAAATGGTTTCGCCGGTTCCACCATTTTAACAAATTTTAATGATAGCTAAGATATTTTTTACAAGACCCTTTTTCCTGTTTACATTTTAAGCTCAATCTGTTTTTAATTCACTGTCTGCCGGTTTGCCTAGCAATTTTCTGATAAATAAGTATGTTGTAACCATTATTTTTTGTATCTTTAGACAAATTTTTAACTTAATTTATTTCACCAAAATTCACAACATTCACAAAAGTTAATTGAATGCGTTCCAGTACCAAGTAATTTACAAAGTATGCAATATTTCGAGTGAAAGAGAGGTATGATTTCTCAGCTTGAAGATAAAAGAGACAACATTCACCAATTGCTTAAAAACCACTACTGTCAAAGTATGAATCATTTCTCTTTGACAGCCAGTTTTGAGTTGACGATAAGTTTACTTTTGTTCATGATGTTTAAACAAAAAAGGGTTCCGTACATTAATTAATTAATTAAATTTTATGAATAATTAATATTTTAATTACTGTTTTCGTTCTAATTATATTTTGTATGTAAAGTACATATTAATTATTTATTTTTCTTAATAAATTAATAAGACTTTTATTGATTAGACAGGTCTACAAAAAATAAATTATATTTTTGTGTTGTTTTGACATTTTTGCGAGATCTTTTTATTTATAACACATCTCTTAAGAATGTCATTAGTGACACGGATCAGCTCTACTTTTTTACTATAGGTTATGTGTGTTACTTGGCCCTGTTTCCACAAGAATTCACAAAATACGAGTCAAGTGAAGTGTTACTTACATAGTTTTATGTTGCTTATATTGACACAAAATATGTTATTAGCATGTGTATTTTGGTTATCTATGGGTCCTTATTACTTGAAAATAAATGATTCTATTCTAGTACATGTTGAGTGAAACTAAGAAGAGGAAAATTATTTATTTTTATTTTTGACACTAATGTAAAACATAAAACCGCGGTTTAATATATTTTTGTAGTACCAGTTTTTTTTAATGATTTTTGAAATCGTTATTAATAAAAAATATTTTGCTCCTTCATAAATTGTTCTATTTCATACAAACTGTAAACCGCAGTAAATAAAAAACTAGAGCTTATTTAAAAAACTGCTACTACTTCGTTATTGCTGGGTACAAGGCCAATCTAAAACCACTTTCATATCAAGAGCAACAAATTCACTGTTCACTAGTGTTATAAGAGTAAACTAATTAAGTACATTAATTATAAACTATTATATAAACCAACAAGAAACTATAAAAGGGCATCAAAAAGCTACTCCTCAACGCTTTCAGCCGGTAATGTGCCAAAAAGACTGGCGGCATTGCCACCTTGTATGTTGTATGGCAACACTTAGCCTCTGGCCAAGATAAAAGCCAGCCCTTGGGTCACGAGAAGCGTCAACTAAGCGTTTTGAAATTGAAACAGGCCATGAGCACTCGGACACCACGGCCCCAGAGTTTCAACCCCTAACGGCTTGAAAATATAGTTTCCACAAAGGTTCTCTGCAGCGGCAGCGGCACCACTGCGCAGCACGATGAGCTTGGAAGATGTGATGGCGCAAGAGTATCGACATATGTTGCGACCCACACTAAAGGCCTACCCATCTTCCAAGGAAACAAAGACATGCCGTCTTTTGTCATCTTCACGTGCCAAGCCATGGCTTCTAAAACAGCTGGTACGCCAACGGCAACAAGAACACGTCGCGTCGGATGATGTCATTTAAGTTAACGTGCCGCGCAAAACGGCCAGCACTACGGCTGCATGACAGTCCGTGGAGACCGAGGCTGTTGACAGCTTCACCACATTGACAGCGACGAGAACAGCAGGCGGCACCAAGGCGTAAAGAAGCAGTGAGTCGGAAGGTCGTGTCGTCGAACAAAGTGCCTATGCTCGACGACGGACACCAAAGACCCGATTCCCATTCACCCACAGCCAGCTGAGCCAGCAGATGCGCACGCTCAGCAGTAGTAGCAGACGTGTTCACTAAATTGTTCTGAACTTCTCTGCAAAGCGGCTCATCCCACCGTCTCTGGGAAAATAGATGGTCGGCTGCTTCAATGTTTGGGCAAGTGAGTTTCCAAGCCTCGATACCCTCAGAGATGTACGGCACATAAAAATTAATAAGCCAGGATATTCCTGATTAAATTCTCAGCGCCATGGACCGAGGATATAAAAACCAGTAAACTTAAACTGGAATTTTTGCGGACGACGAGGCCTCCCATACGTATGGGAAGAGAAACGTATGCCCAAGCTCGGTCATCCAATGCCACATTTAAAATTGATGTAAGCGTATGTTAAATAAACTAGGTAATTCGTTTAGGTAAAATTAAACATAAATATTTCGTAAGCTTTTTAATAAAGATATTTCAACAAAATTCACTGGTTAACAAATTGCAAGATAACAAAAACAGAACAACGATTATTGCAAGTACTTTTGCAACATTATTCATACTTACTATTAAAAGATATACCTAATACAGGGTGTTTGTGCACTTAAAAATGAGAATGAAATGATGCAAGTAGTACAAAAGTAACAATGAAAAAATAATTATAATAATATAATTTAGGTTTCAATTAACTTTTGGGATTGGTTTTGGTGAAGTACGAAGTGTATATTTCTGGGGAGTATCCGTGAATTTTGACTTGGTGTCGTTGATAATTGCCGGTATCAGGTCCATGAGTCCTATCAAACAGGGGGTAGACGGTCGATCTCTTCTTTCTTGGTGATTCTTGCATTTGTTGGTTGGGGTAAGGATCTACGTAGCGCCTTCCATTAATATCATTGCCATCCGCTGTCGGGATAATCGGGGGCTAAATTAATAAAATATTGACGTTTAACTATTCGTAATATTACAAGTACTACACTTATAAAAATAAAAGCTACCAAATCAATAGAAAATACTTTATTTTTAAACAATTTAAATGAGACCATGAACTATTCTGTTGATTGTGAAGTATTGCAATCAAAGACATTTAAGATTCTATACAGAAACCACCATACGATAAAATATGGTTGAGTATGATGTATGGTTGGTATGGTTGGGTGGTATTGTTGGTTGGGTTTGGGTATACGTGTGGACCTACTACCAGACAAAGACCTGTTAGCGAGTAACCAATTTTAATCAAATCGATAGCGCACATAATCTTGCATGAGAAAGATTGAATGTTATTGTTGCCGTATTTTATGTAATCTATGAATGCACGAGGAAATAAATAGTTTAATTAAATATCTTTTCGACCTCAATCAGACATGAAACCCTATTTTGATTGACAAAGTTTGACATGATACACTGGTACCGACAGCGACCAGTTGGCTTTTGCATGTATATAGATTAAAATTCTGTACGCATTTGCCCATCTATCATTAGAATATCTTAATTTCATTGATTGCAAGCAACAAAGAAACAACTAATTACAAAGAATTAACAGGATACCTACTACAACAAATACTAAACAGTGCCTTGATAATATTTAAAGTGCGCTAATAATGTTTAAGACACCAGAACAGGAACATGCTTCCTAATATTGCATTATTTTCTGATTAAATAAGCCAATATGGTGACTACCCACTAAGATTTTTTGAGCCAAAGAACTGTCTTAATCAAGAGATAGTAACAACTTCTCCTTGCCTGCTCCTCTGCTGTTGAAGATGCCTGGGGCAGGTTGTCCCTGAGGCTCACCCACAACGGTGTTCTGCTGCATTCCACTTATCCCCACCACAGCAGGGTTAGGCTCGTTCTGCTGGCCCTTCCATTGCCTGTAGGATAACATTACAAAAAAATTAATGTTGAAGTATAACTTAAGAGCTATAAGGACATGCAAAAAAGCGACATAAAGTTATTAACTTCGTTTCGATTCGGAAGACTCGGCACCACGATGGATTATTTAAAAAAGAAACTTAAAGATTTTTTTCACCGGATCAAGCCGATTCCGCTCTAAAACTTGTGGTCTGTCCTTGCTTCTATATAATGTTTATTTAGTCGCTACATTGAAAGTCTAGTGATTAAAAATTTAATTCAGTCTTACTTGTCAGGGAATAATTCACCGGGCTGTCCTCGTGTTTGTACGATTCTCTCACCGTTGACTTCAACGACGCACCTCAGACGAGCGCAACAAGTTGGAAACTCTGAACAGATGAATTTAAAGTAAATATCATAAGTCTGTACGCCAGCCTAAACAACTTTGTTTTGTCAGGATATTATTTTAAAGATTTATGAAATATTATTTAATGTTTTACTTTATTTTGAATAACTAAACTGGGATAGCCACAAGATATAGATTGCACTGTTTCAATACTCACCGACATTTTCATCTTCAATATATTCGTGGCATTCCAATGCATTTTCAGGAATTTTTGGTTTTCTACAACTGAAGGATCAGTAAAATTACAAATAAGCTTCAACTGAAATAATCACACATTCAGTAGAATAGTCATACAAACGAATTTATGGGTAGATGTGCTTATGCGTTATCTGTAATAGTATCTAATGGTCCCCGACTGCTGGGTTATTGGCATAAGAGCTCACTGACAAGTGACAACCCTCCTGGTTAAAATGTCCTTCACTGGTGTAGAACCAGTGAATCAATTTTGGAAAAACAAACCCAACTCCTTTTGAAAAGATCATTATTCTTCAGTAAGAAGTAAAGTGAAGATGCATGCAAATACAACTTTGATGTTGCTATGCATGGTTTTGGAATATTTGTGTTTTGATGTTCTCCATGTATACCTCCAACCTCCTCCAACGCTGGTAATAAAATGAAGATTTACCCAACAGCAGCTATGAAGTACTTCCCGTCCCGAATCTCGCATCGGTACCGATGACACGTGTAATGGTCAGACCATTCTTGCCATGGTTGGTAACCTTTTCTTGAGTATTTATCCACGCAAGCTTGATCTGGAATTTTTGGCCCATATAGTGAGGATGTATACGAAAAAGGGGCAATGATAGAGCAGAGAAGGATATATTTAAATACAATCATATATTATCCAAATGCGGGTCATAAAGTCTGCTCATCTTTTACTTGAAAACTGCCACCGCATTTTATATCAATAATATTTTTAAGAAAAAAAAGAATTTTCTCAAAGCAGCCACGGAGTCTGGACTTGCCTGACAGTAAGTATGTCCTCTATTACACGGCACTGAAACATTCTTAACTGGTAAAATGAGGGTGTACTAATAGGTACACCTCTGCCTACCCTTCGGGGAATACTGTCGTGATATTATGTATTTTTGGGGTTCCGTACCTCAAAAGGAAAAAAGGAACCCTTATCGGATCACTCGCGTGTCTGTCTGTCTGTCCAACCATCCCCCCCCCCCTTATCTCCGAAACTACTGAGCCTAACATTTAGAAAAAAATACAGAACTTAGTTCAACACTTTTAGATTACAAGAAAACCCATAAGAAGTCTATGGTGCTAAAATAACATGGAAAATCTTTTAATATCTACTATAATGGTACGGAACCCTTCATGTGAAAGTCCTACTTGTGCAAGTAGGACTTGTCAGTTTTTATGTTGTTGTGTTTCTTTCTTCAATGTGGGAAAAAGATGGGCTAGGCAATGAATAATACATCCTTTATGACTCCATGTCTTTTCCACACAGAGGAGATAAATTGGTGATAGGCTCACAAAACCATAAATTAACCACCTGCGAGCACCAGCTTGCAACATTTTATATTCACGGCGATAGTGTTTTCAAGTATATAAATACGTGTTGGTATTTGCCTTCTTGTTAGTTTTTTTATTTATTTAATGTTTACAAGTACAAGGTGTTACTGTATATTTAACAATATGAGATAGCTCTAATAATACATTAAGTATAATCAAAGCCAATCTAAACTAAAAGGTATTATAAAGAGGAAAGGTAAGATTTTTTGATAGTTTGCGAGTACGATAACTAAATTTAATAATATGTTGGATAGTCGATTTATCGAGAAAGGTTATGAGCTAAGTTAAGATGGGCTATGGCCTTTTAAGGCCTTTGTCTTATGTTTTGATTACAACACGAAGAAATAGTTGTTTACAAAACGAATCGGACCATTTTGTAAACACATATAACAAAACGCCTGCAATTCTGTGTTTTACAGTTCGACTCACTAGAAATTGATATTTTCAATTTGGATAAAAAGTTAAATGAACTACAATAGTACTTATATTATTCAAGGTATAGAAACAATTAAAGATACTGAGTGAAAAATCCACTGTAAATATAAATTAGGACATAAAAAGATATTCCGTTCTCGTAGCACTAAAGAACGCTACCGAGAGCGCCAAACTAGTATCACAGTTCTGGGCCGACACAATTTAGATTGCCATCGACACGGAAAGAAGAACCAACAGACATATACAAGGTGGTGCCGACAATAAATGAAACCACTGGTAGTTCTAGTTCCTAAGAACATTTTTAAACTAAATAAATGCTAACACCGTCGTCGTGGTGACGACGATACGACAATAAACTACCTAAATGTCTTTACCAAATTCGTTTGTTACATTGTATTTCCATACGTATATCGGTGTAAATTATTCCTAAGGTTAATATATCAATATTTGTTTATAAATTGTAATGTATTTCGTTTACAGTTTTATGCTACTTAGTTTTATTGTTTTTTTTCATTTTTTTATTTTGCTGTTAAGATTTATTTGATGGTTTAACCCGTCGTATGTTCCTGTGAACTAGAACTACCAGTGGTTTCATTTATTGTCGTATGGTCGGCACCACCCTGTATAGTTACATAGATACCATAACATACCTAGATAATAAATACTTAAAAATACAAATCATTGTTTACAACTTAATTTCAGATTGATAGATTAATATATTTGAATTGAAGTGCCTTTAACTAATTTTGTTTTATTTTATACTATAATTTTATTCATCATTCATCTTGCATGCTTAATTTGCATATATGCGTTTATTTTGACAAAAGAAATTATCTTTAAAAAAAAAAAAAAAAAGTAAACTTACAGCTCACATCCTCAGCATAAATAGGAAATATAAAATGCAATACGAAAACAAGCGTTCCCAACTGCATTTTCATTTTGTTAACTTCGCCTGTAATAAAATACTTTACAATTCACCCTGTGCACTCAAACACTAGTTTGGAACTAAACAAAATTTGGACAAATCGGTCTAGAAATACATTTTTCGCGGTGGAATATTTGTTAAACAACCGTGAAGAAGACACCGTCTAGAAAGGCAAAAAAAGTAAAATATTTTGCCAATCTTTGCGAGTTTCCGTGAAATATTTCAACAAACATAATAACGTGTTCATTCCGGGTTAATGTTTTGCATATTATTCTTCATAATAAACATCTTCTTCATAACACTCTAAACACGTTTAAGAAATAAACATTTCAGTCTAATAGCAACCGTAAGAGCGAAACAGTTGTTTTTAAAAAACACCAATTATTGATTACACCCTTTTAGTTTTTTTGAGAGCGTTTGCATACAATATTAATAACAATCAACTACAACAGAATGTAATCAAAAAAAAGTTGTAGCATTATATATTTTTTAAATTGTACATATTAAATACTGGTGAAAACTTACCCATTTTAAAAAGTTTGTAGTAAATTTTTCCAACAAGACATGTAACAATGGTCTTTCATAAAGTGAAGGAAAAACAGAATGATTCGGAGTTCGTGGTCGATTTCGCTAAGTGTTTTCAGTTGAATAAGTTACATTCTAAGAACTTGTCCATTGTTTTACCCATTCATTGTTGTGTGTTTAACCAAGTTTACTTTTATATTTTTCATGATTTTCTTGAGGATTGACTGATATAGGTATGTAATTATTATAATGAATGATCAGTTAGTCAGTAATAATTTTAATTTCCCTCTAGTCCGTGAAAGTGTGAATCTAATACTCTGTGCCAAGAAAAAAAGAATTATATCAGTGACGCCACGGGGCATGAGTGGCGTCACTGAGTACATATTGTGAAGTCTGAAGCTGATGCGGGTGACTGAAAGTTGTGTAGAAATGGGTTGGCTTGGTGTAGACATGTGATGTGGAGGAATGAGGAAAATGACAGTACGAATGTGGATGAGTATAAGAATAGAATAAGACCATAAAAACGGTAGATGGATTGTGTTGAGAATGATATAGCAAGTGGAGACTTTGTTGAGATGACGAGTATTATAGAAGTATGGAAGAAGAATGCATACTGCGCCGACCCTAATATATCGGGATGAGGACAGGAGATTCCTGAATTCTGATGCCTCCAGTTCCAACTTTAAGATTTTAAAGATAAGATTACGCGGGTTAGTACTAGGGCGTTGAGTTTTGAAAGTCTCGGATTAGTGTAGCACATTCACATCTTTGAGTTAGAGAAAAGGTAAAAAAAACAACTTCTAAGAAAAATAATAATGACGGCGTTTTCTATGGTTAGCGGTAGCGGCTATCAAATTCTGCCGTTTTTCAATTGTCATACTGATCCCCAAAATCCCCTTTTATTTTATCTATACTTGAACGCGTCAATAACATAAACAACGAATCCTAGCGTAAAATCGTAAAACGAAACGTCAGCTTTGCTGTCAAAAGCTATGCGAAACCTGATGACACCAGTGCGTTATAAAAATATTTTTTTATAATATTCTGCTATAGTTTTTACAATAAAATAATACAGAATTTCCAAGTTAAAGAAGTTACAAATGAGGTGAGTGCGTTATTTTACATGATTTCCTTCGTTGAATACGAGAATTTTGTATTGGAAATTTGAGGTGTCGATTTTTGGATATTTTGATTGAATTTCTCATGAATTCGTGTGTATTGTGTGCATATTGTTTTATTTATCTGCTTAATTAATGCGTCTGCCAAATTGTAGGTCGAATGAGATGATTCTAGAACAGGTTTTATATAAATTCTTGAAGGTACTTGCTACCCACATTTTCTATTTATTATTGAATTTTATCTTGAGGAAAGGAGCTTGATTTATTAATAAATGTGTTATATTATTTAATTGGTTTTGTACGTTAGACTAGACATATCCTCAATACATAATATTATTGTATTTATTCTTTCAAATCTGTCTCAACAAATGCAGAAGTTTTGTGCAAGGAATATGTATTACCTACATAAGTAGTTATTCTATCTACTACAGAAATATCTATAATTGCTGTTTAACCTTTCGTATTCCGTGTAATGAGACACAATTAAAAAGCCAGTGTCTCGCGTAGATCTACGTTCCGGCATACGAAAGGTTAAATCTTATGATCATTTGAGTTCATGCAAATATGTCATCATCGTTTTTCTGCCCTTATCCCATTCTATTTGGCGTTGGCGCAACACATTTTCTTATTCCATTCTTCCCGGTTAGACGTCACGGTGGCATTTACTCCTTTCTCATTCATATCATTCCTCACACAATCCATCCATCTTTTCTTTGGCCTTCCTCTGCCTCTCCATCAAATGTGTTGTTATTAAAAACTTATTATTTAAAAATTAAACTGCAGTGTCTGTTGGTAATTTCAAAATAACAGCTTTTCACTGTATGTATGAAACTTGGAACTTCAAAACGACTGGACCGAGGTTGACAGGGCTTTTACTGGCTGATAGCTGATGTCTTAAGGAGTAACATTTTTGTTTTTTTGTCTTAGCCTGCTCTGTTCCGCTCCTGGTCAAGGGTTCCCTCCACTCCTTCCATTTCATTTGAACCTGCTCATCCTCCTTCCAGTTCTGACGGAACCTGTCTGATTTAACTTGGGACACGTTTATTTTGGAAAAGAAATAACTTTTATGAGTATTGATAATCAACATAAATTGGGTTTCAGACAAAAACACAGAAGAGAAAAATGTGTTTTTAGAGTTCTGTAACCGTGCTGCGGGTTGTCCGAAAGAGATAACGTGGCCCCGGACACAAAGGGCTAAGAAGGAACATGGGTGGTTTTTAGTCAGCCAAAGTCTAACACTTCCTTCTGCTCCGCTCAGAGCGGGAGGAGTCATTTGATGATTTCCCAGCCTCCAAAAAAAAACCCTATTACTAAGACTTCAGTCTGTATCTCATGAACTGTGATAGCTAGACAGTTTAAATTTTTACAGATTATGTATTTCTGTTAGATAGATAGATGCATCGGCCTAGTGTCCACAACTCCACGCCTTGAGCGCGTATTTTGCGTACGGGTGGGAATCTTATTCGATCCACCCCAGCTCCCCGAGAAAAGCCAGCAACCCCTTGGTGTTACCGGCTATCTCGCGGAGAGTACCTGGGTTATCGAAGTACACACATCAACACTGTCTAGGGATATTTTGGATTTACTCAATTTACTCAAAATGTATTAAAAATAGCATACAACATGTATATATTTTTATAAAGCCCATTTATCAGACTACACTTCAGAATAAAAGAAAACAATGTTTTTTTGCGTAAACAAATTTTTATTCAAATAAAGAAAAAACATGAAATAATGGTAAAACTAACAAGGAATGTGTTTCTCAAGAAAAAATTACAAATAAGGAAAAAATAATTTGTTTTTAACAGTTCTGTGAAAAATCAGTAGTCAGTAAAACCACCCATGACGTTAATAACGGTCCTGCAACGGTTTTTCATGCTTTGGATTAAGTTATCCAAGTATTGCTGCGGTATATTGTCCCAGGTCCGGCTAAGATGCAAAAAAAGTTGCTCTTCCGTCGCAACGTTTGCAGGGAAATTCCTCAAAGCCCTTCTTTGGAGCATGTCCCACGCGTGTTCTATGGGGTTTAGGTCAGGCGATTGAGCGAGCCAGCCTAAGACCGATACGTCGTGCTCCTGCAACCAGCTCGTCACCACTCTCGCTGTGTGCGGACGGGCGTTATCGTGCATGAGCGTGAATTCTTGGCCCATTTGTAGTCGATGGGGGTAGATTATTGGTACTAGCACCTCGTTACTGTATTTTTCAGCCGTCATGGTGTTTCTGATCCAAACGAGGTCTGTTCTTCCATTAACACGAATTCCCGCCCAAACCATAATTGTCCCGCCGTGGTATGAATGGACTTCCTGAGGATGCTGCAGACGGCTCTCACGACCAGGAACTCGCCAAACACGCACTCTACGTGTATCGGGATGGAAACCGAACCGGGACTCATCGGTAAACAGCACTACAGACCACTGGTTTTCTTCCCAGAGCAAATGTTCACGAGCCCACTCTAGTCGTCGTCCACGATTTCCTCGGCGTAGTGCTGGAGTACGAAGCGGTCTGCAAGCATGAAGGTTAGCTTCATGCAGCCTTCTCCTCACAGTTTGGTCACTCACAAGCAACTGGTGCTCTGACTATCCAGAGTTAAATGTTACGGCCATGCAGTTGGTTCAGAGGATCCCCTCTGAACCAACTGCATGGCCGTAACATTTGGTTGTCTTCTCGCGGCAACTTGCAAAAATCGGTCTTGTCGTTGAGTGGTTATGCGCTTCCCGCCTGGGTGTCTTTCAGCCACTTCACCAGTAGCACGATAACGTGACCATAACCTTGATATCACGTTTTGTCTTGTTCCAAACTCCTCAGCAATACTCCGTTGAGTAGCCCCAGCTTGGAGCATGCCTACTGCCCTTAACATTTCTTCTCTAGTTAAATGGCGCCGCTGCATGATGCACACAATAACATTAATTCGGAATTAACCGATAACTTGTTATAAAACTTAAATTGGACACAAAAAAATAGCCACAAACTACTGTAGGTAAATGAAACCTTCGGACTTCGCTACCATTATGCCCCGTAAATCTTTTGTTTTTAATGTATTTTTTCAAATTCAAATTTAGAATCGTTCAAAAAGGCTTACAAAATAAACTTTCTTCAAAATAATTTAAAAGTGGCCAGTATTTTTTGAGTTTAAAAACTTTATACAAAATATCCCTAGACGGTGTTGATGTGTGTACTTGGCCCTGTATGGGGCAACCCCCGTACCGTGCAGGAGCACGTGGGCTGCTGTTTCTTCTTCCTCCATGCAGGCTTGACACAGAGGACTATCTGTGACACCTATAACAAAGCGGTGCTTGTTAAAAGTACCGTATCCTGTGATGGCGGCCGTCACTGTGCGTAGCTGCAGCTTTATAGTCAGCCGGAGCGCTTGTTTGGTGAGGCGGGCGTCGACTCGCCGTGGTCTAGCCACAGCTTCGCGTGAAGTTCTCTGGTACGTTTCTTTACCAGCGCGGCAGCGTGTGAAGATAACCGAAAAGGAGCGGCATGATGGGTTCTGGTCCCACAGCTGCCATGCTTGAGCCATGGATGTGTTTCTGTTGCTGCTTTAACAACAAATATTAAACCATTGTGCCCGAGTCTGACTCGCACTTGGGCAGTTTTTTGAAAGTGGTTCTGACCAATAAACAGTTTTGTATATTCACAGAATAAAAATTACCTTCAAACATAATACGACTATGTATTAGTTATTTTTATCCAAGCGTAAGTGATGATGTAATATCCTATTATAAAAAGAATATAATGAATGCATTGAGGACATTAATTTATTTATAATAGAAAATATGCATCGTTTAGATTCTCATGCATATATACAATGAATAAAAGGAAATTATATAATAAACATAACTTCACGCCTTGTTGTTTCCCAGGGGCTAGGCAGAGGTGTACTAGGGATGTTTACCCAGAAAAAAAAAAAGTTTAGTACGTCGTCATCAGTTCGATTATCGAAAAATATTGAACACAATTTTTTTCTTTTTTCACGTAAACAACAAAAAATTAAGACGATATAGTGCTTCGAAAACTCGTGTGACGTCACAGTTCAGTACATTTTTACCGGCGAGGGACGTCATAAGCCCCCACTCGTGATCTTTGACGCGTTTTATCTTCGTCATTTATTTTTTGTTTTATTTGTTCGGAAATGGTACAGCCACATTTCGCCAGTTATATTTACGAAGTCCCGCGTTATATTACACGCACGCGGTAACGAATAACACGCCCCTGACCTTTTTGGAAGGACATCACTAATGAGGTCAGTCCCATGTCATTCAGGGACAGACAGTTCCCCCCCCCTCTCCTCCTCCCCTAGTATTCACACTCATATCCTTTTTATAAATAAAATAACTTATGCCCGCGGCTTCGCTCGCGTGTATGTCGAAAAATATTATTTAAATATTTAAATTACATGCTAGATTAATCGACTTCGCTTCTATTGTAAGACATTTGCACGCCATGTTATGGCAAGATATGCCGAAACAAATCTACTGTAACATCTTATGTACCATCCCCCCGAATACTGAAACGTCACTCAAAATTTAAGTAGCACTTATATTTAACAGATACTCAAAAGTGACGTTTGACCATACGAAATCTAAAGTTTAGGAGCTGCTCAAATGTTAAGCAGCCCTTAAATTTTGAGTGACGTTTCAGTATTCGTGGAATATTCTAGCAAATAAAATATTTTGATTTTTTTGATACAGACATCGGATATTATCCGACATCAATGCAGGCGATGCCGCGGGTAAAAGCTAGTTTATCATAAAATTAATGTCCCCTAGTCAAAGAGTAACTGTAGAAAGTAGTTATTTGGAACAAAAAACATGGTAACAAACCACCATTGTCTTATATACTTTCTCTCTATGTATGGTGAGTGGCATGCCATTCTAGCTCAGTGGTTAATTGTCGCTTGCCAACTAAACGGGCGTGAGTTCGCGTTTGGGTAAACAATATGTAATTATTGCTCGTTTTTATTGGGATAAGGAGACTAATATTCGTAAAATAGCGCGTTGTTGCGTTTTCGAGGGTCGGCGCTGAATCGAGAGTTGAAATTCCCACGGCAATAATACTTAAGCATTATTTTAAGGAGTCGTTTTGTGTTGGTGAACTTTTTATTAACTCGTCTTCGAGCTGATTTTGACGAGGTAACAGTTCCTCCTCAACTGAGGCAAACAGAGTGGAAGAGACAACTACACGAAAACGGTCACGTGTTCAGCTCCCACCCCATATAAATATTTCATCAGCTCATTTTTAACCTTTTTTTAAATTCACCAGTAGGTTCAGTAACTCAGTATCCTAATTAGTGAGGTTCTTCAGAAAGGACAGCTGCGTAGTACTCCCAACCGGCGACGTGTGTGTATGACCAGATGTATGAACGTGGCAAAAGGAGTATGTAAGGATCGTAGCAGGTGCGCGTAGGGGCTGCGGGTTGTTCGCTAGAGGTACCGCGGCCTTGGCGCAAGGGCTAAGAAGGAACATGGGTGGTTTTTAGGCAGTAGAAGTTTGACACTCCCTTTCGCTTTGCCCAAGAGCGGGAAGGGTTTTTTGATGATTTCCCACCATTCAAAAAAATAAAATAAATCGGATCTTAGCAGGTGGCATTTTGCGGTTTCTGCGTGCCCCCATGGGAAAAAGGCGTTAGTTTATGTAGAGAGCATACAGCTCTCAAAAGGGTGAACGAAAACATCTAGACGAAACCTCATATGCTATTCATCACGTGGACCCCATTCACGTGATGGATTACGGCCTATTCTTTTTCTTAAAGATCACCACTGAATAACTTAAAACTTTAGCGCAAAAATCTCGTCACATGAGATATTTTGACGATGATTCATATTATGTTGTTCACAAAACGTGAGAATTGTCGTTTTTGCTTGTTGCTTGCTGACTTAACTAGTTTATCAATAGTGTGAACGTAGAGCGAAAGATATAACGAGTTTTAGTGAGATTGTATGTGAATCTTGTGTAAAAGTACCCTTAACGCAAACGAAGGGCACTTGTTCTCCCCACCACTGCGATCATTTTTTTGTTTTAGAGTACACCTGGGAACCTAGTTACGGAGATATTGGGGTCAAAGTTCCAAATTTTTCACAGCTGTTTTTGTGAATACTAGTTTTTCAGGTTTTAACTTTACTTAAATTACCTCCATGACCCGTTTACTATTCAAAGCATTCACTAGCACAATGTTTTAGCAGCTATCATATCTATCATATTGGCTTAAATTCGTAATTAGTGGAGTGTGGGTATACTATTAGGTACACCTCTGCCCAAGCCCTCAGAGATTACAAGCGTGATATAATGTTCTTCTTCTTCTAATCGTGTGGGCAGTAAGGTCTAATGACCCCACACACCCTAGTGTCAGAGTTTCTAAACTGCCTCAAAGGCCTCTGAAATGGTTTGACGACCGCCATTTGGCGGCCGGGACCACAGGCTTGGCTTATACGTGCCTTCCGAAGCACTGAATTATCTTTTTTATCAGACAATCAGGTGATTCAAGCCTGCAATGTCCTAGCCAAACTGGAAACTTTACAAAGTATGCTTCCCGTGGGAATCGAACCCAAGACCTCCGTGTCACTAGGCAAACGCCTAAACCACTCGACCACGGAGGCAGTTAATAATGTTAAGTTAATGTAATTAATCCCTAATTTACCATCTCTTTGTTCCAGTAACTTCAAAACACATCGCTCAAATGACGACGAATTAACATCACCATCCTCAGATGAAAAGATGGATACAGGATCCGAATCATTTCGGTCCCAGGACACCCCAAACTCGGTCCTATCATCCGATTTCGAAGGGGACCATCCGGAACCGGTTCTAAGGCTCCAAAACCCAGAAATCCTCCGGTTATCAGAACCAGAACGGTTCAACGACAGCCTGATAACTAAAATGTCGAATTTGCACCTCGATTCGCCGCGTCCGAAAAACCTTGGTATAAGCCCTCCGAAATTCAGTTCGACCCTAACTTTAACTACTAATCATCCTTTAATGAGTCCGGATGAGAATTATCCTGATTTAATCCCAAAGAAAATCCATAAAATCGATGATGAAAAGGACCTAAGTCTATCCAGCATCGAAGATGAAAGACCAAACGAGAACAACGGTTTCTATAGCCCCCAAAGGAATACTTCAAAAAACAATTTGTACTTTACCGAAAGCTTTGCTACAGCCGAGAGTCAGGACTTCAGAAGTCACGATCTGTCTGCGTTTAGGAGTCAGGATTTAGACCTGACGGTTCCTCCTGATGTGGCCCGGGTGGAGAAAGTGGAGAGGAGGAAGATTGTGCCGAAGTTGAGGGATGGGACGCCGTTGAAGGAGGATGGGTTGTTGAAGTTTGCTGAGGAAAAGCATCGACAACAAAGTACGCCGAAGACTCAGCCTGTGGATATTAGTGTTAATGAGGAGTTTCATTCGGTGAGCACTTTATATGTTAATCAAACCCAATTTCAGGTTGTCTGGACAAGCTTCTGGGCACAAGTAGTTGTCCGTTTTTTGTGTCCGAAAGCATTTAAGGTTCTTTTTTATTTGGCACATGCCACAAGTGCACATTTTTTTTTCTTTTTTTCAGCCTAGTTTCTTGCCAAAAGCCACCGGGGCTTTTCAAGTTTATTTACAAATTGCCTTCTCCGTCCAATCTGTTTAGGAGTCCAGATCGTCACGCCAGCATTTCTTGGGCCAGCTTCGGTTACGATATAAAACAAAACTAATATAAGAAAAGAACAACACTGTGCTACTGCGCCAAATAGGCCCAGTTCAGTAAATTGCCGAGCAACCCTGGTTTTCAACACAGATTAGAGAAGTCACGGATATAAAACAGTTTTTCATATGACCTTGTAAAATAGGGATTTTTCCTGACTAAAAAAAATATGATTCTGGTTAGTCCGTCTGTTAGATTATCGAAGAATATTGGATAAGTGTTTTTTGTTTTATCAAATTATTAAAAAAAATACGAAAATAAAACGTGTCAAAGATCATTAGTGGGAGCTTGTGACGTCACTTTCTGGTAAAAATGTACTAAACTGTGACGTCACACGACTTTTCGAAGCACTGTATCGTCTTCATTTTTTGTTTACGTGAAAATGAAAAAATATGCGTCCAATATTTTTTCGAAATCTATCTGACGGACTAATTACATTTTTTTTGTCAACTACCCTATTTGTCTTTGCAGGTGGCTGAATGGTGTGAATCTCCGTCCCATCTCCGATCGATGCCCAACTTCGAGTTGCCGATCGAGATGTCTAGCAGTCTAGGAATGCATAACGTAAGTCAACTTTATCATCATAATCATTCTTGTGCCCTCATCCCAACCTCTTTCAACTTTTCTGTAACTAGCGCAACTTTTAGACCCGAACCCGCAGTCCCGGTTCGTTTCTTACCTTATCCATTCTAGTCACAATTATCCATCCAAATCGATTCCATACACTCCCTGCTATGCATAACTCTATGGCTGACTCATCTCAAAGATCGTGTGGGATCGTTGATGCTGTTTTTACGGATGACGTCTCGTATGACGATGAGGCTTATCGGACACATGGACTTCCGGACTTAAATGTTTTGATAGTGACACACTTTTTGTATTCGTACACCACAAGGGGGATGCCCTTGGCATTCTTATCTCAGCCACATGCAATTGCTAATATATTACATACAATATAATATCAATGCATATCTATCTATATATATAAAAGGCAAAGCTAACTGACTGGGGATCAACGTACAGGCAAAACCCTTTTTTTTTTGTTTTGGCGGGTAGAAAATCATCAAATAACCCCCCCTCCCGCTCTTGGGCAGAGCGAAAGGGAGTGTCAGACTTCTACTGACTAAAAACCACCCATGTTCCTTCTTAGCCCTTTATGTCGAGGCCGCGGTATCTCTTGCGAACAACCCGCAGCCCCGACCAAACCCTTAAGGCTAGAAACTTAAAATTTCGCACACGTATTCCTCTTATGAGGTAGGCATCCACTAAGGACGGATTTTTCAAAATTCAACCCCTAAGGGGGTGAAAAAGGTGGGCAAAGTTTGTATGGAAAAAAATATTGGACATATATTTTTTATTTTTTCACGTAACAAAAAATTAAGACGCTAAAGTGCTCCCGTCGGGGCTGCGGGTTGTTTGAAAGAGATACCGCGGCCTCGGCGCAAGGGCTAAGAAGGAACATGGGTGGTTTTTAGTCAGTAGAAGTCTGACACTCCCTTTCGCTTTAACTAACTAACGGACGAAACAGAATCATTTGTTTTATAATCAGGAAACATCCCTCCTCAACGAGGGCTAAGCCACGTGGAGAATTTAGTTTTTATGTAAATAATTCTGGACAGCCTGAAGCCTAGGTTCGATTCCCTGTACGAGCAAAGTGATATTGGGTTTTTCTATCAGGAATTTCTCAGTAGCAGCCACAGAACCTGAATTTCTGCCCGATTTATGACAATACGCTCGCCCCCTATTACAACAGACTCAAACATAACTGGCGAAATGTGGGTGTACTATTAGGTACACCTCTGCCTAACCCTTCTGGTCTTACAGGCGTTATGTAATGAATAATTCTCTTCCCAGGACCTGGACTCCCCAGACGTAATATCAGCATCAACGCAGGAAGACAGGTCGGCTTACCAGGCGCTGCTAGACCCTTATACCGGGAGTGTGGCACTTCGCCATACGCCGGCACAGCACAGGAGCCCTGGGACACAACGGAGGAAGATACAACTGGTGAGTTCAAGACCTGGTTTTTGGAGACTGTTCATCATCATTATCTGGCAATCCGACCCCCGTAAGACCGTCATCATCACCTGGGTATCCTTTTCCCAACTATATTGGGGTCGGCTTCCAGTCTAACCAGATGCAGCTGAATACCAGTATTTTACATGAAGGGACTGCCTATCTGATCTCTACAACCATCTTCTTATCGTGTGGGCAGTAAGGTCTATCGACCCCACACACTCTAGTGTCAGAGTTTCTAAACCGCTTCAAGGGCCTCTGACATAGTTTGACGACCGCCATTTGGTGGCCGGGACCACCAACTTATACGTGCCTTCCGAAGCACGGAATCATCTTTTCATCAGACAATCAGCTGATTCAAGCCTGCAATGTCCTAGCCAAACTGGAAACAACTTACAAAGTATGCTTCCCGTGGGAATCGAACCCACGACCACCGGGTCACAAGGCAAACGCATAAACCACTCGACCAGGGAGGACCACAACCATGATACTCTTTGGTAAGACTGGTTTTCCGGCCGGAACCCACAGCTTAATGTGCTTTCCAAGACACGGAGAGAACTGGGTATGTAATGGGCCACCATCACCATCAGCCATGCATAGACCAACCACATGGAACATGGGAATCAAACACCAGTTAATGTAATGCGTAATTACCGTGGCTAAAAACGCCCTAACACAGTTTCTGCGACACAAAATATTGTTAGTAAACTTATATCGTGGGAGTCGCGAACAATCGTTGCGACAATACGGTGTTATACAATCACACGATTTTTTGTTAAAGAGACCTGCTTAATTGTGTGTGTGTATGTCGTCGGCATATTGGAGTCATATGTTTATTATATTGTATCATCATTTCAGCTGTGAAACGTCCACTGCTGGACATTGGCCCCCCAAAGCCACATTTTTTTTCCTAATTCTCCGGTTTTCTTTCCTGATTAATTCCGTCGCAGGATCCATCTGCCTAGCTTTTTCCCAACTATGTTGGGGTTGGCTTCCAGTCTAACCGGATGCAGCTGAATACCAGTATTTTACATGGAGCGACTGCCTATCTGACCTCCACAACCCAGTTAATACTAGGTAATACGATACTCTTTGGTAAGACTGGATGTCAGAATTTCAGGTCACCGACTACCTGTAACGACTGCCAAAGATCTATATATGGCAGTCGGGACCAACAGCTTTACGTGCTTTCCGAGGCACGGACGAAACTCGGTATGTCGGGCGCTCACCCACCCACAGACCGACCTAGGCAAGCACAGCTTTACCCAAAGATCGGCCCGAGTGGCAGTTCTTATTAAGCCACGAGCTCCTCTCCTCCAAGACAGTTAAATTGCTTCTCTGGGACTTCGTCGTACTTCATTGTCTTCGCGTTTTTCTGGTGGTCGTCACTGTTGATTTTGACTTTCAGGAGTTACAGTGGTTTCGGAATAGTGTGGCGGGCATTGATATAAACACTAAAGATACGGTCGTCCGAACATTTGCTCGACGCGTTCGCCATACAGAGAATTGGTGTAGTCTGCTCGTTAACGTAACCTTGTATAAGCGGCGTGGCATTTTCGAGGTATAAAGAACATAAATAAAGCTTTTAATCAAATTTACGACCGCACCCGAAGAGAGCCGATCGTGGACTAGTTCACTTCGGCTTAGGAAAGACCTTATTGGGACCACGTTTGTGGCGTCATTTTAACATGCCGTCCGCCCAGTCCTTACGCAGTAATATATAAGTCAATGGTGGCGGGTTTGTCCCAATTAAAAAAAAATGTCTCCACATTGACCGGCCCCTTGCGTGTCGCACCTAGCGGATCCCTGCAACATTCAACAGGTCATCGGTCTATCGCTAATGGGAGGCCTTCCAACGCAACATCTTCCGGTTCGCGGTCGCCAGAACTTTTCGGCTCCATCGGTCATCCGTTCTGCGAGCAAGAGGCAGGCAAATGAACTTTTAGACTTTTAAATCTCTGGTCTCGGGTAAATTTTCACACATATAGATCCAGCGATTTCACTGTAAGTATGTCGTCTGGCATTGAATTTCAGATTTATATTAAGTACTTAGATATTATTAGGCAATTGATTAAAATTTCCCTATTTGACGTTTGAAAGTGCCTTTGATATAATTATGTTACGAGCTGGGTATGGGATAAATAAAAACACTACCAATTAGACACACGAATTAACTTTATTACTCACAAAACACTTATACACAATCACACAAAACACTACTGAACACTTTATCGCACTAGATATATCTTCGAACCTTTCGTTGTCTCGCTTTAAAAGTAGACTGACTCGCTCCGACCTCTGTCGGTCCTTTTATACTCAAACACACAAAAGAAGTACGAGAAAATTCCCTATTATTAAGTAAAAATGAATAAAGCATTTACAAAGAAAAATAACTTAAAAATAAACTTAAAGATAAAAGAACCAACAAGGAAGAAGTTACTTTATGCCCTCGGCATACGGTCGAAATTACAATGGCAATTATGCCGCCGACGTCCGCCGTGCTGACCTTGTAAACACAATGGAACGATACCTACAGAATGTACTGGAGTGTTTTAGGCACTACTCAATTATAAGCGAGGTTTCTTGAAGATTCTAGATGACCGACGTAACAATTATTTTGACTTTGAAAATATCGAAGTAACATTGAAAATGGATACTTTATCTTCTAGCCGCCAGAAGAAGACAGATGTAGCCTGGACAGTGTCAGCGCCTGTTCCATGGAGTCGGAAGACGAGCCCCCTGAGCCTCAGGAGTTGGAGACGGAGCCTGTCAATCAGCATCTGGTGTTGAGTGATGATGAGGGGAGCAAAATGTAAGTTCATCATCATGTTTTATATTATGAACAATTAAAAACTTTAAAAAGCGGAAAATAACTTTAATTTCGGAAGTCTGTGACTTTTTTGCCACGTACTTTGCAACCATGTTTAATTTGTATGGTAAGTGATGAAATCCAATATGGCGGATTCTCAAAGTTGGCGGTCTGGTATTTTTATGCATCTCTGTGATATGGGAATAATTTTAAAGGGTTTGCTGAGAAGAATCAAAAATAAAGACTGCCCCGTTGGTCTAGTGGTCGCAAGCGTGACTGCTTAGCGTGAGTTCCTGGGGTCGATTCCCGGATCGTGCAAACTCTTATTGGGTTTTTCAGAAATTTCTCAGCAGCGGCGCCAGAGCCTTTTTTTTTTGAGACTTGCGAAATCTTCAAATGACTCCTCTCGCTCTGGGCGGAGCGGAAAGGAGTGTCAGACTTCTACTGACTAAAAACCACCCATGTTCCTTTGTGTCCGGGGCCGCGGTATCTCTTTCAATCAACCTGCAGCCCCGGCAGAACTATATCTGTGCTTGCAAAGTAATAAATGATTTTTTTTTTAATCGTAACTGATTTCGACTACCCAAAATGAAACTTATGCTCTGAATTCCTCATTCCAGGTCAAAATCAACGAACACACTATCAGAAGGCAGCGACCCCATCCCGGAATACTCCGCGGCTGAGGAGTTAAGCAATGAGCGAGGTTGGATCAGCGTGCCTAGGGCGGGGGGACATGCTACCTGTGATATGAAGGTAATATAATATAAAGGGTGTAAATGGACCTTTCCACCTACCACCACGGCCCGGAGCCACGGACTTGGAGTTGCGCCAGGTTCATGGCAATAGGCTCGCCCCTTCTTATTATTTTATTATTATTACATTTAGCAGGACATGTCTGTCGCATGACGAACGAGCTGTAAGCCCGTAAAGCTCAGGAATGGTGCCCTGAAACAGTTACACGAGGTCGTGGCAGGCCACGAAGGAGATGGCGGGACGAACTGGATGTCTTCCTTGAGAATTGGAGAGACGTTGCACAGAATCGTGACCATCATCATCTGCCTAGCGTTTTCCCAAATATGTTGGGGTCGGCTTCCAGTCTAACCGGATGCAGCTGAATACCAGTATTTTACATGGAGCGACTGCCTATCTGACCTCCACAACCCAGTTAATACTAGGTAATACGATATTCTTTGGTAAGACTGGATGTCAGAATTTCAGGTCACTGACTACCTGTAACGACTGCCAAAGATCTAAATATGGCTTAACGTGCTTTCCGAGGCACGGAGGAAACTCGGTATGTCGGGTCGGGTCACCCATCCACAGACCGACCTAGGCAAGCACAGCTTTACCTAAAGATCGACCCGAGTGCCAGTTCTTATTAAGCCACGAGCTCCTTTCACACACTGCACAGAATCGTGACCGATGGAGGGAGGCCTTTGCTCAGCAGTGGGACAACATAGGCTAGCTATAATAAAAATAATAATTACATTTAGAACAAGAACTTCAAAAATAATCTTATTAAGTATTTGTACTAATTGCTAAATAGTGATGTTTAAGGAACTTATAACAAAAAAAAAAGACGTGTGGCACTCGGAGACTGCCGCGGTAAAGCTATTGCATAGCATTTTTTATCAACTTATGCAATTATAATTATTTATTTATTTTATTAATGCAGTATTTTTTTTTCTTTGATATTAATAAATGCACTTTGTTTATTCATATTTAAAACACTTTGTACACAAATTATACGAGTACAGATATTCACTGTTGTACATAGATGATAAATACCTATACACCTATATACTTTCTCACAAACAGCTGATTACGGTAGTTTTCCAATACAATGCCACCTAAAGGCGGGTTGCTGAACTAAAGAGACAAGCGTGATATTTCAAAAAGTCATTGTCAAGTGTCAATTTGTCAAGTGGGGGGTGTTAGGTTTTTTTCGTTACGGAATTTCTGGATTCGGTCCCCACGCTCAAGGCCCGCGATAGAAGCTATGCAATAGCTTAAAAAGTTTTTATCGTCTATCTGTTTTTTCCGGCTAATCTCCGAAATGTCTGAACCGAGCAAACTGTGGGTGTACTCTTAAAACACCTCTGCCTTACCCTTCGATGATTCCAGGCGTGATGTTATAAAACATGAATATTCCACAGGTAATAGAGCCATACAAACGCGTGATATCGCACGGCGGGTACGACGGTGGGGGCGCGGCGCTCATCGTGTTCAGCGCCTGCCATCTGCCCGACAACGCACGGGCAGACTATACCTACTGTATGGATAACTTGTTCCTGTGAGTATTTCTTAGTTTAACCATCGTGGGAAACCATATCTTAGAACCAAAAAAAATCAAAGACATGTGACATCTACCAACCCGCACTGGGCCCGCGTGGTGGATTATAGCCCATCCCTCTCCTAGAGAGGAGGTCTGAGTCCCTGCAGTGGGAACATTATAGGCTGATGATGATGTGGGTATCAAAGCA
The DNA here is from genome assembly GCA_949774965.1 of Diarsia brunnea. Classification (NCBI taxonomy): domain Eukaryota; kingdom Metazoa; phylum Arthropoda; class Insecta; order Lepidoptera; family Noctuidae; genus Diarsia; species Diarsia brunnea. Next base: position 699,839 of record OX459023.1, on the reverse strand, counting down.
TTATATCGTGTGGTTAGTGGTTGACCTGGTGCCTTTTATACCGCCCTTGTATGTCTGACTTGTAAGAAGAAGAATATAATAATTTATTCAAGAAAAAGTAATACAAAAACATGTACATTTAGACACAGTAGTGTTACTTCACATACAAAGTTATAATTAGTACTTATAAGTAAACACAACACACACACATAACATCACGCCTGTAATCCCCGAAGGGTAAGGCAGAGGTAAAGAGGCAGGCCATCCAGAAGATGGATCGACGACATCAAAGAAATATCAGGCGACGACTGGCAAACAAAGGCGAGAGATAGAAAACAGTGGATACAAATGGAGGAGGCCTTTACCCTGCGGGGGGGTTCTCAGTCTAATAATTACAATTTAAATAAAATAAAAAAAAATTAAGAATTAAGAAATATTATCTATAAATTGAATTATATAAAAATTGTTATTGTCGCATGAAAATAACTGTAAAACTGCATGAAATTGAGAAATAATAAAAGGCTTATTTACTTATTTATTTATATGTGTGTGCTAGTACTTTACGAACAGTTATAACTGTTAAAGAATCACTTGTAAAAGTTTTAGACTAAAATTCCACATTTTTAGAGCCAAAAACCTCAGTAACAAATACTGAAGTCCTCCATTCTCTCCACAGATACGTAATCTGGACGCTAGAACGCCTAGTAACAGACGACTACATACTAGTGTACCTACACGGGAGCGCCGGCAGGAGACGTCTGCCCACCTTCCACTGGCTGCACGAGTGCTACAAGCTTATTGATAGAAGGTATGTGTGGAATCTTAACATTAATGATGTAACCAAGACTTTGTAACAATATTTTGATTTATAAGAATGTCTATGGAGTTTCTTGATCGTTCTTACCGTACACATAAAAAAAAGACGTGTGGCACTCGGAGACGGAGACTGCCGCGGTAAAGCTATTGCATAGCATTTTTTTATCAACTTATGCAATTATAATTATTTATTTATTTTATTAATGCAGTATTTAAATATAGTATTTATACTTACACTTTTACTAATCATCCTCATCTTTTATAAAATGTCCTTTTACGTCTCATGTCGCGCCTTGGCGACAACTATTTTTGTTGGCAGCCTTATAATCGATCTTATTCGATTTATTAACTTTGATTTTGCTGTTTTAAAATATTAAATCTAATAATTTTTCAATGTTTACTTTTCATCTGACATTACGTCAGTTGTCAAGATGTCATTTACTTTTTCTTTTATTTTGTGTCATAGTTTTTCTTAGTGGTTAGAGCTATGAAGGTTACATTTGATTTATATAATTTAATTTATTTTTATTAATATGTTTGCTCAAATAATGTAATTTATTGATAATTTCTATTAATAGTATCTTATCTTACGCTTATAAAATTAATTAACACGCTCACAGAAATTCTTTGAGGAAGTTTTTGACTGAATAATAAAATTAAATACAGGCAACTCACAATTTTTGATTTCAAGAAATTGTCAAGTGTCAATTCGTTAGGTTTTTTTTTTTTTTTCGTTACGGAATTTCTGGATTCGGTCCCCACGCTCAAGGCCCGCGATAGAAGCTATGCAATAGCTTAAAAACAGCTCGGATCAGTCTACAGGTTAAGCCGCGCTTGCCTAAGTTGGTTTGTGGATGGTTGACAACACATTAACTACTTAATTCACTCCGTGCAGGCTGTCATTTCTACATCTTTGACAGGTAGTCAATGGCCTGAAAGTCTGACAACCAGTTTTATCGTATTACCTAGTATTAACTGGGCTGTGGAGGTCAGATAGGCAGTCGCTCCATGTAAAATTTCTGGTATTATTAGCACTTCGTCCCTTCTTCCGCAAAATTAGTGATAGCTCCGATAATATGCAATGTGCTTGATATTCATCATCATCTGCCTAGCCTTTTCCCAACTACGTTGGGGCCGGCTCCCAGTCTAACCGGATGCAGCTAAATACCAGTATTTTACAATATGAAATATGCATGATATTAATGTCGTTTATAGCCGATAGAAATAGTTTTCAAAAGTGAATCATCTGTTCCAGAGATAACCCTATACAACAAAACTTACAATCAAATTTTACATAATCACTACATAGTATAAAACAAAGTCGCTGTCGCTGTCTGTCCGTCCCTATGTATGCTTAAATCTTTAAAACTACGCAACGGATTTTGAAGCGTTTTTTTTAATAGATAGAGTGATTCACGAGGAAGGTTTTAGTATATAATTTGACAGACATCCACGCGGGTGAAGCCGCGGGCATCAGCTAGTATTAGTATAAAGTAAATAAAAATTAGTATAGACAATCTTTTATTTTGTTTCAGATTGCGTAAAAGTTTAAAACATTTGTACCTGGTACATCCAACGTTTTGGCTGAAATCCTTCGTCATATTGACCAAACCTTTTGTAAGGTAAGCATTTTAGCATTCACTATTTATTTATAAATACGTTTAAGCTTACAGTTTTTCACCAAAACGCTTAAAAGCTAACGATAATCATGTTACAATGTCAAATTACATCTTATAAACGCGATAATTCAGAAAGTAAAATAAAAAGTATATGTCAAACATTTGAATTGGCTATTTGACTACCTACTGTTTAAAATTCACGAACATTTTATGTTATTTCAAAGAACTAACAGAAAAACACGATGTTTGATAAAAGTAATAGAATCGATCAAAAAATGGCTTAGTTTTACCTGATTTTAAACGACGGGCTAGAGAAAGACAGCGCTACAAAAACGTGACGTCATATTTCATACAGCCATAGTTACGTCACGGTTACGTAGTACAAATGGCCGTTTCGCGCGACAAGGATAGAAAGTGTCCCCACCAAAAACTTCTAACGCATGTAACTACTCCATTTTTTTATCGATGTTATTACTTTTTTCACACATCGTGTTATTTCTGTTAGTTCTTTGAAATAAAATAACATTTTCGTGAATTTCTAACAATCAAATAGCTAATTGCTTCAGTTTCCGAGGAGAAAAAAGGGGAATACGAAACGTCGACTTTTTGTGATATAATCGGTCTGCAGTTACTTAATATCTGGCAAAATGTGTATACAAAACACTCTTTCATGACACCAGCCGATAAATTATATATAAATTTAAAAATGTACAAAATTTGTTTAAACAAAAATAATAATAATAAAAAATGTAAAAAATTGTAGCCCACCGGTATAACTGCCTGTGGTTTAACTGCCTTCTAACATATTTTTTAAGTGTACTTTTACTAACAATGTATGGATCTTTGTGTCTGAGATAAATAAATGAATTGAATTGGTATCGGGATCAGGGTCCAAGCTACTGGCGGTCAGGGCTGCAGAGAAAGGAACCTCCAAAAAGTACGAGCCGTGTTCTTTATTATTATTATTACCTAAGTATATATTTTTCACTCCGCAGTTCAAAATTCTTCCGCAAGTTATCGTACGTGCGAAGCTTGTCGGAGCTGATGCAGAAAGTGCCAGTGGAACCCAACGCTATACCTGAACTAGTGAAGCAATTCGACGCTACTCGGCGATAGAAGAAGCAGAAGATATAACACGTTCACATGGGACCAGTCTTTAAGAGTACAAGTAAATTGGGGGACCTGAAATATGGTACAGTATAAAATGTCCTCGCTTTGTACAGCGTTCAAGTACTACGTAACGCAATTTTTGGAGATTTTTGGCACCCTCTTCCTCCCACGTAACGCGTTGCAACGTTTTCTATACCCCCTCCTAGTGAAACGTCACATACTCACCAAGCGACCATTTTTAATTAAAAATTTGAGAAAATAACCGTTTCGAAATATGCGTAAGAATCTCGCGTAGTTCAAACCCCCACTCCCGCCTCTGTAACGCATCGTAACGTTTTACAAGACCCCCCTCCTCCCGAATTCGTTACGTAATACTTGAAAGCTCCCATATAGATTTAATAGGTTTTGTATAACTTGATTGATACTCCCATGGGTAAAAGGTGTGAGTATGTATCTGCGGAGTTGGATTTGTAGCCGGTTGATGGCAATAGGCTTGCCCCTAACTGGCAAAACGTTTGTATTTAATTAGCAGTGATCGGAATAGGTAATTGATGTCTCGTAACCCCGACATTGGTCCCGAAAAAATATTTTAGTCGTAAGGAAGTCTCCACTGCTTTTTTTCTGTTCTTTGAACTTTAAGTAGGTAAATTAGCTTTACCTATTCCGATTACTGATTATTACGTACACCTCTACCTAACCTTGCGGGTATTACAGGCGTGATGTTATGTTATCATTTACTTGTTACTAAAGACTGGTCGAATCTAAACATGGTAAGAAATTAGTGATTTCTAACAAAAACTTGGATAATCAAGAAGAATCACTATATTTTTAATTATGAAAATGTATAATACAATAATTTCAGTGGTTGGTCTTTTTATGGCAAAAATATTGTTTTTTTTTTGTCTATATGCACCATAGAATTTCTACACTGAATAAATAATAAATTATTCTTAGTAATTTTTTTAAAGGAACGTTTGAAAATTATTTGCAAACTATTTATAACAGGAATTTCGCAGTAGCAGCCACGAAGTTTGGATTTGTGCCCGGTTGATGGAAATAGGCTCGCCCCCTATTACATGGAACTTAAACTTAACTGGCGAAATGTGGGTGTGCTAATGGCAACGCCTCTGCCTTACCCTTTGAAAATTACAAGTGTGATGTTATGATGAATAATTAGTTTGCAATATTTTACAAACTACCCTATATTTTTTTTTCTACAAACTACATCAAATATTTTTGCATTGACAGATCGACTACTGATTGTACAAAACTACAATAATTTAAATAAATATAACATTAATAGAAACCAGTTCATATATTTTTTGTGAAATATAATTCGATTGGAATAAAAATAATTATTTATTAGAGAAATTTTAGGACATTCCATATCACTTAAAGAAATAAATAAAAATATACCATTCCAAAATGCACTGATTCTAATAATTTTTCACACTGTTGAAACATCGCAAAAGAAAATTATTATTTTTTGACATAAAGTTGTGTTCAGCCTGACGACTAATTTACAAAATAAAAAAACAATTCGTAAATCATCTTTTTTACTTTTTCCCAACTATGCTGGGTTCGGCTTCCAGTCAAACCGAATGCAGCTGAATACCAGTATTTTACATGGAGAGACTGCCTATCTGACCTCCACAATCCAGTTAGTACTGGATATATCTTATATTATGTAACTTCCATTTGCTGATGCCCTTTCATGTTTGCTTAAGCTGTCAAATTATCACTGTTATCAAGAATTTCTTTAATCGTGTGTTTATAAAAATAGACATACTCCTGCACAGCTTTGAGTGCCCTTCGATCTGAATTTCCCTCTACTAGAATAAATCATAGTCTTCCATAATGCATTGACAATAATCGGCTTAGCTAGCATAATTAAGAATCTTGCTATTTTCAATATTTCAAGCAAACTTGTATGCTAATTTCACACATGTTTTCACATCTAAATTGCTTCCTATTAACAATGCATTTTTTTGGTAAAAAACTTACGAACGAGCTTGTTTATTTGGATTTCATTGTGTTTTGCATAAGAAATGTGTATTTATTAGCCAAACTGTCTACTTAGCAGCAATTCGCGCCACTAGACAGTGCGCTTTTTTTTATTCGACGTTGCGATTAATCGCAGCGATTAGTCGCAGGTCTAAACACAACTTTATCTCACTCACGACACTGTGATAAGAACAACATAGCAATACTTACAGAAACTATAAATAATTATAACTATATTATAAGTGTATATTATAATAATAGGCAAGCCTATTATAATTATATTTTAGGCGAAAAAATAATAATTAATGATTATTGCTTTAATATTAATAATTTTGTTTATTAACGATTGATTATAAATAATTTTGATAGTTGTTTTGTAAATGGTAATATGACCGCTCCCTTTTATATGGGACTTAAAACTGGCGTGAAGGCAAACTCGACGTTTTAGCAAGCGATCGAATTTCTCGTCGCGGAATCGGCTATATCGGATGAAAAAGTGCCGTATGCCAGCAATAAAAACAAATTTGACTTCCTTGTTGGGCTAGTGGTCGCAAGCGCGACTGCCGAGCATGTGGTCCTGAGTTCGATTCCCGGGTCGTGCAAAGTGTTATTGGGATTTTCCATCAGGAATTTGTCAGTAGCAGCCACGGAGTCTGGATTCGTGCCCGGTTGATGGCAATAGGCTCGCCCCCTATTACATGGGAATTTTAATATAACTGGCGAAATCTGGGTGTACTCAGGGATTCTGTTTGTTGAGTTAGGCCGCTTCTTATAAATATTAATATGAAATAACTAAAATTATATATAATCAAGACAAATAAACGGAATTTATATGCCATAGCTTTGTAAGCAGATGTTCAATAATTTAATATAATAATATAAATACAACACTTTTGATGTTTAGTCAAAAATAGATTTTGTATTAAATAACATATATTTTAATCGGTAAATATATTAATATATCGATTAAAATCATCATATACTAACTATATTGGGGTCGGCTTCCAGTCTAACCGGATGCAGCTGAATACCCGTATTTTACATGGAGCGACTGCCTTTCTGACCTCCACAACCCAGTTAGTACTGGGTAATGTGATACTCTTTGGTAAGACTGGATGTCAGAATTTCAGGTCACTGACTACCTGTAACGACTGCCAAAAATCTACAATGAAAGACGAGACCAATCGCTTAACGTGCTTTCACTGAGGAAACTCGGTATTTAATGAACGGTCACCCATCCACAGACCAACCTAGGCATGCGCGGCTTAACCTAAAGATTAATCTGAAAGCCTGTTATTATTGCCACGAGCTTCACAAATAAATCGATATATTAATACATTTACTAATAAATGCATAGTAAATCTGTAAAATGCACTGAACTTCATTTTTTCTTAAAATAAATTGAATATTTTCAAAATATCGTCATCAACATAAGGCAAGCACTATCAACATTTGCTTAGCTATTTTATAACGACTCTGGAAAATGTCTTAAAAGACATTGACCTCGCTGTCCAATTTGTGACCTTCGATTCATCGTTTTAAGGTTGAATATACAACAGCAAGATCAATTTTTTAAGGCATTTTTTAATTCCCATCGTCGAAAAGTTGCCATGTTCATGTACATAATAGTAGGTTTGGTAAAAAAAATAGTATTTTTTGTTAAAAGTAATATTGTATTTATAGATAATTATATAAATAGTTTTAAGCAGAATTACAACGAAGTAGGTACCTATATAGCACAAGTTTTTAAAGTACCATAGTGTGTAAAAAACACTTTTTAGTCGGTCTGTGTTGCCACTTTCTGAAGGCGAAAATCTCATTTATTTTTAAAGGCATTTTGAACCTTTAAGTTTGTTATAATTTGCTGAATCTTGCAATTGTCGTGTTTTTTAAAGCCAGTTTAATTTAAATACCTTCCTAATGGGTGTAAAATTATCCTCGACGAAGCCGTTAATAACTAGTTCTCCCCGTCATTGCAAGTTTTTTTTGTTCTAGACCATACCTGGGAAACTTCTAGTTACAGAGATATTAGGGGTCAAAGTTCCAACTTTTAATGTTCTTCATTTTATTGTGTGGGCAGTAAGGTCTAACGACCCCACACACCCTAGTGTCAGTTTCTAAACTGCCTCAAGGGCCTCTCACATGGTTTGCCGACCGCCATTTGGCGGCCGGGATCACCGGTTTATACGTCCCTTCTGAAACACGAAATCATCTTTTTATCAGACAATCGGGTGGTTCAAGCCTGCAATGTCCTGCCCAAACTGGAAACAACTTTACAAAGTATGCTTCCCGTTGGAAGCGAACACACGACCACCGGGTCACAAGCCAAACGCCTAAACCACTCGACCGCGGAGGCAGTTAATGTTGAAGCTTCACTTTAAATACCTCCACGACTGCCATACTATTTAATGCATCCATCAACGCAATGTATTGAGCCATCATCAGCCTATAATGTTCCCACTGCAGGGACTCAGGCCTCCTCTCTAGGAGAGAGATGGGCTATAATCCACCACGCGGGCCCAGTGCGGGTTGGTAGATGTCACATGTCTTCGAATTTTTGGTTCTAAGACATGCCGGTTTCCTCACGATGTTTTCCTTCACCCGATGAAGGAAAACATGTTTTGAGTGAGTTACAATAACTCCTACAGTAAAACGTGATTTTTTACTCAAAAAAAGTTGTTTCACAGCAATAATTTTTGCGTAGAGTAACTTAGTTTGATGTACAGAATGCTTGGTTGACGGCTGTGTGAAAGTTCCGTTTATACCTTTTAAGCTTTCACTAAAAATATTCTTTTTATAAAGAATCTCACATGAAATGTTAAACATGACAAGTTAGTACCGTAAAGAACTGTAGAAAATGATCACTAGTTTTTGGAGGCTGGATTTGTGCTCAGTTGATGGCAATAAAAAAACAATAAAAAATCCATTTATTTTAGGTTCCTCCATATTAAAATGACAAGTTACGAGATACATAAAAATTCAATTCACAACCATTTCAAAATAAAAACAAAAGCTAAATAAAATGATGATAAAAACAATGCCAAAAAAAAACAAATAAAATGTCAAAAAATCAGAAATACAATGTCACTAAAATCAAATCAAAGTCTATATCACATATAAATAATCGACATAAAAGTAATCGATAATTACATTGTATTTAGGGCAAAAGGCTCGTTCTACTGCTAGTGAAATCTAGGGATTCTTAATCTCTGTCTACCCTCCGAGATATAAGAACGTGATATTAAATTCAAAATCTCAATGGTACATGGTATTTGATCTCGAACGAAAGTAAGATAGTTATTATTTAAATAATGATACAGGATAGAAGGTACACAGATGCACAAACTTAGCATGTATTCAGTAAATCATTGCAATCAAGTAGTGATAGCCATAGTTCCGTATGGTGTCGGTAGGTGTCGTAAGAGGCGACTAAGGGACTTACCAGAGAATGGGCAGCAGCGTTCTCTGTGCCTTCGTAACAACCATACTGCGATCGCCAACCCGCCTGCCAAGCGTGGCGAGTATGGCCTTCTGAGGGAGGCCTATGTCCAGCAGTGGACGTCTTATGGCTGAAATGATGATGCTGAGTGATAGCCTAGGGCTGTTTACAAAAAAAAGACATAGGTCTCAACTTCGAACCAAAAACCTGTGATTTTTCGGGTTCAGTATAATTATTACTTGATTCGGTGAAGGAAAACATCGTGAGGAAACCATCAAAATGTATGAAAAGGTTTTTTTAAATTACCGATGAAATATTTCTATGTGGTTCAGGAAGATGTAATAAATATAAATAGTAACCGTTTGTGCGCCAGTGTCCCACCTACCCTGTATAAATACTCAAGAATATTATTAGTGAAATCTTTTGTATACAGGGTGTAAATCAACCAATCACACAGCCGTCAACCAAGCATTCTGTACATCAAACTAAGTAGGTACCCCTACGCAAAAACTTTTGCTGGGAAATGATTTTTTTTTTGTGGTCAAAACTCACATTTTACGGTAAAACTCAAAGAAGCACTCTTAAAACATTGTGCTACTGGATGCTTTGAATAATAAACGGGTCATGGAGGTAACTTAAGTAAAGTTAAAACCTGAAAAACTAGTATTTAAAAAAACAGCTGGGAATAATTTGGAACTTTGACCCCCAATATCTCCGTAACTAGGAGGTTCTCAGGTATGGTCTAGAACAAAAAAAATATCGCAGTGGTGGGGAGAACAAGTGCCCTTCGTTTGCGTTAAGGGTACTTTTACACCCTAAATATTCAGAGCTATGTCATCCCTATATCGATAATAAGAAACTCACTAGACTCGCACCTTATTAAATAGGATTTAAACTTACCTGGCGAAATGTGGGTGTACTATTAGGTACTCCTCTGCCTAACCCTTCGGGGCTAAGAAGCGTGATGTTATGTTTTCATGAAGACTGAAATGCCAGTAGAAAAATTTGGGGTTTTGTTTGATCCCAACAGTTCACAAAGGGGCCGCAAAGGACCCCTAAAACCTACAACAGAAATGGTGGTGTATTCTAGACCTATGGGCCATATGGGGGTCTTAAACGATTAGGGGTCATATATCTCAAAAGCGCCATTATTTAACGTTATTTTTAGTATTATAAGTTTATGCTACATTAGAGTCGCCCAATATTATATAGAATTTGAACTCGAGCAAAATGTAGGTGTACTGTATACGGTACGCCTCTGCCTAAACCTTCAGATATTTATAGGCGTGGTGTTATATTATAAGTATATGCTTTTCCACTATTAAACTTAAGGTAAACTAAGAGAATGTATGTATGTGTGTATAAAAAATCTCGTGAATAGCTTTACATAGTATAGTTGTGTACCTGTGTGTTAAATTAAAATTAAATATAAGATAAAGCACAAAACAAAAATATTTGTATTCGTCTAAACTACGTTGTACCTTAGAAATTGTTTGTTTGGAATTTATTAGGTAATTTATCTTTTTACTTTTGGGACGATTGAATTTATATTTAAAAAAAAACTAGCAAAACCACTAAATATTGTTTGTAAACACAAATGTTGTTTTTTTTTAAATATAAATATTGAATTTAGACAAACGAAATAGCTTTCCAAGTATATGACAATTATTTAGTACCCCAGTTTCGGACAACACGTTCAAAACTTATCTATGCCCCGTCTTTTAAAAGTAAAAAGAATAAACAAAATTTATTAGTCTTCATTTAAAGTATTAAATCCTAAAATTTATTTTTGTATTACGCCACTTCTGGGTAGGTACCTAACTGAAATTGATATTTTTTGAAAATCACTCTTTTGATAGTATTTAAGTCTTAATAAAATAGTAGTTTTTTATGTTTGGCGCTTCAGTTAAGGTCTCACTTAATAAAATTAGGGTATTTTTACAAGCGTTTAGGGCCATTTTCACTGACATTATAGGGCACCTAAAAATTATTACACCGTTAGAATTTCAGCAATCGATTACAATATTGCGAGTTTTTTGTACAAGCTGACATTTACTTGTTTTGTCACGCATGATGTTATCCAGGGTTGTTCGAAAGAGATACCGCGGCCCCGGACACAAAGGAAAAAAGGAACGTAGGTGGTTTTTAGCCAGTAGAAGTCTGACACTTCCTTCCGCTCCGCCCAGAGCGGGAGGAGTCATTTGATGATTTTCCAGCCTCCAAAAAAAAGGCATGATTTTCTATAAATTCTTAGCTTGTAGAAGAGAGATCGTTGCGCCAATACCTACGTTTCCATTATCCTGTACCTTTCTCAGCATTTTTTGTCAAAAGCTAACTTTTTTTTGGCTCTTTTTTTGCAATAATCTATATAAATGCATGTGGTATGTATTGTGCTTGATTTTACAATCTTTGTTTGCTTATATACAAATATTATTCTCATTTACGTTTAAAAATCAAACAAATATTTGAACAAATATTTGTATGGCCTACAGATAGTTGTTTCGGGTCTGGGTGTGTTTGTGTATGTGAATTGAAATGTTTGTAAACGCACCCACGATACAGGAGAAATTCCTAGTGTGGGGCAACGTTTTTTCAAAAAAGAAAACAAAAAAAATCGAGCAAGCATGTGGTGACACGTTGTAAATTCAACCTTCCTCTATGAAGACCATACAAATAATAACAGGTCAAGTGAAACTCTACAGACCAAATTTGGTAACATGATGAAACAGAAAAAAACTGATTTGATGTTTTCTTGTGATGGAAAAATACTATTATATAATATTTGGGGGCTTAAAACAAATCGTAAAAGCACCAGTACCACCTATGCTTGATTAATTTTAGATACTTTCAGAATCTTGCATTTTGTTAAACATTCTATCATTCCTATATCTCATTACTTGATAGCGCTCAAAAGATGCTTTTTTATTTCGAATATTGAATGTCTTCATGAGACTGGGCAGGAGTGTATTATTGTATTCTTTTCCTCTTATTAAGTTGCATTTTACATATTATTTTTAGGGCCGTTTTTAGTATTTAGACTTTCCTGTAGATATTATAAATTCCTAAATATAATTTAGTTTTTTTTTTTTTAAGATATTATTATTTTTGTACAAGTTACTTACTATAAAAAATGTGAACTAATTGATTTACTTATAAATATTTTATTTAGATATCTTCTATAATAAGGAACGTGGGTCGAAAAAAAATTATACTCATACAAAATATCGCATCAGCTGAAGAAATTGCTATGATAGTATGAAGAGTATAATTTTCTTGTTTTTCGCCCCATGATTCTTAGGATAAGTGGTCCAGATTGATAGTATGAATAACCACTTAAGAATTATTGCGTTTATTCTCTTACACCCTGTAAATGTAAGTCTTGAAACTGTCAAAATCAATAATTAAGTATTTTGTTTAATATTTTTAATCATTTCTGTACAATAGCTTGTATTTTTTCTATCATATTGTACATGTTTTTCCTAAAAGAAAGAAATAATATTTAATTAGACTTACCCAGTATGCAAGTGCCATTAGTTTTATATATAAAGCACAATAATTATATCATTTATATTATATACCCATAAAATATACTATTATATATGTATAGAGAATGTGTATCTGTGTGTAGTTTAGTATGTGTGGTGTTATTAAAAATATATAAGAAACAAAATTATTTTTGTCAGGGTTTTTAACTGTCTAGCAAAATTGACTACCAACTTAAACTGCCCGTGTACCATATCTGGCATTATTGAGATTTTCATTTTTAGCTTGTCGGTGGCAATCTAAATTGTGTCGGCCCAGCAGGGCTATATACAGGGTGTCCCAAAACTCAACGTCAAGCCGAAACGGGGTGACAGGATTGATCATAACCATCACGAGAAAAATCTGAAAAAAAATCTATTAAGAACTTAAAATTAAGAACCTACCTAGAGCTTGTGCGAATTAAAAACATTTTAACTGAGTAAAATCTGATAGCAAAAATCGGGTTACTTGAGGTTTTAATTTTTTTACTCTTTTCTATTGTATGGAACTAACAAGTATTGTACCATTTTAGAATTCTGATTAAATGCGCCAACTTTTAATGCTACTTGCCAAGGCACTCTAGTACATTTTTTTTATAGGAGGGCCTGTCAAAGTCGACGAATCTTGAAAATTTTAAATTCGTAGTTTAACAAATAGTCTCAATTCTCGGGAACTTAAGGCAATTGTGTCATTATTTTTTATTGGGATTCTAGAAATGTTATTTAGGATTACGTTTCTAAAGTTCAAATGAACAAAAATAAAAAATAATAACCACAATAACCGAAAAATGGTACAGTTTGATCAAATTTCTAGGTTTTTCTTAAAATGCCCATAATTTTCAAACTGCATGGGATAGATTTTTTTTCAGATTTTTCTCGTGATGGTTATGATCAATCCTGTCACCCCGTTTCGGCTTGACGTTGAGTTTTGGGACACCCTGTATATAATGGTTCCATTTTGTTCTGACCATAACCATTTGACAGTTAATCGATGGACACTATGATAGCCACTGACATTTAAAAAGATGCGCAATAGCCCTGCAGAAATGAGCTACTAGTTTGGCGCTTTCGGTAGCGTCCATCAGTTCCTGAAGTGAACAAACAAACGGCCACGCAGGTATTCTTTGAGATATGAGAGCTATATAATATGGCGAATTCAAGTTGTGTGTCAATCTCGATGGACATTTAGTTTCTCTGACTACTACAGTGAATATTTATTTTATTTTGGTATTTAAACGTGGGTGCACTGACAATAGCTTAGCCAATATTGATTTACGTTTAAAAGAACCCACAATTTGTAATTTTGTTAGATTCTCAGATCATCGATGTTTTTCCCAATATCTTAAACAGTGGTAACACTTACCTTGAGCTGGCCCAGCATTGTAAGGAGTTGTACTAGAGTATGGGGCCAGATTATACTGGTTTTGTTAATCTTCAGTGTCTGTAGATTAACAAAACACCTCTGGGAAACCCTTCGAGAATTGCATGCGTGATGTTATGTTCATGTGGAAGTTTGTAAGCAACGCTTAAGCTACTCAGTAATATATTCTTTGCAGACTGATCATTGTGTTGTAATATATAAGTTGTATTAAATACTGTGGATCGTTCTTGTTGTTTTATTATTTGATTGAACCTCAATTTATTTTTCTCCACTCATCCGCTCAGCCACATTGTCGTAGAATTAAAACGACTACGTCAACATTACGAACGAATTTGTAAAACACTAACAGTGCAAACCGCAAATTCGTAGATAAATAGGTATTCAGAAAGTTATAAAGGTTTAAGTTTAACCATGGCCGCGCAGTTGAAACGTGTAGGACCACGCGGCCACACAGTTCGCCCAAACGAAGCTTAGTAGAGGTTCCATTATTTTTGCTAACCTCTGATACGATTTCGAAGAATATGTAGACAGTATGTATAAAACCCACCCACACGTTTCTACTTCACGACCTACAGCACTTAAAACCTATCATGCAAGTTAGAAGTAGGGTGACTAAGATTTATGGTACGTCAATCAGACATTTCCATAAGTGTTTTATATTATCATGTGCATATTATCATTATGAGGGAATAAGAATGGTTAATTGGATAAAAAACACACACACACACACTCATACAAATATTTGTTCCGTGTGAGAATCGAAAACGCAGCGTAGCAGCCACTGCACCAACGTGCCAACAAACAATTGACCCGCGTAGTGTATTATGAACTACATATATACCTGTCCCTTGAGCAGCGGTGGCCCAGTGGCGTCAGCCCCGACTTACGAACAGTAGGTCAAACCCAGGCAGGCGCATTACTTTGTATAATCTATTTCATCACCGCTGCTCTCACCGCGGCCTGTGTTCGATTCCCGTGTCGGGCAAATTGTTTATTGGGTTTTTCCATCAGGAATTTCTCAGTGGCAGCCACGGAGTCGATTGATGGCAATAGGTTCGCCCCCTATTACGTGGGGCCTAAAAAACATGACTGGCGAAATGTGGGTGTACTATTAGGTACACTTCTGCCTAAACCTTCTAGGAGTACGGGCATGATGTTGTGTTGGTGTTGAAATAACAAAATAAAACAATTATCAAGTGGACGTGTAGACGTTTATTATTTTGATACATTTAACATTGATTTAGAACAAAATAAAATAAAACCACAACATTTAAATGTTCTACACATTTAAATGTTGTGGTTTTATTATTTTATTTAACTTAGCTTGTGTATTTAGGCCTATTTCTGTTAGGTATATAACGTAAAGGCACAATTCTACCGCTAACCACAGATAAGTTTAGGTTCGCTTACTATAATTGCTAATAGATTTAGTTAATAGAGGTCATTGCCCTTTCCCTAATATCATCGTTAAATCAAAAATCGTAATATCTTCGTACGAACCAAAACAAATGAACCATGTATCGTTTTTCATTAGAAAAACTGTTGAAGATCACGATAGATGACGATTCAAGACATGAAAAGGCTTATTTTTGGATTTCAAAGTTAATTAAGAACTTTAATAAAGGTAGATGGGTCAATAACCGCTATTCGCAGCACCTATAACTTTAGGTCGCGTCATATAAAAAGAACGCTGACAGCTAAGTCCAAATTGATCTATTTTTTTAAAATTTCATCCTATTCTAAAGTATCTTCTATTAGGATTCTACAATATGACTAATACTTGAGGACGCGACTGTGTAACGTACGCAACCATGTCCCCTCCACTGCACTAGCGTTCTTGTTAGACGGGACTTTTACGATCATGTTGGCGGGTTCGTGTACTGCGTCGCACGGATGCTCGGTACAATGAATCGTGCGGTTAACGTGGTGAACTCCTATGCAGCTGTGGATTTTTTTGGTGAAATTGTGCCTTTTCCATCAAAACTTTGATAGACAGGAAGCGCTTAAGTAAAACAGTCTATGGAAGCTGTAGAAAGATCTATGGCGCGTAGCCAAAGTTGGAACTATAACTAACATCTGTTTTTAATCATTTTCATAAAAATAACGCCTTATGATATTTGTAGCTACTTTTTCTTAACAGACAGCATTTTGAACACTTAAATTAGTGCTTGAACCCGTTTTAAACGTTAATTTTTCGTGTTTTTTTAATTTACTAACATTAAACATTTTTCTAATATAAAATATGAACACATTTAATTTTACATCTACTTATAAAGTATAGTTTATAGATAAACTATTTTGCAACGTTCAGCCTACTGGCGGAAGTTTCATACATATTATCGTATTTCGATTTCCACCGTCGATTATATGCTTATTTTTCACACTAGTTTACTTATTTTGATGCTGAGAGATAGAGGAGGAATCTGTTACGTTGACTATAAGCTTTTTTTATATTTTACTTGCATTAGGTATATGGAATATATAAATACATATAAGAATATATGGCGGGACAAGCTGGATAAAACCAACGATCAGGTGGACCCACATTAGCCCTGGATTACACATACTTTTCGATTCTAGACGCAGGCTAAAAGCCTCACAAAGAGGAATTTATACATTGCCCATATATTGATAGGTAAACATAGACGCAGATTGATTTACATAATAGATATACATACTCTGATATATTAAATATAAGTACCTTATTGTCGACAAAAATGTCTACATTGTCTATCAATTTTAGTGAAAGCGTTTTTATATATTTATTTATATTTACATATTACTACATACTAATATTTACATATATCATAGCAATCAGCCTGTGTATACTATATAATAATATTTATTTTATATTTAAGTAACTGTCTACTGCTAATAATCATATTACAACTTTATCACATCGCGACCTAAATAGCCATTCCTGTACCATTCCTTCCATTAAATCTACAAATATAGTTATTAGAAACTTATTATTGGTAATTTTAAATCTAAGAGCTTTAAATGAAAATAGCATGTTTAAATGTTATGTTGTTAGCACACAAGAAAACGCGCTGAAAGAAAACTAAAACAAGGCATTTATAAGGTCAATGTAAGTGTAAACGCCGAAAGGAGACGAATTAGAAGGACATACACTTATTGGTGAGAATCTAGAGGTCAGGTGCGTAGTACTCGCTACTGGCATGCGTGTATGACCAGACGTATGAACCTGGAGGAAATAAATGAGTATGTAAGATTTGTAGCAGGTGGTAGGTAAGGTGGTATGTTTTAAGTCGATCAGCAAAGGGAGCGTTCAAGTATTACGTAACGAATTTGGGGGAAGGGGGACTACGCGTTACGTAACGTTTTTTTAAACCTTCAGAAACGTCACGTAGAGATTCTGTCACGCATTTTTTTCTCATAATTTCAAAGTTTAGGTAAAAATGGTCACTTGGTGGTTACGTAACGTTTTATTAGGGGGGAAAACGTTACGGCGCGTTACATAGGGGGGAGGGAGCATCCAAATTTTCCAAAAATTGCGTTACGTAATACTTGAACGCGCCCAAAAGGTAATGGACATGTACAAAATATCTATGTAGGTAAATACAAAGAAACATTATCTGCCTAGACTTTTGCCAACTATGTTGGAGTCGGCTTCCAGTCTGACTGGAAGCACCTGAATGTAATTATGAAGCCACGGGGTCCTTCCTTCCTTGTATGCTTTGGATGTACATAGAAACATACATAAATCATTCGTGAAACTCTGTTTGTAATGTTATATAGGCTTACCTTCTTCACTGGACCAATGCCTCAAGAAACTTTGTGAAAGATGATTTGGCTAGAAAAATGGTCACTACTGGGTGAAGAATAATAGAGAAGAATCGAAGAAAACATACAGCGCAGACCACTAATAAAATGGAATCAAGGTATGAATGGAAATAAAGAAAAAGTAAAATAAAAAACCAAAATTAAAAATACAAACAGTTTTTTTATTCAATAGAATGTCGTGAAAAATCACACTAAAGAGTCTAAGATACCACAATACATATAATGTATACTATTAAGATTAAATCACATACATGTAATCATTAATTATTATTTATTACTATTAAATACTTCCCCCATCTTTGTAAGATGCTGTGACTTTATAAAAGAAGAGAAATAAATATAAATGAAAACATAACCCTCATTTTCGAATATACTACAGTCGGCCAAAAGTACACTTTCATTTTTTATCCAATAAAATTTTCATATGTTGCCATTTTTGGATTGCCTAAGTTCCATCTTGTAATTTTTTTTAAGTATAAATCTTCAATAGCTTTCAATACAAACAAGCGATTTGGAATGTGACAAAATCTTCTAAAGTGTCACGTTTATAATGTAACTATCGCTGTGCATAAGATCACAGCATCCCACAAAGATCAATTTTCATCTGAACAGATCATCACAGTAAGTTAACATCCCACTACTGACTTTTATATATTGATTATAGTCAAAACTGTCTTACGTTACAATATTCATTTAATTCATAAACATTTAGGAATGAGAAAAATGTAGCTGCATAGAGAAATTATGGAAAATCAACTGATATTAATATGTGAAACCGGACAACGGTAGTGGAAAGTGATAATGTATTTTCTGTGGACACTGATAATGTATTTCCTGTAGATATAAGTGTCTATTCTGTGGACAGTGATAATGTATTTCCTGTAAACATAAGTGTCTTTTCTGTGGCCAGTCATAATGTATTTCCTGTAAACATAAGTGTCTTTTCTGTGGCCAGTGATAATGTATTAGCTGTAGACATAGGTGTCTTTTCTGTGGACAGTGGTAATGTATATCTTCTAGACATTTAAGTGTATTTTCTATGGACAGTGATAACATATTTACTGTCGACATAAGTGTATTTTTTGTGGACATAAGTGTCTATTTTGTGGACACTTATAATAATATATTTTCTGTAGACATAAGTGTCTATTCTGCGGACAGTGATAATGTATTTCCCGTAGACATAAGTGTCTATTTTGCGGACAGTGATAATGTATTTCCTGTAGACATACGAGTAAGTGTCTTTTCTGTGGCCAGTGATAATGTATTTCCTGTAGACATAAGTGTCTATTCTGTGGACAGCGATAATGTATTTCTGTGTTTTCTATGTCTAGTATTTAAGCACTCCATGTCATGGAACACAAAAATAATCAGTTGATTTTCATAACTTACAAACAGTGAATACAGTTATTATTAAAAATATGCTATATTGAGTAAAATATTAATTGAAATGCTTTCGTGTCAATATTATGGGAAATATCTCTAATTTTATATTATGTCAACGAATTATACATTTTTTACGCAGACCAAAGAAGAATTGGTTATTGTGCCAGAAAGAAGAAGTCAGAACACACTCAATGTTTTTGGAAGAATAATTATTACAATTTCTTGACATAATATTATTATCCTTCTTCGTGCCAAACACGACGGTCAATCGTAATAAAATAGTGTTAGAACATTTAGATACTACTTAAAATCTAATTTTAATTAGATCAATATTATTTATTTAGGTTTTCGGTCGTGTAATAATAAAAATGATTGATACGCATAATATTCCCTAGTAAAATGGGAAAACATCGTGAGGAAACCGCCATGACCTAGAACCAAAAATTGGTACCTACGGCCACTGGCTCCGCGTGGTGGATTATAGCCCATTCCCTCTCGTAGAGAGGAGGCACGTGTCCCAGCAGTGGGAACATTAAAAGGGAAGATTATAATATTTTATGATTACACGACCAATAACCGTTTTTTTACCCTTATTTAATGTACACCGTGATTATAATAATATAACAATTAATAACACTGCGTCGCGACAGTCGTGCGACTAATCGTAAGCGCGTCGTACATAATACAGTCGCAATTTTTATATAGCAATATAAAAAAGTGATAATTTTTGGACTTAGCTCGTCGTTTTAGAAATATTTCTAGTATATTTTAATTAATATACGCAATTTTGTATCATTTATGATACGAATATCGTCTGGAAAATTATTGTTAAGCAAATTGACGGATTTAGTTATTTTGTCGTGGACTGGACTTGAGTCGGACTTCACGCGACTACATTCCGCCCACAGATATAGATAGACCTAGATAACGCAAGAACAAAACTACGCGTGCCTAGCTTACGTACAAAAATCGTAAGTGGCCACTTTCGCGCTCAGTCTGCATCGGTGTATAGTGCTAGTCGGACGTCGGCGTCGGTGCAAGGCGGGGGTTGGGGCGAAGGTGGCGCAGTACGCGGTGGCGTCTTTTAATCGATTTGAGTTTCCGATTTTTCGTCACTAAATAGTGTTTGTGACGTCACAATAGGAAGTCAAAAAATGGTACGCTTGGTTTTCATACAGATCGTGATACTTGCGTTATCTAGGTCTATCTATATCTGTGATATCTACCCATTAGACATATTGACAGCTACCGTTTGTTAAAATTTGATATAAACGACCACTTTTCAAAATTTATTACATTATAGACATTTTTAACATTGATTACAGCGACATTTGACATCTTTAGCATTGATTGAAGCAGAATGCAACTATGGGTTTGAAGAGGCTGGCTGGTGTAGGAGGCAATGTACATACGGAGGAAGTAAATTTTTCAAAGATCTGCCAATTCATCATCTGCCTAGCTTTTTCCCAACTATGTCAGGGTTGGCTTCCAGTCTAACCAGATGCAGCTGAATACCAGTATTTTACATGAAGCGACTGCCTATCTGACCTCCACAACCCAGTTAATACTGGGTAATACGATACCCTTTCGTAAGACTGGTTGTCAGACTTTCAGGTTTACTGACTACCTGTAACGACTGCCAAAGATCTATATATGGCAGCCGGGACCAACAGCTTAACGTGCTTTCCGAGGCACGGAGGAAACTCGGTGTGTCGGGCGGTCACCCATCGACAGAACGACTTAGGCAAGCGCAGCTTTCAAAGATCCGCCAATTGCGATCAAGAAATCCTAGGATAACTTTGATGGGAAATGGTTGTTTATTTTACTTCCGGAATCCGGTAATAGATAGTACCAAAACGTGGCAAGTGTTTGAGTTACTGTCTTATACAAAGTGGAGATGAGGCAAAAAATGAAGAGTTTCCTCCTCAACGGTCAAACATTGACAGGATTCATGGTCGTCAATTTTAAAAAAAGATGGGTTTTTTGGTCTTGCTCGTTCGACCAAAAAAAGGCTATTAACTCGCGAATTTGCTTAACAATAAATTTTCCAGACATTACAAAAACCCTACTACGTAAAGCGTTAAACGTCTAAGCGTTCGTGAATTCGGCTTTATATATTGTTCGTTTAATTTTACATAATTACTTAAAAACTACTGAACAGATTTTTTTAAACAAGTCGATGTAGCTCCCCGAATTATTTATGGTATTTTTTTTTAACTTAAAAACTATTTACACATATTTTTTTGACCGAAATATGACATTATTTACATGGAGAAGTCACTTTTTTTTCAAAAAGAACCTTATTTTGATTGAAATACAGTTCTTTATCAACTTTACTGTTTTTTATAAGGTTTAAAATGGCTTGATAGTCGTGGGTGTGAAATGTTACTTGTAGATTCACACAAAAGTAAATTCGGGGTACTTCTAAGTTTAATATGATTATAGACAACAAATCTCGTTGACCGAGTATAATAATGGGTCGTCCAAATAGTGATGTCATAAACAATACAATTAATATTTTTTTATGATGCCAATATTTGTACCACCCTGTAGAAAAATGGCAAAATAGCCATTTCTTTAATTAGTATAATTATTGTTTTAATCGACACTGAGATATTCAAAAGTTAACTACAAAATTAAATCTGAATTATTTACGTTGATTATTTGAGAGTAAAGGACACAAATATATTGTTTTTTTTTTGTTGTCAAGGGGCAACACTTGCACTAAAAATTACCATTAACACTACGACATAAAGAAGTTGTCAATAAAACTTAACCAACCGAAAAATTTTGACTGTCAAAAAAATATTCTGACTGTCAATTTTTTTTACTATTTCCCAGGCTACATCACTAAATAATGATAATTATTACACAGATGATATTTCAAGGCCTACATTAGCGCAGCCATGATTATTCTGACTGTCAAAGCTAAAAATATGCCAAATTTGTTTATTGTCCCTCGTTCTAATGACTATTTTTTTTTAATGTCAAATAAAATCGAAAAAATTGTTTGCTTTCTTATTTACCAGGCTTGATCACTAATTAATGATAACAATTACACAGTTGATATTTTAAGACCTACAACAACGCAGCCATGATTATTATGACTGTCAAAACCAAAAAAATGCATATTGTCCCTCGTTCTAGTAAACTCTTAAGTGTTCTCTATTTGACAGTACAAAAAAAAACTATTTCCCAGGCTAATTTATGATAATAATTCCACAATTGATATTCCAAGACCTACATTAGCGTAGAACCGTCAAACTTAAAAAATGCCACATCTGTCTCTCGACCTTAAAACTTAACCACTACAATGACAAATTCAACATTGAAGGACCCATACTGATTGTGATAGCCAAAAAAAAATTTGACTGTCAGAAAAAAAATTGACAGCCAAAAAAATTTTTTTTTTCTCTTTCCAAAGCTTCATCACTAATTAATGATAATCATTACACAGTTTATTTGCTTGTCCCTCTAGTGATAGTAGCTCATAAGTGCCCTGTGATACCCCACCCGTGCATCGGGGCACAGTTCTCAGATGATGTTGCAGCAGCGACAGTAGCGAGGCCGGGCGCCCGCGCCGCCCACGGGCGGGGTGACGGGCGCGAAGTACGCGTGCACCTTTATGTTGGGTAGGTGGTTCTGTGGGCGGGAGGGAATTACTTAGATACGACTTCAATTTATTGTATATTTGAGTTTTATATGCAGTCGGCACGCCTTTGGGTTTAATAAGATTTTAAGAAGGGAAATTAGTATTTAAACTATTGCAAATAATAGTGAATTAAGTATTACGAGTGTTAGTAAGTTATTATTAGTATAACTTTTTATCTACATATTATTATTGAATGGACGAAATGGCAGCAGGTTACGGGAACAATATGTGACTCCCGTATGGAAAATGAGTCAAAAATGAAACTCAAATATTAAACTATCGAAAGTGAAAAGTGCTCAGTGTCAGGACAGTGATTTTTATTTTTATTGTGAAACTTTGTCATTAATGGCTATATGTGTATAAAAAAAAACATTTCATTCTCATGTTAGGAAACCCAATTTTAAACAGGTAGTCTTTTTTTTTACAAGGCTATTCATAACCCCGTCGGGGCTGCGGGTTGTTCGCAAGAGATACCGCGGCCTCGACATGAAGGGCTTAGAAGGAACATGGGTGGTTTTTAGTCAGTAGAAGTCTGACACTCCCTTTCGCTCTGCCCAAGAGCGGGAGGGGTTATTTAATGATTTTCCACCCACCATAAAAAAAAAGGTTATTCATAACCTGGAAAATTTTGGTTTGTGGTTAATTTAAGTTATATATGAGCAGGCAGTTGTCTACAACTGGTACATACCCTAAGTTTCCTGATAGCGTTTCTGCTGACCATCTGGCAGTCGTACAGCTCTATCAGCTGCAGGTTGTGGCACGAGGTGAGGTGTTCCAGTGCGCCGTCCGTTACTAGCGGGCAGTTGTCTAGACCTGTTGGGACAAATTATAGTTATTTTTATTCGGGTACCGAACTAAATCTATGTTTTTAAGGTCACGCGGGTGAAACCGCGTGACGTCCGCTAGTTTGTTTATAATAAGCACACCAACAGCACATCATCATCTGCCTAGCCTTTTCCCAACTATGTTGGGGCTAACCGGATGCAGCTGAATACCACTATTTTACATGGAGCGACTGCCTATCTGACCTCCACAACCCAGTTAATACCAGGTAATACGATACCCTTTGGTAAGACTGGTTGTCAGAATTTCAGGTCACTGACTACCTGTAACGACTGCCAAAGATCTATATATGGCAGCCGGGACCAACAGCTTAACGTGCTTTCCGAGGCACGGAGGAAACTCGTGTCGAATGTCGGGCGGTCACCCATCCACAGACCGACCTAGGCAAGCACAGCTTTACCTAAAGATCGACCCGAGTGGCAGTTCTTATTTAGCCACGAGCTCCTAGCACACCAACAGCACAATCACTTACAATTCAGATTACATAACAACAAAAATTGACATTTCAGTAACCATACAAATAACAGGTATGCATGACATTGATACATGAACATAATAAGACAAAAGAAAACAATAAAAAGTGTGCCTTGTAGGCCTTAATCTAGATCACTACAAAACAAACCAATTTGAACTACTTACTGCGGTACTCAGAGATATTTAATGATTACTGAAGCCGTCACTTAGTAAAGATTTGACATACTTTTGTATGACATAACTGTCAAAACCTTTACTAAGTGATGGCCTAAGTAATCATTAAAGTTTTCAAAGTGCGGCAGTTAGACATGAACTCATCACATTGTTTAAATACGGAACGTCTGTATGAAGCAAAACTCATAGTAAAAAATATCTTTAGATATCGTTCGGTAACAACCACACGATAAAGAAGTACAATAAAAAACTTTGTTGCAAAAAAAAACCGACTTCAAAAACACAAAAAAGTAAAAAATAAACTTCACAAGAAAAAGCAGCTTCTGAAGTCGGTGACATTTTGTTTGCTTGATTTCGTTTTTTTTGCCACCGACTTCAGAAGCTGCTTTTTCTTGGAAAAAAAAAACATACAGACGAATTGATAACCTCCTCCTTTTTGGAAGTCGGTTAAAAACATAAGAGACTTACCTAAGACAGTGAGATGTTCTGCAGCACACGGCGACATTGATAACTGTTTGATACCGTAGTCTGTTATCAGTTCACAATGGGATAGCGTCTGGAATTATAAAAATAAAATATTAATTAAAATCATATGTTGACTACCTCATTGGTCTAGAGTTCCTGAGTTAGATTCCCGGGTCGGGTGAATAGGGATGTTTACTGACTAAAAAAAATATGATTCTAATTAATCCGTCTGTTAGATTATCGAAAAATATTGGATACGTATTTTTTGTTTTATGAAATCAATAAAAATTGACGAAGATAAAAACGCGTCAAAGATTTGAGTGGGGGGTTGTGACGTCACTCACCGGTAAAAAATGTCATACTAATGTCTTAGAATATGACGTCACACGAGTTTTCAAAGTACTGAATCGTCATCATTGTTTGTTTACGTGAAAAAAGAAAAAATACGTGTCCAATATTTTTTGGAAATCAATCTGACGGACTAATTATATGTTTTTAGTTAACTAACCTATTGTTATTGGGGTTTGTACGAGTCATACATCGTACATGGCACGCGCGCATTGCGTACATCAGCACTTTACCGTCACCTTGCACAAATTGTAGTGTAAGGCGACAGTACATCCCGTCGGGGCTGCGGGTTGTTCGCAAGAGATACCGCGGCCTCGACATGAAGGGCTAAGAACTCTCACGTAAAATACTTGTATTCAGCTGCATCCGGTTAAAGTGGAAGCCGACCCCAACATATTTTTTTTTTTAAAACGTTGCCCCACACTAGGAATTTCTCCTGTATCGTTGGTGCGTTTACAAACATTCAAAGTCACATACACAAATACCCAGACCCGAAACAACTATCGGCAGGCCATACAAATATTTGTTCCGTGCGGGGACCGAACCCGCGACACGCAGCGCAGCACTATCTCTCAGCCACTGCGCCAACCGTGCCGTCAAGTCAAGTTGGGAAAAGGCTAGGCAGATAGTCTAACGTAAAAATGTGATATGATTGTGTGTGTGTGTGTGTGATATATGTGATGTGTCTGTGTGATATATGTGATGTGTGTGTGTGATATATGTGATGTGTGTGATATATGTGATGTGTGTGATATATGTGATGTGTCTGTGTGATATATGTGATGTGTGTGTGTGATATATGTGATGTGTGTGTGTGTGATATATGTGAAGTAATAATAATCAGTAATCAAGAGGGATTACTCACCAATTTCTCCAGCCGAGGGCATCCCATGGACAGATGTGCGAGCGTGTTGTCCGTGATCAGGACACACTCTTCTAAGTCCATGCGCTCTATCATCTTGCAACTCTGTTGGCAAATATGATATTTTAGTATATATTATAGGGTGTAAAAGTACCCTTAACGCAAACGAAGGGCACTGGTTCTCCCCACCACTGCGATCATTGTTTTGTTCTAGACCATACCTGGGAACCCCCTAGTTACAGAGATATTGGGGGTCAAAGTTCCAAAATTTTCACAGCTGTTTTTGTAAATACTAGTTTTTCAGGTTATAACTTTACTTAAATTACCTCCATGACCCGTTTATTATTCAAAGCATCCACTAGCACAATGTTTTAAGAGTGCTACTTTGAGTTTTACCCTAAAATGTGATTTTTGACCCGAAAAATTAAAGTTGTTTCCCAGCAAACATTTTTGCGTAGCGGTACTTAGTTTGATGTACAGAATACTTGGTTGACGGCTGTGTGATGGGTTGATTTACACCCTGTATTGTGATGTCTAACACCACCACTCGTTGATTATTCTGACTGCAAAATTGTTATTTTTTTGGTGAAAAATCACGGTTTACGGTAAACCGTGTTTTTTTTTTCAATTCACGCACTATGTAACGCACTCAAAACTCTCACTAAATGGTACGGGGTCGTGGAGGTATTTACAGTAAATATATAACATTAAAAACTTGTATTTTTTAACTTTTTAGTGTGTGTGCGATGTTAAATAGAAAGTGCGTAGAGAAATAATTAAAACGTTGGACGTTGGAATTGTTACATGAATAAATGAATTGAATTTGAACAGATTTTTTTTTTTAAACGTTACGAATTTCTCCTGTATCGTGGGTGCGTTCACAAACATTTAAACTCACATACACAAATACCCAGACCCGGAACAATTATCTATACAAATATTAGTTCCGTGTGGGGATCGAACCAGGGGATCACTTTTTATCTTGGGGGTCGATTTTTCTTGGGGGGTCACTTTTATTGGGGGTCGCTTTTTTACTTGGGCGGTTACTTTTTCTCGGAGGTCATTTTTTTCTTAGAGGTTACTTTTCTTGGGGGGTCACTTTTTTTCGTAATTTTCTTTTTGTTTGGGTTTTTGCCTTTATGATTACTACAGGCGCGTTACTCCACTCACCCTAGCCAGCGCCTGGAAGCCCGCATCAGTGAGCTGGCTGCACTGCGCCAGCTCCAGGGTCACGATGTCGGGGCAGCGCGCGGCCAGCGCCGACAGCGCGGCGTCCGTCAGGCGCGGGCAGCCCGACACGCACAGACGTCGCATGGCCGGGCCTAGCTTGGATATTGAGTCGTCTGTTAGTTGCTGTGGACAAGGAAAAGAGTAAGATAAGGTGCCTTAGCTTTAAGAGTAGTGAACGAAATTGAGGGTAGACTTGGACCCGTCGGGGCTGCGGGTTGTTCGCAAGAGATAACGCGGCCTCGACATGAAGGGCTAAGAAGGAACATGGGTGGTTTTTATTCAGTAGAAGTCTGACCCTCCCTTTCGCTCTGCCCAAGAGCGGGAGGGGTTTTTTGATGATTTTCCAACCGCCAAAAAAAAAAGGGCAGACTTGGAGCGGGTAGTGAATACAAAACACAGGAATTGTATTAAAACGCGTATAATAGGGTATTTCAACAAAAAAAACCTAATTAGTCCGTCAGATATATTTCCAAAAAATAATGAACACGTATTTTTTCTTTTTTCACGTAAACAAAAGATGAAGACGATACAGTGCTTCGAAAAGTCGTGTGACGTCACAAGGTTAGTATTTTTTTATCCACAAAGTGACGTCGCAAGCCACTTCTGATATTTGACACGTTTTATTTTCGTAATTTAAAAAAAAATATATATAACTAAGCTACTTACATGTAAAGTAACGACTTCTAATCCGACTATAACGCCATCTATCGAGCTAATGGGTACTAATTTCCTAGTATTAAATTAATAGAATTTGCTATGATTCCGGTTACTCTTTACAAGTAGAAGGATAGTAAAGAATAATGTAAGTGTCTAGGCTAGTTCTGTGATAAGCTACTTACATCGCATCCTTGTGTATTTAATGCCGACAGTCGCGGACAGTACGTGGCGAGCGTCGACACGCAGTTGTCGTTCACGTTCTTACAACCTGGAAGTGAACGAAGCAATTATACAATTACAGGGTGTAAATCAACCCATCACACAGCCGTTAACCAAGCATTCTGTACATCAAACCAAGTATCCTTACGCAAAAATTTTTGCTGGGAAACGATTTTTTTTATGGGGTCAAAAATCACATTTTACGGTAAAACTCAATCTAGCACTCTTAAAACATTGTGCTATTGAATGATTTGAATAGTAAACGGGTCATGGAGGTAATTTAAGTAAAGTTATAAAAACTAGTATTTATAAAAACAGCTGTGAAAAATTTGGAACTTTGACCTTCAATATCTCCGTAACTAGGGGGTTTTCAGGTATGGTCTAGAACAAAAAAATTATCGCAGTGGGGGGAGAACAAATGCCCTTAGTTTGAGTTAAGGGTACTTTTACACCCTATATAGGGAATAATGCATGAAAGTTTTTCTTTATTTTAATTAATAAAATATTGTGCTATTCACCCACGATATGAATTTGTTTCTAGGTACGGTATAGAGCAAAAAATAAATAAGCCGACGGGGAGAACAAATGCGTTTTGGGTTCTTTAAGGGTACTTATACACCCCATTTTACAGAATGTAAATGCACGTAAAACTAGCAAATAAATAAACCCACGTAAAAATTATTGCTAAGAAACCACCTTTTTTTTGTGGTCAAAAATCACGTTTTACGGTAAAACTCAATGACACTCAAAACTTTGAATAAAATAAAATGCTTTGAAAAAAATGATAATTAAGTAACCGAGTCGGGAAGATAATTAAAGTAAAGTTATAAGTTTATAGCCTTCAAAACCAGTAATAAGTCTTTGCAACTTTGACCTTTGACAAATAAAAACTTTTTAACAAAAAATTAAATTGACTTCAACGAAAAATAAAACATAAAAAAGTGAAAAATAAACTTTAGAACAAAAATCAATGTCTGAAGTCGGTGAATTTTGTTTGTTTGAATTCATTTTTTTGCCACCGACTTCAGACACTGATTTTTATTTTTCGTTGAAGTCGGTTTTATATTTAACCGACTTCAAAAAAGGAGGAGGTTCTATGTTCGTGTGTATGTATTTTTTTTTTTTTTTATGTATGTTACCTGATTTCTCCTCCATTTGTGAACCGATTCTTAAAATTCTTTTTTTATTTGAAAGAGTATACTCCTGAGGTGGTCCCATTTAAATTTGGTGAAGATCTGATCCTGATCTTCGGAGATATACAATAGAACTCTTCAAAAATAGACGGCAAATCTGTCGTGATTGCTGCAATCGCTTGGATGTTTATTGTTTATACAACATCACGCCTGTATGATCTGAGGGGGTACGCAGATGTGTACACCCAGATTTGGACAGTAAGATATTATGTAATGTTCCATTTATTGGGGATAAATAAAACCTATTATTTGTTTGGGAACAACTAAAAATGGAAAAATAAAAAACTTTTTGGCAAAAAATAAAACCGACTTCAAAAACACCAAAAAGTGAAAAATAAACTTCTGAAGAAAAATCTGCTTCTGAAGTCGGTGGCAAAAAAACGAAATCAAACTTTGAAACTTTTGTTTGTTTTATTCAGTTTTTTTGCCACCGACTTCAGAAGCAGATTTTTCTTCAGAAGTTTATTTTTCACTTTTTGGTGTTTTTGAAGTCGGTTTTTTTAGTTAAAGTTTTTATTTTTCACTTTTTAGTGGTTCACATGTGCTTACCCCTTCAAAGCGTACCGGCGTGATGATATGTTATCAGTAGACAGACATGAGATTTCAGCAATCCCAGTCCATTAGCTATCATTTATTGAGGAGTTCCGTTGCCTATCTCCGAAGTTCTTCATGAGATCTTCACCAAATAGAAATGGAATCACTCCGAGAAGGTACTTTACCAAAAACTACTCAAATCACTTCAAGTGTGCCTATAAAATTTGAAAAGTTCTCTCTATTTCTCCAGGGTCCCATTATCAGATCCTGACTTGATGATCATGGGACCACCTGGGAAGTATACCAAATCGAAATCGGTCCAGCCATCTTCGAGTAATCGGGGAACATACATAAAAAAAAAGATCCGACGAATTGAGAACCTCCTCCTTTTCCTCTAAGTCGGTTAAAAATGATTGCAATGACGGAGAGAACAAGTACCATTTGGCTTCGTTAGGGGTACTTTTACACCCTTTATACATACCTCGACAGATAAAGGTCTTCAACCTAGGACATGCGCGCGCCAACGCTTCCACACCATTCTCTGTGATAGCCTGACACCATGACACGTTCACGTGGGTCAGCAGCTGTGAATATTAGGATTTATTATAATTGGTCAGTTTATTTAACGTCACGCTTGTAATCCCAAAAGGGTTAGGCAGAGGTGAACCTAATAGTAAACCCACATTTCACCAGTATTTTTTTCAGCCATAATTCCAGACTCCGCGGCTGCTACTGAGAAATTTTGATCACCCTGGTAATCGAACTAAGGACCGGATACTCAGCAGTCGGTTTTGCGACCACTAGAGCATAGAGGCAGTAAATTGGCTACTTGACTACTGTTAAAAATTCACGAAAATGTAATGTTATTTCAAAGAACTAACAGAAATAACACGATGTGTGAAATAAGTAATAAAATCGATCAAAAAATGACTTGGTTTTAACTGATTTTAAATGGCGTGTTAGACGAAGATAGCGCTAACAAAACGTGACGTCATATGTCATACCGCCATAGTCGCGCGACAAGGATAGAAAGTGCCCCCACCAAAAACTTCTAAAGCATGTAACTACTCCATTCTTTTATCGATATTATTACTTTTTTCACACATCGTGTTATTTCTTAGAAATAACATAACATTTTCGTTAATTTTTAACACTAGTCAAATAGCCAATTAATTGGTCAGTACATTTAAACATTTTTAAACAGCAAATAGTTGTATGGTGTAGTGACTGACATCATCTTCCGAGACTTTTATAAACCGTGTTGGGATCGGTTTCCTGTCTAACCAGATGCAGCTGAATACCAGTATTTTACATGGACCGACTGCCTTTCTGACCTCCACAACCCTAGTACTGCTAGATTGGGTAAAACGGTACTCCTTGGCTTGCCAAGGATACAAATTTCTTCCTGCTATGCAACCGGAATATTAAAATAATAAGCAAAATAATAATAACGTCACAAATATTAACCTTACCGGGCATCCATCAGAGAGCGCCTTCAGCGATATGTCTGTGATGTTCGAACACGAGTCCAGGTTTATCCTGAAATACAAGGAAATATTCATAAATTACTTTACATCACAACTGTATGATGA
Organism: Diarsia brunnea; assembly: GCA_949774965.1. NCBI lineage: Eukaryota > Metazoa > Arthropoda > Insecta > Lepidoptera > Noctuidae > Diarsia > Diarsia brunnea. Next base: position 668,537 of record OX459023.1, on the reverse strand, counting down.
GTTTCTCCGCGTCGTTTTTCATTTAATTTATAACTAGCTGAGGTTGTGGCTTCGCCCGCGTTAAATTATATGCGATAATCTTGCTCGAGAACCACTCTGTCCATTGGTGAAAATAGCACGAAAATCGGTGCAGTAGTTTTTGAGTTTATCGCGAACAGACAAACAGACACGCAGCGGAGGACTTTGTTTTATATTATAATTTGTAGTAATGGCATATTCAAGACCTTCACAAATTTTCAGGTCTATTTGAATTGTTATTTCAACTGTATATTCTGGACTGAAGTATGTAGTTCTTCTAACAATTTAGAATGCTATAGGCACCTTAAAATGTTAGCATCTCGTTTGGATTTTCTGTACATGTTCATATTATAGAAATAGAAGTTTACAAAATTATACCAAAAACAAATTATAACAAAAGTCTAGAAACTAAAAGAAAATTTGAAACTCTCCGAACATGATAGTTACTTGGTCGGCTTACAGGCAAAGTCAAGTTTCAAGAGGAAGTAGGCTGCAAGAGCGAGCGAAGCAAGCTCGAAATGTTTTTGACCTTGGATAGGTTAGAATTGTTTCAAAATCGGGGGGGATTTTGAAACAATTCTAATTTCCCCTTTCGATTTCATTCGATAATTTCCCTCTCGGCTCTAGCGACGCCTATGAATCACTCAAATCGGGATAAAAACTATCCTATGTGTTAATCTAGGTTATAAACTATCTGGGAATCAAATTTTATCTAAATCCGTCCAGTAGTATTTGCGTGAAAGAGTAACAAATATCCATCCATCCATACTTACAAACTTTCGCGTTTATAATATTAAGTAGGAAGTAGGATATAACCGCAAAATGCACACAAATGATGTAGAGTTCAAATCTGTTCCTGACTGTAAAATTTTGCAGCAGTGAATTGAAATCTGTAGTTCGTTTTTCTGTCCAGAAACCCTATCAGACGTGACAGACACTTGAAATCTGCAGTGATTTAGTAAATTTGTCAGACTCACCTCAGCAACTTTTTGCACCGCCTCCCAAGCGCCTGGCAAGCGTTGTCGTTAATCTTGCGGCATTTGTTCAGGTTTAACTCCTCAATGTTTGGACATGACTGCAAAGGAAAACACAAAACTTGCAATTTTAGGTGGCCTTGTAATAAGGATGTTCCCTGCCTAAAAAAAAATATGATTCTGTGTAGTCCGTTTGGTAGATAATCGAAAAATATTGGTTACGTGTTTTTGTTTTATCAAATTAATAATAATTGACGAAAATAAAACGCGTCAAAGATCATGAGTAGGGGCTTGTGATGTCATTTTCTGGTAAAAAATCGTCTTCATTTTTTGTTTAACAACCAACTACCGTATTGAAAATATAGTTGAAAAACTGAAATATTTGCTTACGGGAAATTTAAAGTGTGAACGAACCCTTCACGAAGATGATTTCTCCGTAACTAGAAAGTTCTCAGATAAGGTTGAAACAAAAAAAAAACTTGCAATGACGGGGATAAAAAGTGCCATTCGGCTTCGTTTAGGTATTTTTGCACACAAAAGTTCTGTCTGGGAAGGTGTGAGTTTATATGTATCTAATGAACTGACCTGTGCCAGTGACCTGATGGATCCATCTCCTATGCTCTCGCAGCCTCGAAGGGAGAGTTCTCTGAGGAAACCGCCGCATCTGTGGGAGATGTTTTCTATAACAGGACCCTGGGGAAAGAACAAATTAAATCAAATCAAAATCATTTAATCGTAAACATAGGTAATAATTACATACAAGGTCTTTAAAATTTGATAGTGCGCTGTTTTGCCATTTGGCATACAAATTATAAAGATTTGGCCAATATGCTAACAAACTATCTACACAGCAAGTTAAATATAAGCTTATAAAAAGACGATTATATAACAATTATTATATTATTAAAATCATTAATATTTAGCCTTTTTTTCCTGGGGTGAAAATCATCAAATAACCCCTCCCGCTCTTGGGCAGAGCGAAAGGGAGTGTCAGACTTCTACTGACTAAAAACCACCCATGTTCCTTCTTAGCCCTTCATGTCGAGGCCGCGGTACCTCTTGCGAACAACCCGCAGAGAACAAGTGCCCTTCGTTTGCGTTAAGGGTACTTTTACACCCTTTATAGTTTCTCACCTCGACGTCCCTTTGAAACTCGAACAGATCTATCCTCTGCCAGTTGGAGCCGTCCAGAGCTAGTATGTTCCATAGTTTCGATACCTGCAACACACCAAAACATCATCAGCAATGATTACTTAAGCCGTCACTTACTGCGGTACTCAGAGATTTTTAATGATTACTTAAGCCGTCACTAAGTAAAGATTTGACATACTTTTGTATGACAAAACTGTCAAAACCTTTACTAAGTGATGGCCTAAGTTATCATTAAAGCTCTCTGAGTCCGGCAGTTAGTAAAGAATTGACATACTTTTGTATGACAAAACTGTCAAAACCTTTACTTAGTGATGGCCTAAGTAATCATTAAAGCTCTCTGAGTGCGGCAGTTACTCACACTTCTTTGCTAAATATACGTCAAAATACCACTGCCTAATTTGACAAACATTTTTTGGTTTTTTACTTAACTATAAATAAGTTATCTGATTTTTAACAAACAACGATTCGCGAATTTTTCGCGATTATCTCGGAAACTACTTTTTGCACTTAACTGCTTTCTAGTGAAAGAACGGCAGCATAAATAACTACCCGATTTAAAAACAACTTTTTTATCATAAAGGACAATACCTACTTTCCGATTAGCCCCACAGATTTTCATCAAAATGAAATGGTAAGAAAAGTCAATGAATTTTAGAATTTTTTTAGTGTTTTTTTGGCAGTCGGTTCTATTTTTTTGCAAAAAGATTTTTGTGCATTTTTGCCGTGTGGACATGGTAACCCCATTAGGGCCAGTGCTTACCTGTGCACATCGACATAGCGAGACGACGTCTAGATAGGACAGTATCCTGAGGAGCAACTCTTTGGGCAGCTTTCTGTTTATGTGGTTGTCATCTTCGCTCGTAAACCGAGCGATCTGGAACAATAGAAGTCTTTATATTATTTGTTGTGCTTTAAGGATCTATCATGGATGCTGAGTCTGCTCCTCCGGACAACCAGATAGTAAACGGACTCATCCTGAAGTCTACACGGCTTTTGTGGGCACTGAATAAATCTTTTTCGTGCTTCGTGATGGGTTCTTAGGTCCTTAGACTGCGCAAAAATGATTGCTGTGCAAAAACTCGCGGTTTACGGCGGGACTTGTTATGCACTCAAAATTGACGTATAAAATTTCCAATAAGCATTTTTATAAATCTCGGCGTGTGGGCACGGGGTTTCTTTTCGAAAAATTGCTTCACGAAATTAATGGACGTCCCTTTATATTGATAAAAGCTATTTAAACCAGAACCCAGGTACCAGCAGAATATTATCTCATCATCATCTGCCTAGCCTTTTCCCAACTATGTTGGGGTTGGCTTTCAGTCTAACCGGATGCAGCTGAATACCAGTATTTTACATGGAGCAACTGCCTATCTGACCTCCACAACCCAGTTAATACTAGGTAATACGATACTCTTTGGTAAGACTGGATGTCAGAATTTCAGGTCACTGACTACCTGTAACGACTGCCAAAGATCTATATATGGCAGCCGGGACCAACAGCTTAACGTGCTTACCGATGCACGGAGGAAACTCGGTATGTCGGGCGGTCACCCATTCACAGAACGAACCAGGCAAGCACAGCTTTACCTAAAGATCGACCCGAGTGGCAGTTCTTATTAAGCAGAATATTATCTATCTAATAATTATGAAAAACTGAACTTAAAAAACAGACAGACGACTGGTATGATCGGCAGAAAGGACGCCCTACCAAGTCAAACTTTTTGAAACTCGATGTGCCTCTCTTTGTTTTTAAAAGTTGCTCTGATTCCATGCCAACAAGACATTCCATAATTATTATGATTTAAGTTGTTGTTGTTGTTGTTGATTTAAGTTGTGTGACTGCCTCGTTGGTCTAGTGGTCGCAAGCGCGACTGCTGAGCATAAGATCCTGGGTTCGATTCCCGGGTCGGGCAAAGTGTTATTGGCTTTTTCCATCAGGAATTTATCAGTAACAGCCACGGAGTCTGGATTTGTGCCCGGTTGATGGCAATAGGCTTGCCCCCTATTACATATGGGACTTAACATAACTGGCAAAATGTGGGTGTACTATTAGGTATACCTCTGCCTAACCCTTCGGGGATTACAGGCGTGATGTTATGTGTTAAGTTGTATAAATCTTCATTTTATTTCAGAGTATTCTTTTATAACTCCCGCAATACTTTTCGCTTTTAAAACCAGAATGTAATTCAAAGTTATATATAATTTACAGGCGTCCTAAATTCTTTCGCGGCCATTTATTTCTTCACAACATCATCATTTTTTATTGCATGCCTAAGAGGTTTTCAATTTTATGTTTAAAACATCATACTAACACGATCGTATACTCCGGTACTGATACTGTTTACAAACATACAAATCTTTCCTCTTTATAATTTACTAGCTGATGCCCGCGGCTTCACCCGCGTGGATGTCGGTCAAATTATATACTAAAATCTTGCTCTTGAATCACTCTATCTATTAAAAAAACCGCTTCAAAATCCGTTGCGTAGTTTTAAAGATATAAGCATACATAGGGACGGACAGACAGCGACAGCGACTTTGTTTTATACTATGTAGTGACTAGCTTATAAGGGGGAAAAGTGGAATAATTCAAAATGATAAGTTTTCCACTTTTTTTTTTTTTTGGCGGGTTGAAAATTATCGAATAACCCGTCCCGCTCTTGGGCAGAGCGAAAGGGAGTGTCAGACTTCTACTGACTAAAAACCACCCACGTTCCTTCTTAGCCCTTCATGTCGAGGCCGCGGTATCTCTTGTGAACAACCTGCAGCCCCGACGGGGTCGTTTTTCCCTGAGGGGGATTTTCTCAGGGGGGAAAAGTGGAATAAGCCCTTTTGCCCGTGCGGCTTCGCCCGCGTGGATGTCGAAAAATATACCAACAAACTTTCAACCCCTATTTAACTCCCCGGGTTGAATTTAGCAAAAAAATCTAATTATACTGAAACCTTCCTCGAGAACCACTCTTATCCATTGGTAAAACAGCACGAAAATCGGTGCAGTAGTTTTTGAGTTTATCGGGAACAGACAGACAGACAGACGCGGCGGAGGACTTTGTTTCATAATATGTAGCGATAGTGATATTGGTGTCGATTGAGGAAATCAGCATGTCCTAGAACCAAATATTTAAAGACATGTGACATCTACCAACCCACACTGGGTCCACGTGGTGGATTATAGCCCATTCCCACTCATAGAAAGGAGTCCTGTGTGCAGCAGTGGGAATATTAAAGGCTGATTATGATAATGAGACGAAAAACTGAATGAAGCAGTCCTGGGGTCGATCCCCAAGTTGGGCAAAGTGCTCAGTAGCAGCCACAGGGTCTGGATTTGTGCCCGGTTGATGACAATAGGCTCGCCCCCTATTACATGGGACTTAAACATAACGGGCAAAATGTGGGTGTACTAATGGAAACACCTCTACCTTACCCTTCGGGAATTACAGGCGTGATGTTATGTAGTCAGGAAAAATAGAGACTAACTACCGTACTCAGAGAGCTTTAATGATTACTTAGGCCATCACTTAGTAAAGGTTGTGACAGTCTTGTCATACAAAAGTATGTCAAATCTTTACTAAGTGATGGCCTAAGTAATCATTAAAGCTCTCTGAGTGCGGCAGTAAATGTCCCATACTTCTTGCCTCGCCAGTTAAGATGGTGCATTGTGTAGTCAGTATGAATTCAAGATCTTTATTAAGTAAATGACAATGTTATTATGTCTGGTTCGATCTAGTTGTTGGCAGCAGTGCTGCGGGGCAATTTAAATGAATCAGTGGAACGATTTGATATCTTCTTTGCACCACTTTATGACTTGTGCATAGAAGTATAGTCGGGGCTGCGGGTTGTTAGCAAGAGATACCGCGGCCTCGACATGAAGGGCTAAGAAGGAACATGGGTGGATTTTAGTCAGTAGAAGTCTGACACAGGGAGTGTGTTCGCTCTGCCCAAGAGCGGGAGGGGTTATTTGACGATTTTCCCCCTGCCAAAAAAAAAAGAAAAAAAAAAACTTGAGAGGTGTCAAGGAACACCCGGATGGAACGAAGTTATTGTTATTATTTTTTATTATGTAAAAAAAAAAAAAAAATGTAGAAATGAAAATATCTGGCTTGCTTTCTATAAGAGAGAGAGAGACAGACAGAGAAACATGCGACGCCGCACAGCTTACAATAGCTTACTATAGCAAAAAGTGTCGTGACAACTTTTCGTAAGAATTTTTTCCGTCTAGCCCCCTTTCACAACGCGCGATAAGGAACTTCGTTCCAAAAAGTATAGTTACCTGGTTAGCTGTTGATTTTTTTTTATTCTTTTTAGGCTTCTGTGCCTCAAAAGGTAATTTATTGTTCAGTTAGCAAGAAAGCGCTACCAAAATAACAATTTTCTACATTCATACAATTTTTTATACGGTTTATTCTCATCTGCTATCAGTCACCTTTTTTGTTTTTTTTTTGGCGGGTGGAAAATCATCAAATAACCCCTCCCGCTCTTGGGCAGAGCAAAAGGGAGTGTCAGACTTCTACTGACTAAAACCCACCCATGTTCCTCCTTAGTCCTTTATGTCGAGGCCGCGGTATCTCTTGCGAACAACTCGCAGCCAACAGTCACCTCTGACTATGATCAGATGTGTGGAAGGAGGGATAACATTTATACAAATAATCTGTTTGTAATGTCAAAATAATCAATTATTGAATGCACAGACAGTACTAATTATAAAGAAAAAAACATTTTTTTAAATTTTTGTGTGTCTGTTTTCTCAGAAAAGGCTGGACCGATTTTAACAGAACTTTTACTGTCATTTGACTAAAGTTGTAAGAAGTAACTGAGGATACTTTTGTTAGAACCATTAGGTTTTCAAACCCATGAAATTAAAAGTAAAATAGGACTTGGTTAGGTTGCAAGGCACACAATGTTTTCCTACACCAAAGCAAGGTGATAAATACAATATGCACTAGAATCTCAAGTTATGTTTCTTCTACATACAGCAATTGAGATTTGTGTGGAAATATGAATGAAATATGAAAAAAATATTCATTTTTAATTAGATACTTTGCTTAACATTTTACACAAAATAATAACAAATGTAATAATAAAAAAAAAAGAGTGTGTGAGATGAGAAGAGAGTGAGATGAATGAAATTAAACTGTGTGGTGTGCTCCAAATAAAAATAAGTAAAAGTGAAAATTCGGGCGCCTGGAGTATACACAAAACTATGCCAAGGATAGACTTACCTGCGGGAGCTTGAGACTTTTAATCTTCAAGCGGGAAGGTATCAATAAAAATCGATCATGAAAAGTAAGAACGACTTTATTACCCGAAGGCTGCTGGTTTGAAAATTCCTTTCTAATTCTAAAGCTAACAGCTCTAATGTGTAAAATTAAGATGACATCGCTGTTATTCTAAGACCTGTCATTATTGCACTTTTTTAAAATAAATTGATGTTATTTATCATAAACCATACCAAACTCCGTCGACTAAATTAGGAACCTGATGGATTATCCAAGAGCATCTTGGTGATATTCGCCGAGATTGCCAACGGCGGTCCAAGATATATGCATTTTGGTAGGGGCGTGCGTTCAAAAATTTAAGTAATATGGAAAAAAAACGCCTTGTGGCTGAAAACAAACATGAATAATCGTTAGCGGATAAAAAATGGCGATCGATTTAGAAATCGTTGCAGAAATCGTTACGAGCAATATACAATTAAACTCACCGTTTCTTCCAAAAATCAAAATGTGGTCATCAGTAGATGAATGAATCCAAGCAAATAATTATAAAATGAAGTTAAAAGATCCTGAAACAATTAAATATCGGAAACTATTAGCGTCTGCTATCAAAATAGCCATGACAACGCGGAACGGACCGAAATCACAAAGAATTCGCTTACCTTAAAAAATAAAGGCTATCCAATTAGGATCATGACAAGGGCAATCGGCTACCACATAATTAGGGACTAGATGCCGCCCATCTCAAGTTATATTTTGAGATTTTATTGGAGCGCTCAAAAATCACTCCATTGATTCAAGGCTGTAGGTCGAAAAGCAAGAAATGTCAAAGTCAATTTGACAGCATCGAAAATAAAAATCAGTGTGACCACTTCACGAATCCAAGTCAACCAAAAATGAATTTTCATAAGGCAACACCAACCAGAGCCTACAAATCAAAGCAAAGAATTCAATAGTATGTAACAGGCTTAAAAGACTCGTTACATTACATCCCTCCCCGAAAATAAAAGAAAGGAACTTTCTTTTATTAGAAAGAAATCTTCAACACAATAGACCAGTCTTAACAACTTTCTAAATCCAAAAAAAGAAAAGAATCATAAAAGATTCGAAGTGTAAATGAATTCTGAACATGTCAAACGACAAGGTCTCAAGAATTTAATAAAAGTAAAAACATGCAAATGACAAAAAGTCAAAAATGAAATATGTGAAAAACAGAAAAATTATAAGTTATAAAAACTTGTTAAATGAAACGAAGAGAGAAATCTCTTAGCGCTTCTAAACTAAAAAACAGTGCAGTTAGGCACTATAGCCACTGACTACAAATTTCAAACGAATTCGAACAAATTACCAATACAAACTACAATTTTTAGTGCAGTTAGGCACCATCGCCACTGACTAAAAATTTCAAACCACTTGGAACAGTACAACTTTGAGTGCAGTTAGGCTCTATTGCCACTGACTACTATGTCAACTGCTTCCAACTCTACCATCTCTATGAGTGCAGTTAGGCTCTTTTGCCACTGACTAACTCCGTATCCAACAATCCAAAAAAATTTGAAACACCAAACAAGTTTTTTAAATAAAGCTGAAAGGCCTTATTTAAAATATTGTTACAGGCACAACCTGCAATGAAACAAAGGAAAGCGTATTGTGATCGGCTCATCACCACCGAACTTCCGAACACAATAGCTGTAAAAGAATGTTGCTGTGACTGGCTCAACACTACCAATCTCCCAAACACAGACAAACACAAAAAATCATTGAGATCTCCAATGAGAAATCTCAATAACGAAAAGGCGAAAGCCAAGGTTTCACAATGCGATCGGCACATCACCACCGAACTTCCGAACGCAAAGAAAAAGAATGACGAAAGTCAAAAAAAAATCCCGCATTGTGATTGGAACAACAATGTCCAACACAATGGAAAAAGGAAAAAATATGGCCGGAGCCGAAATCCCACATCGTGATCGGCACAACACCACCGACTTTCCGAGCACAATGGAAAAAAGAGTCGAAATCAAGGTCAAAAGTTACACCAAGATTCAAAAAATAATAAGGCATTTTGTAACAAAGGTTACAGAATGACCCTAAAAAGTAAAGTCCAGGATGAACGCGTTACTAACAAAGTCAAATCCGATCATTAAAGAGAATGAAACTCTAGTAAAAATGAGAAACAATTCTGTCAATGAACAGCACAAACTAGATTTAAAAATCGATTACTATTTATGACGAAGAGAAAATAGAATGATTTCAAACTATGAAAAAAGAAGAATACAAAAACTTGAAATTGAGTTCAAGTTTTTGATCTCAAGGTAAAAATAACCTGAAGTGTAGGGTTACATAAGATCCTAATAAAATGTAAACATGTAAAAGGTTACCCTTAAAAAAATAAGATCTTATACAATCCAACAAAAACGAACAAAACATAAAATAAGATCCTTCGGTGTGAAAAACATTTAGTGTGGAAAAAAATTGTATTTAATTAACAAAAATGGCCTAAGTTTTATTTTTAGAATGTTAAGAATTCAAATTCAATAAATTTATAAGAAGTTACCTAACATACATCTTTCAAATCGTTGATAACCTATCATCCATCCCCTCGTACATCACACTGTCAAAAACGACCTTCAAACAGAATTTATCAAAATCAAGACTAACACTTGGAAACCAAATTAAAATTTAATAATATCTTTAACATGATAACGTCCCACTGAACCTTTATTTAAATCTTTCAAAACATAAACGTTATCCGAAACCTTTTCAGTTATTTTACACTTTACAAACTTAGGTGCAAGCTTAGCTGAAAAATATGCAGGAGCATGAGATTGAACAAAACTTCTTCTCCACACCATATCACCCACACCAAAAGAAATGACTTTCCGACCTTTATTATAATAAGCGGCATTTCGCTTATACCCCTTTAACAAGTAAGCTTGAACTTTAACAAAATTATCACTAAGTGAATTAAGAGAAACTGCATAAGCATTCCTATTTGAAATTTCTAGTTGAGATAAGTTATCAACAGAACTACTAAAGTGATGTAATGACGCATCAAGAATAAGCTCCCTACCAAACATCAGAAAGTTAGGAGTAAACTCAGTAGCAAGGTTTACACTATTATTTAAAGCTAATTGAACATTGGGCAAAAAACTTGACCAAGTTCTATGATCATCTTTAACAAAACACGATATGCAGGTTTCGACCGTTTTATTATATCTCTCAACGGGGTTATTTTGAGGTGTATACAAAGTATTATAAAATATTTTGGTTATATTAAAACCTTTCAAAAAATCTACAAAATGTTTTGAAGTAAATTGAGTTCCATTGTCACAAACTACTATTTTTGGGCAACCAAATTTGAGAAATATTTCTTTATCAAAATGTTTACAAATTACTCTAGTGGTAGCATTGATCATTGGAAAGAACCAGCAATATTTAGTAAAAACGTCTACAACCGAAAGTATGTATCTATGACCAGAATAAGTTTTAGGTAGAATTCCTATGATATCAACTGAGAGCATAAGCATCAACAGCAGTACAGGTATCGACATCACCCGAATCCTGAAGCGGCGGAAACTGAACTCCCTTGTCCATGACTAACAAACAGCAAGGCGAATAGCAAACGAAAAGCAAAAACTAAATTTCAAAAAGTTAAAAGTTTGAAAATAAATTCTCAAGTTTGAGGTTAAGTATTGAAGTCAATGTGGTATTCCCATGAAAAATTACTAAGTTAATTTTATCGTTTTAAAAGTGCAATAATCACTTACAAGCAGCTTAAATCTAGATAAATTAAATGTACAATATTGTACTTACAATTAGATTAAATTATTTTCTTTAAAAGTTAAACTTAGTTTTTAAAATAACTTTACTGTTGAGAACAACAAAACACGGTCAATGCTATACATTTCTGTTGGTTTTGCTAAGAAAAAACATGTTATTAAAACAAACAGGTCAATAAACAAAATTATCAATAAGTAAACACCAAATATTGTTTACAAAGATTCACCAAATTAAGTTAAGTACTACTTATGAGTCAAAAATTAAAATAAACACAAAGTTATTGAAGTAACAATGTAGAACAAACTAATGCAAACAATAGACTCATAAGTTATTTAATAATTGTGCAATAATGACAGTATATAGGTACCAGACAAACCTACTTCAAGTCCCTGTTCGCTGAGCGACAATTGTAATAATAAAAAAAAAAGAGTGTGTGAGATGAGAAGAGAGTGAGATGAATGAAATTAAACTGTGTGGTGTGCTCCAAATAAAAATAAGTAAAAGTGAAAATTCGGGCGCCTGGAGTACACACAAAACTATGCCAAGGATAGACTTACCTGCGGGAGCTTGAGACTTTTAATCTTCAAGCGGGAAGGTATCAATAAAAATCGATCATGAAAAGTAAGAACGACTTTATTACCCGAAGGCTGCTGGTTTGAAAATTCCTTTCTAATTCTAAAGCTAACAGCTCTAATGTGTAAAATTAAGATGACATCGCTGTTATTCTAAGACCTGTCATTATTGCACTTTTTTAAAATAAATTGATGTTATTTATCATAAACCATACCAAACTCCGTCGACTAAATTAGGAACCTGATGGATTATCCAAGAGCATCTTGGTGATATTCGCCGAGATTGCCAACGGCGGTCCAAGATATATGCATTTTGGTAGGGGCGTGCGTTCAAAAATTTAAGTAATATGGAAAAAAAACGCCTTGTGGCTGAAAACAAACATGAATAATCGTTAGCGGATAAAAAATGGCGATCGATTTAGAAATCGTTGCAGAAATCGTTACGAGCAATATACAATTAAACTCACCGTTTCTTCCAAAAATCAAAATGTGGTCATCAGTAGATGAATGAATCCAAGCAAATAATTATAAAATGAAGTTAAAAGATCCTGAAACAATTAAATATCGGAAACTATTAGCGTCTGCTATCAAAATAGCCATGACAACGCGGAACGGACCGAAATCACAAAGAATTCGCTTACCTTAAAAAATAAAGGCTATCCAATTAGGATCATGACAAGGGCAATCGGCTACCACATAATTAGGGACTAGATGCCGCCCATCTCAAGTTATATTTTGAGATTTTATTGGAGCGCTCAAAAATCACTCCATTGATTCAAGGCTGTAGGTCGAAAAGCAAGAAATGTCAAAGTCAATTTGACAGCATCGAAAATAAAAATCAGTGTGACCACTTCACGAATCCAAGTCAACCAAAAATGAATTTTCATAAGGCAACACCAACCAGAGCCTACAAATCAAAGCAAAGAATTCAATAGTATGTAACAGGCTTAAAAGACTCGTTACACAAATGATGTCAGACTATAATGTTCTCCATTATTTTGAATTATGACTGAATAATTGGATATATTTTTATTTTATTTTTTAATTGGATATTATTACTTGTGACATCTACCAACCCGCGCTGAGCCCGCGTGGTGGATTATAGCCCATCTCTCTCCTAGAGAAGAGAGGTATTGAAGAAGAAGACATGCTGAACAGTCCCCAAATGAATTGGGATCAGGGCAAGAGAATGATGATGATTGAGATAACGGCACGGTTGGTGCAGTGGCTAAGCGATTGGACTGCTGCGCTGCGTGTCGCGGGTTCGATCCCCGCACGGAACAAATGTTTGTATGGCCTGGAGATAGTTGTTTCGGGTCTGGGTATTTGTGTATGTGACTTTATATGTTTGTGAACACACCCACGATACAGGAAAAAATCCTAGTGTGGGGCAATGTTTTTAAAAAAAAATTATGGATGTAGCATTTTATTCAGTTACAGAAGTTTGAATCCTGTCTCATCCCTATTGCCTCAATCTTCTTAGTGTGTCAAAGGCAATATAAATTGAGTAGGTCCAGAACTGAAGACTATTGGGCACCGCACTGCCAAAAGCCTTTAGTATTTACCACTTGCCTACTGACCGCGTGAGATTTTACCATCTCAACATGCATGATGTAACCAAGGTTGTGTAACAATATTTTGATTTAAAAGAGTGTCGATGGCGTTCTGCCCATTCTTCTCCAGAGAGATCTACGCTAGGGAATGGGCAACTACAGTACCTACATTCAGTTATTATGCCTTGTGCCTGGGCCTGTAGCTTCATTTGAAATAAATGATTTGATATTTTTTATTTTCATAATGGTGTATAAATGTGAATGATGCAAAAGGAGTAACTACGTAAGGATAGCTGCAGGATGTCGTGATTATAGCAGAGATGTCACCTATTCTATATTTTTGCCTCCCATATGCATGTGATAATTTATCTGTAGTGCCTTAGAAAATATTCATTAGTACCCACTCGTGTTTCACATTAAATTCATCATAAAAGATCACATGAAGTAAGCACATGTACACCGTGTGATTGGAAAATATGATTCATGCTGTGTCGTCTTTAAATGTAGGTACTTTACAAGTATTTAAACAAACAAACAAGCATGGACTAAAAGTGACGTGATTAGTAATTTCTTATCTGATAAACATAATTTACTAACAGAGAGTCTAGCGTCGCATTAAAAACAAAAGCAAATTGAATTAATTGCGCGCTATTAACGATTTTACGTCAAAAATATAATTTTCCCGCTTCAATTTATTTAAAAAAACATGCTTTCTTTTCTCTATCACGCTTTCCTCATTTCTTTAAATGGCAGGCAAAGGTAACATGCCGAAAAACCACGCGCTTCATTAAAAATACGTCTTAAAATTAACAAAACAATCATTATAACGGTTTATAAGCAATTCATGGGTTGAGTGGCCGCGCGCCTCAGGTCATTTACACTGACCTAACAAAGAAAAACATGAATACTGAGTACCGCGTGTGATTAAACAACAAAATAATAATCACGACATGATAAAAAACTTATCCAAAGATTACGTAGAACGCGTCTTTTTGTGTTATTCAAAAATAGAATAGGTATGTCTGCCAAACATGTAAATAAATGAATATTTATAAGTATTTTGGGTTTGTATTATAGGCTTATTCCCTGGAAACGTCGTAAAGTGCGTCAAGAACAAAGAAATGGGCCCGTAGCGCCCATGTCAGCTGTTTTTATCACAACGAAAACACAAACAATGACATTAATATTGATTACTGCTCACCTCGAATTTATTCCTTCCGGAATAACTCATGCTCGGGTAAGGTGTTACCTTAGCCACAATGTATGATTTAGAACACTTATTAAAACGATAATTTGTGCACAGTGCACCACTAAACAAATATGGAGGAAAATTTTATTTGATTTTTCGCAGACAGCGACGAAGTCAAGACGTCCTTTATCAGCTGCACACTGGGTTACCAGACTGACATAATTTTATTTCCCCACTTTCAACCCACTTGTTGTTTTACCGACAAGCCAGAAATAGCACAGTGTGTGCCCAACGTGTGAATAACACTAAGTTTAAAACGGGTGTAATAATTTATTTATTTGAAAGCAAGTTGTAAGGGTCACAATGTTTTCTTCTTCACAATGATTCTGTATACTTACGGTTTTTTGTCTTGAAAAGTAGAAATATTTTTTATCAGCATAGAAACGACTACGAGCATCGAAAACGTCTTTTAAAAACGCCATATGCGTTATGTCTAAAATAAAGAGATATTTATTTTTTAAAATAAAACATCTCAAATTTCGTTTACCATTAACAGGTTCAGTCAGTAGTCAGATTGTCTTTTAAATACACGTTGAGTTATTCGGTCCATTTTTAAATGTTTTATATTTTTTTTAGGCAAAGTGAAATAAAATTAAAATGTATTCAACGTTTGTAGGAAGCAAATATTACACACTGTGGGGGAAAACGCCTCACGCGGCAACCCTAACAACGTTCCAGGTAACAACTCGCATAATCCGTAGCATAAAAAATGTTCAGTGCCTGCTTCGAAATGATTGGCAATTTACATGAATTTATAAACAACTTTCTATATCTGTCTCTGTCACTTATACCTAAAACAAAATAACTTGTCTCTTTCTACTCTAAAAATACCGGTCAATATAAATAATTTACAGAAATTCCAGTTAGTTACTGGAATTGTATCGTAATAAATAAAAGAGAATGTTTACGTTTTGTAACGAAACTGTGAAAATACGATCAATTCCTAGACTTTTAGGTAGACTAGAACTCAACAACATAGGAGGAAATATTTGGATGAATCATAAAACAGTAAATATCTAGCTATAACGCATCTATAACGTTGCACTTATTTATTGATTTGAGTGCACACTCATAGTTCCCGGGCAGTCATCGAGCTTTAGAAAGAGACTGACACACAACAGAGACAGCGAACTTTTTATAACTCGAAGTGCAATATTGACGTCCGGGCAATGCGTCCGGGTATTAAATGAATGACCCCGAATGACCTATTTTGCATCGCCTTGTCTTGTAGGTTGAAAAATTGATATTATTGCCTCTTAGCAGTTTTATTAGGAACTTAAGTTTTGTCAGAATACAACAGTAGCTTATGTACGCGCGGAGTTCTATCAGTTACCCAATTGTCCAACGGGATCATACAACCGACAAAAAATGTCATCCAAATCCGTTTAGTAGGTAGTTCGCTTGCATCCTTACATCCCCAGCCACATTCACATTTCCATTATTAGGATAGAATTAAGTCAGGGTTAGAGCCTATACATGCTGGCGGGGTAGTGGCGTGTCAACTGAACACTTTTAAAAATCATCATGAGTTGTGTGAAGAGTCCATAAGCCTGATGCTGATGCGTGATGTGGAAATTATGTTTTCCTACCTCCGCTGATCATCCGTGATTCTGGGTTTCAGGAGTTACAGTGGTTTGGGAATAGTGTGGCGTGGTCGTTCCAAATTAAAAAAAGCTAATGTTGTCCTCCTGCAGGGTTAAGGCCACCACTCACCACCCACCACTTTTCTGTCCTTTTCTTTTGGCCTGTCATGTGACCCGCTGCTGGTCAAAGGCATCCTCTTTCTCCCTCCCAAACTATCTTGTGCAATATCTGGCCCTCAAACAAGATTAGATCGTCACATCACCTTCGACGCGGTCTACCTCGATGGTGATGTAACCCCCCACCGACGACGCGGGTGCCAGGTGTAACCCCCGTCGTCGGTGGGTTTAAATATGGACATCTAACATCGGTTGATTGACAAGGATTCTTAATGTCAGAAGAAGTAATTCCGAAAAAAGAAACCACAGGTTTGTTAAACAATATAAATTGTTTATTTTTAGGTACATAATTACTAAAATACATTTCAACTTAGAATTTAAAGATACCGAAAAACTAGACTAAAACACAATTTAAGTCCCTCATCCATCGCAAATGGCTAAGCTAATATTGATGGCAGCATTTACAGTTGGACCCAGAAAGGCCATCCTTCTTTTAATTTGTTAGTTAAATAACGTCTTGGTGATGTCAGAAGGCTACTTGATCGCCGAGTCTGCCACCAATGGTGGCGGATTTTACTAATTTAAGTATCATCTCTCACCAGGAGAACAGAGGTAGTAACAACTGCGACGGACTCGGACGCAACCACCACCAGACGTGGTAGATGAAACAAAATGGTCGCAACTACCTCTAGTAGGCAGATACTGGTGGAGCAGATGGGAATCATCAGCCATAAAATACTGGTATTCAGCTGACTGATGGTTATGGATGAGGTTTTATTAAACACTGGCAGTTACCTCCTTGGTTATCCTACGCTAATAAATTAAACGAATATAAATCAGCCTATAAAAGGATCAGCAATAGGTTCCTTAATCTTCTCAAATGGATAATGAGGGTGTGACTGCCAGAAAGACGGCAGGGTGAACCGGGTATTAGAATTGTATGCATTGATCTTCTCGATTTCATCTTTTTCCAACTTGAAGTCGAAGATGTTGATGTTTTCCAGAAGCCGTTTCGGGTTCACTGTCTTCGGGATTGGTACCACGTTCCTGTCGACCTGGAGAACATATAAAACAAGGTTTAGGTTTTCTTGGCACTTTATTTAAAATTCTGTCCTTCTGACCGTTTTCGGTCACAGTGACCAATCGTAGAGGAATCGTATTTGGAGTCTTTCGACTCAGTTTATAATGTTATAGTGGACAAGTCTGTGCGTAAACACAGGCGCACTGGCGCCTTTACCAGGGGCGAATCCAGGATCTTTTTGTGGGGCGGGGGGGGGGGGGGGGGCATCGAATCGAATGACACCTCGTTCATATTTTTCGGAGGCGGAGAAAAACTATTGAACCAAAAAGTCCTTGTTGACTAGATTACAAATGTGCCCCCAGAAAAAATCTTATTCCGGCCAGAAACACGCAAGAGTTTCACTCAAGTTAGAAAAAGAAACTCCAAAACCGTCTGGGGGAGGGCACGTGCCCCCGTGCCCCCCCCCCTCTGGATCCGCCCTTGTCCTAGGCCGTTATTCTCATAGGCCGATGGGATGGCAATCCGACACGATGGACATAGATCAAAAGCAGTTCCAACCACAGAACAGATAAAAGAGATTAGAAAGGAAATAGTTCCTGATTTGTATTAGAACGCCTGTCGCCGCTTGTCTCCCACTCTCTATATCCACTACAAGCAAGAGGCTAATATGTTCTGTGGTTCCAACGGCCGAACACCCGGCTACTACTGAGAAATGACTAGGTAATAGAAAAACCCAATACTTAGAACTTTTTGGCGTACCCGGGGATCGATCCCAGGATCCCACGCTCAGCAGTCACGATTGCGACCACGGGACTAACGGGGCAGTCATTACTAGGGATTCGAACCTTAGTGGTCAAATGCTACTGTAATTTGCACCTCTGCCATGTTATGTGAGATTTATTTTACGATAATTGAAACCAGTTAGTCGGTCCATGTTACTCACCAACCACCTCAAGACAACTTGAGCAGAAGTTTTCCCATACTTCTTGGCTATTTCCACCAGCACGGGGTCATCCATCTTCGGCCCAGGGAACTCCATGCCGAACCGCATCACTAGGGAGCCGAACGGACTGTATCCCATGACGATGATGTCATGAGAACGGGCGAAGTTGATGAGTTCTTCTTGGATTATTTGAGGATGGACCTGCGGAGTAGTTGTCGAAGGCACGTCAAACTAGCAAGTCTTTGGAGTCCAAACGAAACTAACCTTGTTCGTAACTAATAACATTTATTTGCGCTCCATCTTAGTTTAAATAGATTTCTATTCCGGACACCAGTCATATTGGTTAAAAGTTTATGGTTGATCAAAGATCTGTCACCAAAAAAATTTTTCCTCTCTTACCTCAATTTGCAAAGCCACGGGTTTCACAGTCCCTTCATCAAGGATCCTCTGCAGTTGCTCCTTATTAAAATTCGAAACGCCTATGGACTTGGCCAGACCAAGTTTCTGCATGTCTTCCAACCCTCGCCAAGTTTCCAAGAAGTCTACGTCTGCGTGGGAGTAATCAGCCTGAAATGAGAAAGGAAAGAATTAATGTAAATAAAAGGTACCCAATTCAAGACCTCTTGGATTGCTTCCTCGCCAAGCACACCATCGTGACTTCGTGAGAAGTGGAAGGAATCGGGGGAGGTTCCCAGGAGAAGGACAATCATCATCTGCCTAGCCTTTTCCCAACTATGTTGGGGTCGGCTTCCAGTCTAATCGGATGCAGCTGAATACCAGCATTTTACATGGAGCGACTGCCTGTCTGACCTCCACAACCCAGTTAATACTAGGTAATACGATACCCTTTGGTAAGACCCAGGAGAAGGACAATACGGGCTATTTAAAAAAAGTTAGAAAAATGAAGTTGAGAATTGGCCGTTGTAATTACATGAAACAGTCCCCAAAAACGCTCGCCCTTCACCACTTTCTGGTGTTTTAACAGGGAAAGTGGTGGAATAAATTCTCAAGCACCATGTAGGTTTTCTATTTAAAAAAAAATCATCATCTACCTAGCTTTTTCCCAACTATGATGTTGTCAGCTTCCAGTGGCAGTGTAACTACTAGTGATGCAGCGGAATACCAGTATTTTAAATGGAGTGACTGCCTATCTGACCTCCACAACCCAGTTAGTACTGTGTGATATAACTCCCCTCGGTAAGCATAGTTGTCAGACTTTTGAGCCACTACTTTTGCTCAGCAGTGGGACGGTATGGGCCAGCTATAATAATTAATGACTTAATTACTTTCAAAAGGTCTGCAATAGATAGTCGGGTCAACATCTTAGAACGTGCTTTTCGAGGTACAAGGTAACTATGTAATACGTCCATGATCCACGGACCAACCTAGCAAAGCGAGATGCAGAGATCGACCTGAGGGGCGGGTTATTTCGCAACGAGCTTCTTTTAAAAATATATCATCATGATCTCTGAAGGACGTCTACTGCCTTCCTCAAGCATCGTCACAACGAGCAATCCTACGCTTTCGAAGGCGCAAGAATCCTGTGTTGGTTTTATCGTTATATACAACACTAGCCTTTGCGAGCGGCTTCGCCCGCTACAACTCGAAAATTATCCCACGGGAAGATAAAATCGGGATAAATACTATCCTATGTGTTAATCCAGGTTATAAACTATCTGCTTACCAAATTTTATCCAAATCCGTTCGGTAGTTTTTGCGTGAAAGAGTAACAAACATACACACTCACAAACTTTCGCCTTTATAATATTAGTGAATTCCACCATTACCAGTCTGCCGGTCTTTCTCGTTACCTCGATGTTTGTTAAAGAATTTCAATTTGTTAGGTCCCTTCGTTCCTGAGAAAATCGGTGGTGACACACGGACAGACAGACGGACAAGAGAGTGCTTATAAGGGTTAATTTTTTTACGTTTTGAGGTACGAAACCCTAAAAAGCAAGTCATACTCACATTAACACTAATAGGCCAGTGCATCAGGTACAGGTCCACATAGTTGAGTCCAGTCTTGTTCAGGGTGTCTCTCAGGGCAGTCGCTACCTCTTCTCTTCTGTGGTGAGTGTTCCATAGCTGAGGATTTATATTAAAATTGCATTCGTTAGATGTTTTTTAAAGTACGGTCAGAGGTCTTGCCACCAAGCCTGGATCCCACAATGAAAATATTAAAAATAACCGTTAAGGAGTTGTACCTTCCATCATCAGCGCATCCACACGAGATTATGATTATCAGATACTTGAACAGCTTTAGAAAATATATAGAAAACGTAATAAGTGCCTATAAAATTTAAGGGTTGACCTCGATTTCCCTGGGACCTTATTATCAGATCCTGACTTGGTGACAATGGGACCACCTCGGGAGTATATTCTTTCGAATACCAAAATTATTTTTAAAATCGGGCTACAATTGACGGAGATATTGGTGAATATACATCAAAAAAAGAAAAACATACGAATAGAGAACCTCCTCCTTTTTGGAAGTCGGTTAAGGATAGCGGAGGAGTAGGAGACACATAATTTGTGGAGACGGGACTAAACTTCAAGCTTAGAGGCACTCACCTTAGTAGTAATAAACACATCCTCCCTCGTAACCACTCCCTGCGCGATCTTCATCCTAACAGCCTCTCCTATTTCGGCCTCAGTGTTGTAGATAGATGCTGTATCGAAGTGTCTGTAGCCAACGTCAATGGCGTCTAGGACCACGTTACGAAGCTGCTTGTCCTGGGACTTGACCACGCCATTCTGGAATAAGAAAATAACATACAGTGACGGTTGACGGGGAGAGTGGAAGAAGATAGCGTTTTTCGCCATATCGTAAGGGAATATCCTGTCCCTTCGGGGCTGCGGGTTGTTCGAAAGAGATACCGCGGCCTCGACACAAAGGGCTAAGAAGAAACATGGGTGGTTTTTAGTCAGTAGACGTCTGACACTCCCTACCGCTTCGCCCAGAGTGGGGGGAGACATTTGATGATTTCCCACCGTCAAAAAAAAGGAATATCCGTTAATCACGTGAAGTTTTTTAAGCCACTGCTCCTTCCCAGCATCACGTATATTTATACGCTTTTTGAATGCAAATTTTGTTTTAAAAGCCAGACTTACATGAGCTACAACGACCATCTGAAACAATTAAAGGCTGAAGTAAAGACCTAACTGCCATACTCAGAGATGTTTAATCATTACTTAAGCTATCACTTATGAAATATTTGACATACAAAACCTTTACTAAGTGACATCTCTGAGTACGGCAGTAAGTCCCGGTTTCCACCAAAGCGGAGAGGAGATGTGCCAAGTTTGACCAATCACAGGAAGGGCGATAGATCAGATGTAAATTTTAACTAATGTGATTGAACGATTTCCGCACATCTCCTCTCGTCTCCGCTCCTCTTCGCTTTGGTGGAAACCGTGCCTACCACACGCTCAACCTTCACTACACTTTTGCCTGCGCAATTACACGGTGCACACAGTACATCGCGCGTGTGGTTGGTAATGGTAATACAGTTTAACCAACCACACGCGCGATGTACCGTGTGGACCGTGTAATCGCGCAGGCAAGACTGTGGTGAAGCCTGTGCAGTGTGCGTGTGATAGGCCCAGAAGCGTGGTTTGTGATTTTTGCAAGAAACTCCATTTATACAGACGCCAGCTAGCTTATAAAGCTAACCAAAACTGTCAAATTTAAAAAAGTTTGAAACTAAAGTCCATTTCACGAAAGAAGTCCCGCGGACAATTGTAGAACTAAATTTAACAGATCGGCCATGTTGTCGTTTGTCGATGTTATCAAGGTGCGTTTGTTGTGGTAGATATTTTGTGAGTTTATTTTTGGATTAGTGCGTTTTATGGTTTATTTACGATGCCAAAAGTTGTGAAACAACATCATGTCGCGCGACATACAGCGCTGCGACTGCGGGACTTCTTTCGTGAAATGGACTTTAGTGCTTTTTCTTTGGTCAGAGGCTAAGTGTTGCCATACAACGCGGCAAACGCCGCCACGTTGAGGAGTTTTTCGATGCCCTTTTGTAGTTAGTTTGTTTTTAGGTTAGGTAAGTTTATATTTAGTACTTATAGTCTTAAATTAATGAATTTATATACTTATGTACTTTGGAAGAAATATAATAATATAAAGAGACTGTAGTAGTTTGTCGTTAGGCCGGACACAATAGGGTAGTTAACTAAAAAAATCGAAGTAGTCCGTCAGATAGATGTCCAAAAAATATTGGACACGTATTTTTTCTGTTTTCACGTACACAAACAATGAAGACGATACAGTGCTTTGAAAACTCGTGTGACGTCATATTGTAAGACATTAGTATGACATGTTTTACTGGTGAGTGACGTCACGACCCCCCACTCAAATCTTTCTTCATTTTTTATTGATTTGATAAAACAAATAATACGTATCCAATATTTTTCGATAATCTAACAGACGGACTAATTAGAATCATATTTTTTTTAGTCAGTAAACATCCCCATTATGACATGTCATAAAGTACTAAACTATAGTAATGCTTACCTGATCAAATCCAAGGTATGTGCCCAAACCAATAGCTGGCATTTCCCTTCCATCCGACATCTTTAATTTCGGCACAGTTACAGCAGAGCTCATCTGAAACAAAAGAAATGGTTTGGAATTCCTCACAAGTCTTCGTAGCTTCTTCCCAACTATGATGTGAACTTCCAGTCTAAACGGATGCAGCTGAATACTAGTATTTTACATGGAGAGACTGGACTGCCTATCTGACCATAATTACCCAGTACTCAGTACTAATTATACACCTACCAATGAAACTCAAATCATCTTAGGTTTTAACAAGTTACAAGACAGGTTTAAATATGTTGCTTAAGATGTGCTTCGTAACTTTAATAACAAAATAATTATGTAGATCATATTTAATTTTATAGACTTCAATAATAATTTTATATTAACACTGAAAACGGAATATTTACCGTGTTTACTATTATCCGAGATCTTTGTACTTGCTGGTTTGAGGCACGAGAAAATATATTGAGGAATGGAAGGATTTGGGGGAGGGCTTTGCCTAGCAGTGGGGCAGTAAAGGTTTTAAAAACAAAATCTCTGGCATAGTGAGTTTCATGTGTCAGCTGTCAGCGGTACAGGCGGTACGGCGAACAGAAAGAGGGTAGATCAATTTTTCTGTTTATAAACATCCACCCGCAATAAATAACTCCAGTTCATCTTTGACTAGCTGATGCCCGCAGCTTTGCCCGCGTGGATGTCGGTCAAATTATATACTAAAACCTTCCTCGAGAACCATTCTATGCATTGGTGAAAACAGCATGAAAATCGGTGCAGTAGTTTTTGAGTTTATCGCGAACAGACAGACAGACAGACGCGGCGGGGGACATTGTTTTATAATTATGTAGTGATGTAGTGATATTGATTTAGTGATGATGGTGCTTGCAATAACACCGAAATATTGGAAAAATTTGTTACTTATAAATAAAACATATTTTGATTCTTTCAGTATTTTATTTATTTTTTGTCTAAGTATTAATAAAGCGCTTTGATGAGTTATTGAACAAAACCACATTCTCAAAGATTGGACATTTTGGGAGTTGGACATTTTGAGGATCGGACATTTTGAGAATTGGTTATTTTGGGAATTGGACATTTTGGGTTTTGGACATTTTGACACCGTTGGACATTTTGCCGCTGAACGCAAAACTACGAACGTAGTTAATGTCCCGTTTATTAAATGTAATTGAAAAATGGTATTGAAAATAATCATTATATCACTTCAATAACATGAAAACAACTGTCTCAAATCTAGTATCAAAAGGCGATGAACCTGAGTGTCTATTGTTTAAAAACAAACAAAATAATTATAAAAGTGTTTGTTGTCATGACAAATATTTGAACATGTAAGTAATCAAAAAGTATAATCAGAATGTAAATACATATAACAGGTAAACCTACCTCTAAAACCGTTTTATCTCTTTTAAATTGTAATTTAAGTCCTATTTGTAACACAACTCGAACAACAACAACTCAACAACTCAACTCAACTCGATTTCATGTAATTAAAATTAGCACTTTTGGGCCGGCGACGTTGTTCGCAAAAATTGGGATAGTGCGGGTGATATGAATGATTAAAATATAAAATAGCACCCACGAACAATGTAGCTTTCTACTAGCAAAAGATTTTTTAGAATTGGATCATTAGTTCCGGAGATTACCCCGTAAAAACAAATACCTCTTTATAATATTAGAACAGTAAACGCGTGCGCGCGCCGTCAATGTCTAACGGTTACTGAACTTGTTGTTGATATCACTATCATGTAAGTAAAAAAGAACTAGAATTTGTCCCAGGATTCGTTCGTGTGTACGTCGGGAATAGGGATGTTTCCTTAGTAAATAAAATATGATTCTAATTAGTCCGTCTGTTATAATAATTCGATTTGTTGTGAAGTTCTTTATATTAAATCTTTCTTAACACTTCTAAAATTAGTTTTAATTTTTGATTTTATTTTTTTTCAAATGCAAATATCCCAGCTTCGAAATCACTTAGGACAAAAATAATTGAACATATATGTGTACTTAATACAGCCCAACAAAGTAACATGAAAATTATTGGTGGCCGCTAAAAAAAAAAACTAAGCCGCTAGTCCATACAAAGTCGATGCCCTTTTAACCATTTTCTATGACAAGACTACTGCATACAGATAAATATTTAAAAAAAACTATACGTTTCCGGCAAAAGACGAGACGTTTTGGGAAAAGACGTAGAGGAAGGCTAACTAATTAATGTCTTAGAAAATGATGTCACACGAGTTTTCAAAGCACTGTATTGTCTTTATTGTTTGTTTACGTGAAAAAAGAAAAAATACGTGTCCAATATTTTTTGGAAATCTATCTAACGGACTAATTAAATTTTTTCAGTTAACTACCCTATTCGGGCAAAGTGTTATTGCGTTTTACCATCAGGAATTTCTCAGTAACAGCCACGGAATCTGGATTTGTGCCCGGTTGATGGCAATAGGCTCGCCCCCTATTAGATGGGACTTAAACATAACTTTACACCTTTGGCGTTGAATAACCTTTATATTTTTGTTCAGATAACCGTGAAAGAGTAAATAAATTGATAAGAATGATGTAAACATTGTTTGTTAAGTAATTAGGTATTTAAAATTTTTACTCGAAGTAATTAAAGAGAGCGAGGGACACGTGGCTAAATAGTAGCAGTCGCGCAAGGTTAAGCTACGCATGCCGAGGTTGGTTGGAGGATGGACCCACACCCACTATTTTTTTACACCGAGTTTCCACCGACGCTGACGGTTCAAACTCAAAGCATTTATTTCAATTAAACCATTACAGGCACTTTTGAATGTCAGAAGAACAATTCATAAAACAAAACTAAACTACGAGTGCAATACGTCATCCCGAAAGCCACCACGCCGAGCCACACGCCGCCGAATACCCGCAACAACGAACTCTGCGAGCACGAAAGCACGCAGCGACGCACACCGCAACAACGAATGCACGAGACTCCAAATCACGAAACAATGAATGCACGCCGCAACGCGCAACCGCCGCCCCGCGACCCGGAGCCCCGCGCACCCACCGCCACGGCACGCGCCTTTAACCGGTTAACCGGTTAAGTCGTTGGTCCGGTTTTTTTTATCACGTAAACTTAGAAGTTTGTTTTTTAGCAGCTTCAAGGGATTGTAGAATTGTTACTGAGTATGACTGCAATTTCAACTCGATTCCATCACGTGTTCCCGAGATAAAGAGTCCTGACAGATAGACGAACTACTTTCCGTGTGTTCCTTTGAGGTACGGGTCCTTCCCGTCGGGGCTGCGGGCGGTTCCAAAGAGATACCGCGGCCTCGACACAAAGGGCTAAGAAGAATCATGGGTGGTTTTTAGTCAGTAGATGTCTGACACTCCTTACCCAGAGCGGGAGGAGTCATTTAATGATTTCCCACACCACAAAAAAAAAAGGTACGCGTCCTTTAAAAACGTGTTGCACCGACCCTATGTCACACATTGACAAGTGAAGCCAGATAATACGTATAGTGTATGAATGCAAGGTGCATCATACAGGTATATTTTATTAGCAAACATTCACAGCATACCTGATGTTGTGACTTGTGAATGTAACATCAAGAAGGGATTGTATGACTGTATGGAAGGTCGCCACTCGTCCTTGCCTACACACATCTGCACAAGGCATGAAGGTTCAAGACAGGCACCTCTCCAATCGTCTTTATATGGCAAATAACTATCATTGCCAAGATATCTTCCGTATATTATGGAAAACGGTGTTTTTAGTAGCTTGATAGTCACAAGTCACAAGGCTAACATATATATAGATCTTTGGCAGTCGTTACAGGTAGTCAGTGACCTGAAATTCTGACATCCAGTCTTACCAAAGAGTATCGTATTACCTAGTATTAACTGGGTTGTGGAGGTCAGATAGGCAGTCGCTCCATGTAAAATACTGGTACTCGGCTGCATCCGGTTAGACTGGACGCCGACCCCAACATAGTTGGGAAAAGGCTAGGCAGATGATGATAGTCACAAGTCGCTGTGGCCGAAATCGGTCGGGATCATAATATTATATACAAATAGGGTGTTAAAGTACCCGTAACGCAAACGAAGGGCATATTTTGTTCTCCCCACCACTGCGACCATTTTTTTTGTTCTAGACCATACCTGGGAACCCCATAGTTACGGAAATATTGGGGGTCAAAGTTCCAAATTTTTCACAGCTGTTGTGTAAAAACTTTTTTTTTCAGATAACTTTACTTAAATTACCTCCATGACCCGTTTACTATTCAAAGCATCCAATAGCACAATGTTTTAAGAGTGCTACATTGAGTTCTACCGTGAAATGTGATTTTTGACCCCAAAAAAAAAATCGTTTCCCAGCAAAAAAATTTTGCGTAGGGATACTTAATTTGATGTACAGAATGCTTGGTTAACGGCTGTGTGATGGGTTGATTTACACCCTGTATAAGTCACAAGACTAAGTAAAAACATCGTGAGGAAACCGGCATGTCTTAGAACCCAAAAGATCGATGGGAGAGAGATCGATCGGATCGATCAGAGACTTACTGTTCGTACGTCGGGACCCCCACCACTGGGCCGCCACTGCTCTATATGCCCCTTAACACTGTGTTAATTTATAAAACCATTTTTCTAAATAAATACTACTAAATAATTATACCAAAAACCGAGTGAAGTGACTCCGACACAAACTAAATTCACAAACTTAAGTGATATAATTTATTTTGACTACAACTACCTACTGATAAAGTCCTCATGTGAATGGAATGACCCATTTAAAGATAAAGTTATTTTTTCTATAGTCAAGAAAACACAATTAAATTATCGGCTTGTTTCTAACCTGACATGGTCATAGATATTTATCAGGGTAAACTGCAGGGCAGTGCAGAGTATATTTATCTATGGGTGCAGGGCTATTGCGTATCTTTTTAAATGTCAGTGGCTATCATAGTGTCCATCGATTAACTGTCAAATGGTTCCATTTTGTACCAAACTGACAGTTAATCGATGAACACTATGATAGCCACTGACATTTAAAAAGATACGCAATAGCCCTGCACTGCCCTGTATTGTGTGTTAATCCAGGTTATAAACTATCTGTATACCAAATTTTATCCAAATCCGTTCAGTAGTTTTTGCGTGAAAGAGTAACAAACATACACACTCACAAACTTTCGCGTTTATAATAATTATTAGTGTGATATACTATTTCAGATGCAGCTGAATACCAGTATTTTACAAGGAGCGACTTCAGTTAGTACTGAGTATTATGAGATTTTAACCCTTGGTAAGACTGGTTGTCACTTTCGGGCCACTGACAAGATCTACAAATGAGAGCCGTTATGTAATGGGTGGTCACCCATCCACAAACCAACCAATGCAAGTACGGCTTTAGCAGAAGATTGATCGTAGCGGCTGTTATTGTCTAGCTACGAACTCTTATAAACATTAAAATATTATAAAATCTTCTAAATCTTTGCCCCGTGTAAAATTGATGAATGGATGAGTTTATGCGATTTTTTTATAAATAAAAGTGTTTTTAAAACAATAATCATCATCATCTGCTTAGCTTTTTCCCAACTATATTAGGGTCGGCTTCCAGTCTAACCGGATGCAGCTGAATACCAGTATTTTACATGGAGCGACTGCATTAATACTAGATACGATACTCTTTGGTAAGAGTAGATGTCAGAATTTCAGGTCACTGACTACCTGTAACGACTGCCAAAGATATGACAAGGCAACAAGCAAGGTAAGATATGGCAGCCGGGACCAACAGCTTAACGTGCTTTCCGAGGCAGGGATGAAACTCGGTATGTCGGGCGGTCACCCATCCACAGACCGACCTAGGCAAGCACAGCTTTACCTAAAGATCGACCCGAGTGGCAGTTCTTATTAAGCCACGAGCTCCTCATTAAGCAATATTTTATCAAATAAAAACAATATAAAAATAAACTCACCGCTCCCTGATATAACATTAAGAACACAACGGATCTGAACGCGACCATCTTGTCTCGTGTAATGACGCGCGCCCAGGGAAGCTTCCCTATATATTTACACGAGTGTAATCGTAACATACTTAGCTTACGCTACATCAAAACATTGGAATTTTATGCCCTGTTCATGGCCAAGGCCGGCAAAGGCTCGCAGTGATTTGTGAGTTGCTCTAAGTAAGGCCCAGTTTTCATATTTTGTTACTAACCAATTGCACCCGATCTGTCCTAGTTATTAATTACTAACATAGGCTAAGTTATATTGTTACTAACACAATAATTTATTATTATAGCTATATTTGTCAGGGATAATTATGATGCTGCGGTTTACGTTTTATCCACCTATCTCAATAGTTATAAAGGTGAGGAGAAGATTATGAATTCTTTTTCCCTAAACAGCTTGTTGACTCATCATCTGCTTAGCCTTTTCCCAACTACTAAAGTACAATAATAATTTAACATTAAAAACTTGTAAAAAAAAGAAACATGTTTTTTTATACAAGTTTTCAACTTTGAACTGCAATATCTCTGTAACTATAAAATTGCCAGGTATGGTCCAGAACAGTAGTTATTGACACATAAATACCTAAATGAACTATCTACCTACCCATATTCTGGGTAGACCAAGATTATGTCTGGAATTCTGGACCTTAAAAGAGACCTCTGAGTTTGTTTCGGATGTTTCTTCTCAGAGCAGTAAGGTACGAAACACCGGCCGCGCGCCCCCATCTAGTTTAAAAAAGTGACTTGTAAAAGTGTTTGTTAAAACCTGTTTGCAACAAAATAAACATCATAATTATAACATTTAATAAATTATTTGATTTGATTTAACAAAAGTATTTGTACCTTTATAAAATACTAGCCTGCACCTGCCTTTGATAACTTATGCAGGAGATAATTTTCTTGTATTCTTTTTACCGTGTCGATGGCAAATCTTAAAGGTCCAATATTCAGCTATGCGAACTTCGCTTGCTGATGCAGTCATTAGATCGTCAAGTGTGCAGGTGTCAGGGCATGCAGCGCAAGATGGAAGGTGGGCCATTGTCTGTAGAGATACGCCATAAACACACTTGAGATCTGAGCCGTCTATGAACCCCCATCTGAAGAGGCTGTCTTTGCTACGGCTGACTCAAGTCACCAAGTCGCCAAGTGACCCCAAGGTCGGAGTCTATTTAGAGATTTCCAAGTCGACCTTGACTGTCACGTCACGGTATTACAAGGTCAAGGGCCTCGACCTTGTAATACCGTGGCGTAATCTAAACTTGTTCCAAAATAAAAAACCCTTCTTTTTGTTCCCCCCAAACAGGATTAAGTCAGGAACGCGGGAGAGCATCGTAAATACCATTTTGTTACAACTTTTATTGCACTTTTTTACTCTGTAAGTACCAAAAAGTAGCATCGGGGGGTGGTTTAACTAGTTTGGAACCTGTTAAGATGTTTTATTTTCTTTTTTGTAAAGAAACGTTTGTTTGTTTACAAGTTTTTACCCGACTGAGGAACAGTAAAGACAGGGTTATGTTTTAATACCTAACATCACGCCTGTAATTCCTGAAGGGTTACGCAGAAGGATAACCATTAGAACACCCACATTTCGCAAGTTACGTTTAAGTCCCATGTAGGGGGCGAGCGTATTGCCATCAACCGGCCACAAATGCTGACTCCGTGGCTGCTACTGAGTTATTCCTGATGAAAAAACCCAATAGAGCATTATCGGACCTGGGAATCGAACTCTGACCTCATGGACAGCAGTCTAAGCAGTCTGATAGATACACGAGGCAGTCAAAATGCCGAAAAAGTAGCCTCAATAAGATCTGATGATTTGATTAGATCAAGAATACGAGTTTGTAAATATCATCTGTCAAGGGTTTTTCAGCTCGGGCCTGTGGACGGTGAGTGATGGGTAAGCTCGCCGTCCGTCCGTCTTATGACGACGACAGGCCGTGTCGACGGCGCGTTCGTGTTCCACGCGCGCCTCAAAGACCTGTCAGCAACATGGAAGGGGCCCGCAAGGGCCGACGCCTGTCGAGGCTGCGGGTTGTCCGCAAGGGATACCGAGGCCTCGACATGAAGGGCGAAGAAGGAACATGGGTGGTTTTTAGTCAGTAGAAGTCTGACACTCCCTTTCGCTCTGCCCAAGAGCGGGAGGGGTTATTTGATGATTTCCCACCCCCCAAAAAAAAAAAAAAAGGGTTTTTCAGCTATGTTGGGGTCGGCTTCCAGTCTTACCGGATCAAGCTCAGTTGGTAGGTTGATACATGGTGCGACTGTCTGAATGACACTAGATACTCCAGCATCGGGCCTAGCTGCTCGGCAGTTTGCTGAACTGCAGGGTATTGCGTATCTTTTTAAATGTCAGTGGCTATCATAGTGTCCATCGATTAACTGTCAAATGTTATGTTTGGTACAAAATGGAACCATTTGACAGTTAGTGGATGGACACTATGATAGCCACTGACATTAAAAAAGATACGTAATAGCCCTGCTGGTCTCCGATTTGGCGCAGTCGTGAGACACAAAATAATATTATAACATTAAAATTAAATGTATTTTTGTTGTGTGAATTTGTAGCATGTTCTTTCTTTATTTCTTCTGACCACCATACCCTAGCAGCTACTGGGTTACGAGATACCCCTTTTTGAGACTGGTAGTCAGAATCTCGGATATACAGGGTGTAAATCAACCCATCACACAGCCGTCAACCAAGCATTCTGTACATCAAACTAAGTACCCCTACGCAAAAATTGTTGATGGGAAACGTCTTTTTTTGGGTCCAAAGTCACATTTTACGGTAAAACTCAATGTAGCACTGTTAAAACATTGTGCTAGTGGATGCTTTGAATAGTAAACGGGTCATGGAGGTAATTTAAGTAAAGTTATAACCTGAAAAACTAGTCTTTACAAAAACAGCTGTGAAAAATTTGGAACTTTGACCCCCAATATAAACTAACAAGGAGGAAAATGTAACTAGGAGGTTCCCAGGTATGGTCTAGAACAAACAAATGATCCCAGTGGTGGGGAGAACAAGTGCCCTTCGTTTGCGTTAAGGGTACTTTTACACCCTATATATTATGACTACGTACCTACCTACTCAAAAAATTGTCAGTTAAGATTGTTTTTTTGACCAAAAGAATCAACGTGGCAATGCTGCCAGCCTTCCCTTCTGGGCACTTTCCCTGTTGACAGCGATGTGGACGATTTTTCATACGCCCTGTAATTCTTCCCTTTTTGATACTTGTACACCTACTGTATATTTATTAAATAGATCTGTAAATTGTCGTTTGTAAATAAAAACTAGGATAGCACACCTAGCAAGGCGCAGTGATGACAGATGGACTAAGGCTGTCACCGAATGGCGTCCAAGAACTGGCAAAAGAAGTGTGGGTCGTCCCGCGGCAAGATGGGCAGACGACATAGTTGCCATCGGGGGCAAAACCAGGATAAGGCTGGCACAGGAGATTGGCACAAGAAAAGAGAGGTCTATACCCAGCAGTGGGTGAGTTCGGGCTGTGAATGATGATGATGATGAAATAAAAACTTCACTGTGGTTTTTCCAAAATTCATAGGTACCTACTCAAAACTTTCCTCACGACATTTTCCTCATGTATTTATATTATTATATAAATAATTGACCCCACAAACTACCTGCAGTATTGTTTTTCTCTCACCTTCTTATCCTACCAAAGGTTTTCCTGAAGAGATTGCTTTTAGCGATAAAACATTGTCTTCCTATAGTCCTTTATTATGCGCACAGCCAAGGAGTGGAATTCCCTGCCTGCGTCGGTTTTCCCGAGTTCATGTAACCCTAATCTATTTAAGTCGCGAGTAAATAGGCTTCTTCTGGGTAAGCTCGTTCCATCGTCGACCTCATCTCTGCGTTTAGGGCAAGATTGAGGTTAACAGCAAGCCCATTCCAAATTAAAAAAAAAAATGTTTGTAATTTAACATAACATCAAGCCTGGTGTTACCCGAAGGGCTAGGCAGAGGTGTACCTAATCCTCTCTATCCTGTGAGATATCTGGCCATGTTAAAAATAAATATAACAACACAATTTTAAAAGATTATTTTATTTACAAAATGTCGTACCTAATTTTAAATAAAGAAAATTATAAATTATCAATAAATGGCTTGGCTTTTCTGAGAGTTTTGAATAAACCTAGCTAAGTAAGGTAGGTACATAAAAGTTTTGAAAATAAGCAGTATAAAATTGTGTAACACACTAAACTTATAAACAGAATCCAAGAGATTTTGAAGGATATTCACAATGCATTGCTTTATGTTTAAATGTTTGACAGATTCGCCTGCTTGTAAATAAGTACACAGTGTAAAGTGTAACTGTGACTTTCAAAAATTAAGTTCTTTGTTTTCCCGCCTCCACAGATAAGTTGGTTGAAGTTGTTGTTGTGTTGGTTGTCAATGTTGTCATGTTGTTGTTGTTGTATTGGTTGTCTTGTTCAGGGTTCGTGTTGTTGGTCGTTGTTATTGTGATGGTTGTGTTGTAGGTTGTTGTGGTTTTGTGTTGTTGTTGTGTGTGGTGTTGTTGGTGTAGTTGTGTAGTTATGAATATTCATGGTCTGTCAAATTGCATTGGAAATGCGAGTGTGTTACGCAATTACCCCGTAGTTCATTCAATTATGAACAACAGAATGAACTAAATCTATTCATTCACCCAAAAATGCTCAGCCATTTATCAAAGAACAGCTACATGAATCTTTTGTCAAGTAAGTACTCTGTTGTTTTCGCCCATAGACTATTTCACAAATATTTACCAACAGCAGCAAAATGACATTGACAGCCACTGTCAATGTCATTTTACACGTCAAAAGAACCATGCAACTAACGCCATCTATGTTCACTATGTATCACTACTATCACCCAAGGACACAGCATTCTTCTCCACCTCTATGCTTAGTTTATTGATTTTTCTTCTGTCTTCTTTAGAACGATACCGTTTCTTGTGTGCATGAGTACCTTTGCTTCTTCTCTTCTTATGTGCGTGCTTCTTGATTTTCTTCTCGCTCTCTTCTGGGGGCTCTGTGAAGGCTATGTGTACAGGTTTGTGACGTTTTTCTACGACTGGTGCCATATAGGTCGGTGGAGATTCCTTGGTAGAAAAAATAGGGATATAAATAAAATATTTTAGAAAAGTAACTATGGTGTCTTGTTCATTCTTCTCGATTCAGAGTTCTTTGCGAATGAGCAACTAGAATCAATTATATTTCTGTAATGATAGAACAGGAAGATTTAAAATAAATAAAGAAATATTTCCTTGTGTGTTTAGGGCTTTGAATTGTTGGGCCTCCCTAATTTCTGCTATTTAATTTAATTTTCTAAACAGTAGCCATGCATTAAACCTGCCTATAATCAAAAACTTGCATCAATAGGTATAACAAGTTTTGTATAATAGCAAATATTCAGCGTCACGTTTCTGAGATATGAAATATTAACGTCACAATCTTCACCGTTGGCAGACCTTTGAAAGTTTGCGAAATGTGACACTTTAGAAGATTTTGTTTCATACAATTGATACTTGTTTTTATAGATCCAGCTATTGATTGATACAGGTTGTGTAAGTGGGTAATAAAATCAAGTTGTTCTGATTGTGTCATCACTTCATAAGTAAATGTATTCTAATAAACGTGACACTTTAGAAGATTTTATCTCATTAAACTTTTTTTGTATTGATTTTAGCTATTCAATAATGCGAGATTTGTGCGTAGTATTTTAAATAAAGTAAAAAGGAAAAGACAAAAATTAAAAGAAGAAGTTATTTTTGTTACAAGTATACTTTCATAAGCATTCAGTAAACCGCTGTTATTATGAAAATTACAAATAGGGTTTAATTTTATTTATTTATATAGATTATTTTATTTGTGTTTGTGAGGAAAATGTTGAGTATGCTATGAATACTCAACATTTATAGAGGGGTATAAGAGTAGATGAAGACCAAAGAAGCGATGGATGGACTGTGTAAAGGAGGATATGGCTAGAAAGGAGGTGACTGCTGAGATGACGAGTAACAAAGAAGTAGGGAAGAAGAAGACATGCTGCGCCGACCACAAATTAATTGGGATAAGGGCAAGAGAATGTTTTTTTTTTAATAAAACGTTGCCCCACACTAGGTTTTTGTGCTGTATCGTGGGTGCGTTCACAAACATTTCAACTCACATACACAAATACCCAAACCCGAAACAACTATCTGTAGGCCATACAAATATTTGTTCCGTGCAGGGATCGAACATACGACACGCAGCGCAGCAGTCCAATCGCTCAGCCACTGCGCTAACCGTGCCGTGATGATAATGTATAGATAAATTTATATTATTACCTTAGGCGTCTTCGACGGGTTATTTCTTCTCAAAATACTGTTGCTAGGATCACTGAAATATCCCTTCACATTAATATCTCCAATAAACAATGGTTTCTCAGTTGTAGTTTCTGTGGAACTACGGAGGTATTTGGTACCCCGTTCTGATTGAAACCTTCAAAAGAAATATATGTACAGATACGACCAATGATATGTAAACACTTGGCAAAGTTCAAACACGATTCTGGGTCGCGGCAGACCACGAAAGAGATAGCAAATCGAACTGGAGGTCTTCCTTGAGAGTTAGAAAAAGTTGCACAGAATCGGGACCGTTGTAAGGAATGGAGGGAGGCCTTTCCCCAGCAGTGGGACAATATGGGCTAGCTATAATTCAAATTCAAATATTTTCATTCAGAATTTAAAAAAAAAATATTGATTTAGATTTTTTACCTCTTATAGTTGTCATCCTCTGAGCTTGGCCGTTTAAAATCTTTAAATTGTTTACGAGATCCATCTCCCTCACCAGATAAACTAGAAATAAAGGAAAGATTACACAAACCCCAGTAACGCTTTTTCATACAAAAAATTTCAACCCATAACAAGGTCAAAAAGAGAAAATCTTCTAAAGTGTCACATATCTTGGAAACGTGACGCTTTAGAAGATTTTCTCAGAAACGAAAAACGTTTTAAAAAATAAAAAAAAAGCAAATCGGTCCAGCCATCTTCGAGTATCTAATCGGGGAACATACTTACATAAAAATAAAATAAAAAAAGATTTCGACGAATTGAGAACGTCCTCCTATAAAATGGTGGAAAATGATTATTTTTTAAAAACTTGAGAATTTTTTTGAACTTTGACCTCCGTTACTAGAAAGTTTTCAGGTATGGTCCAGAACTTACATGGAGTGTAAGTTCTATTTTTTCTTGCGGATCGGAAATCTTCAAACGATACCTACCGCTCTGGGCGGAGCGGAAGGGAGTGAAACCCACCCATGTTCCTTCTTAGCCTTTTGTGTTCCAGAGCCACAGTATCTCTTTCGAACGGTCCTGCAGCCACGACAGGCGTCGGCCTTTGTGGACCCCTTCCATGTAGCTGACATCTCTTTGAGGCGCTCGTAGAACACGAACGTGCCGTCGACACGGCCTGTCGTCATAAGACGGAAGGACCCCGCCGGTGACGAATGCCGCTTACGATGGCCGGAACCCACCACGTGGACCTCCGACGCCTGGGGCGTCTCCTGCGGAGGGTTACTGGCTATCTGACCTACACAATCCTGTCTGGCCTAAGCTACCATCGTGAGTACCACGATACCTCTTGGTCAGTCTTGGTAAGATAGGTTTCAATGAAGGAATCTGCACTCACCGTTTCTCACTGCTACCTTCAGTAGTAGCTTTATCTTGGTGGACCTTATCGCTCATCTTCTGCACAACGCTTTCAATATCCCTCATCCTGGTTCCTATAGCGTCCACCAGGGCCTGAAGGTTGGAAGGCTTCGACTCCATCACATCTGCTGTTTCTTTCTTTGCTGGTATCATTAATGCTTCAATTTTAGGCTCCCGTTTTGGTTGGACCTGAGTTTCTTCGTTGCTGAACTGTAACATACGTGACGCCTGTAATCCCCGATGGGTTAGGCAGAGGTCCCTATACCTATAATTATGTAGACCGGTAGACCCTTTTTTTTTTTTTTGGCGGGTGGAAAATCATCAAATAACCCCTCCCGCTCTTAGGCAGAGCGAAAAGGAGTGTCAGACTTCTACTGACTAAAAACCACCCAAGTTCCTTCTTAGCCCTTCACTCCGCGGTATCTCCTGCGAACAACCCGCAGCCCCGACGCGCGTCGGCCCTTGCGGGCCCCTTCCATGTTGCTGACATCTCTTTGAGACGCGCGTGGAACACGAACGCGCCGTCGACACGGCCTGTCGTCGTCATAAGACGGACGGACGGCGAGCTAGCCCATTACTCACCGTCCACAGGCCCGCGTCTACGGTGGCCGGAAGTCATCACGTGGCGCCCGACGCCCGGAGCGTCTCCCGCGGCGGCTGGGACGAAAGGTTCTCTCCCTCTCTCGTTCCGAAACCTCCTTCGCTAGCATCACTGCTTCGTAGAAAGAACCCTTCACCAGTTATGGTTAAGTCCCAAGTCTATTGCCATCAACTGGACACCATTCCAGGCTCCCTGGCTGTTACTGAGAAATTCCTGAATGAAAAACCCAATAATACTTAAACCGACTCGCCCCGAAACCGGACCTTTATTTTTTCAGGATGGGAAATCATTAAATGACTCCTACCGCATTGGGCAGAGCGGTAGGGAGTGTCAGACTTCTACTGACTACAAACCACCCATGATCCTTCTTAGCCATTTGTGTCCGGGGCTGTGGTATCTCTTTCGACCAACCCGGACCTCATGCACAGAATTAACCCGATTACTAGTTCTACTCCGAAGATACTCGTTCTACTTTCGTACTACACGTGTGTTACTTTGAGTTGATTGGATTTGCAATGATTTGTTGTTGATTGTTCTTGAGTTGTTGCTACGTAACTCTGTAAAAATTCTTTGTTTACAAATCTTATAGCTTCGCGGTTTTTTTTTTTAAACCTTGCCCCACACTAAGAATTTCTCATGTATCGTGGGTGCGTTTACAAACATTTAAACTCACATACATAAATAGTGTTTATTACTTACATTGGTTTGAGGTTCTATTATGTTTTCTCTCTCTTTCGGTCCAACCCAATGGGCAATAGGGATTTCCGTCCATGGCGATGCGCTGTGGATGTTCTACAAAGAAAGAATATACCATATATAAGAAGAATATACATACAGGGTGTAAAAGTATCCTACACGAAGCCGTTAACCAAGTATTCTATACATCAAACTAAGTAACCCTACGCAAAAATGATTGCTGGTAAACGAGTTTTTTTTCAGGGGGAAAAATGATGTTTTACGATAAAAACTCATCTAATCCAATGTCGGAGAGGCATGGGCTATAACCCACCACGAGGGCCCAGTGCGGTTTAGTAGATGTCACATGTCTTCGAATTTTTTGGTTGAGAGCAGCGGTGATGAAATAAATAACACAAAGTAATGCGCCTGTCTGGGTACAAACGTACGACTTACTGTTCGTAAGTCGGGGCCACCACCACTGGGCCACCGGTGCTACATTTTCAAAAGTTTTTTTTAAATACCTACAAATTTTTAATGGGTAACTACTAATAACTAGTAGTCGGCACCTCGGCACGGTTGGCGCAGTGGCTCAAGCAGTTGACTGCTGCACTCCGTGTCGCGGGTTCGATCCCCGCACAGAATAAATATTTGTATGGCCTACAGATAGTTATTTCGGGTCTGGGTATTTGTGTTTGTGAATTTAAATGTTTGTGAACGCACCCACGATACAGGAGAAATTCCTAGAGTGGGGCAACGTTTTAAAAAAAAGAAAAAAAAACTTAACTTTAAATACGAGTTTTTTTAATGGATAAGGTATTAATTAAAGTAAAGTTATAATTACTTTACTTTAATTAATATCTTTA